>CAWVQA010001166.1:0-380000 GCA_963932145.1 Acanthosepion lycidas | reverse complement strand
GGGATTTCCATGAAAAAGTTTGTTGGCAGGAAATGGCTGATCACTGTATATTTCTCTTATGTTTCCTATTTATATTTATATTTTAATTCCTTAATTTAGTATTATGGACAAAGAAAGACTTAATCTAATGTCTGCAAAAAAATATTTTGCCTTCAAATTCATACCGTGATCGTAGCATGCATGGACTCGACTCATATGACTGGGATTTCCATGAAAAAGATTGTGGGCTGAAAATGGGTGATCACTGTACATTTCTCTTCTGTATCCTATTTATATTTCTATTTTACTTCCCTAATTTAGCATTATGGACAGGGAAAGGCCTAATGTAAAATCTGGAAAAAAATATTTTGCCTTGAAATTCAAACCGTGATCGTACCATGCATTGACTCGACACATATGACTGGGATTTCCATGAAAAAGATTGTGTACAGAAAATGGGTGATCACTGTACATTGGTCTTCTTTTTTCTATTTATATTTCTATTTTACTTCCTCAATTTAGCATTATGGAGAGGGAAAGACCTAATCTAAGATCTGCAAAAAAATATTTTGCCTTTAAATTCATACCGTGATCATAGCATGCATGGAATTGACTCCTATGACTGGGATTTCCATGAAACAGTTTGCAGGCAGAAAATGGGTGATCACTGTACATTTCTCTTCTGTTTCCTATTTATATTTTACTTCCTCAATTTAGCATTATGGACAGGGACAGACCAAATCTAAGATCGGCAAAATATTTTTTTGCCTTCAAATTCATACCGTGATGACTGGGATTTCCATGAAACAGTTTGTGGGCAGAAAATGGGTGATCACTGTACATTATTCTTCTGTTTCCTATTTATATTTCTATTTTACTTCCTTAATTTAGCATTATGGACAGGGAAAGACCTTATATAAGATGTGCACAAAAATATTTTGCTTTCAAATTCATACCGTGATCGTGGCATGCATGGACTCGAGTCATATGACTGGGATTTCCATGAAAAAGATTGTGGGCCGAAAATGGGTGATCACTGTACATTTCTCTTCTGCTTCCTATTTATATTTATATTTTACCTCCTCAATTTAGCATTATGAACAGGGAAAGACCTAATCTAAAATCTCCACAAAAATATTTTGCCTTCAAATTCATACCGTGATCGTAGCATGCATGGACTCGACTCATATGACTGGGATTTCCATGAAAAAGATTGTGGGCCGAAAACGGGTGATCACTGTACATTTCTCTTCTGTTTCCTATTTATATTTCTATTTTACCTCCTCAATTTAGCATTATGGACAGGGAAAGACCTAATCTAAAATCTGCACAAAAATATTTTGCTTTCAAATTCATACCGTGATCGTAGCATGCATGGACTCGACTCATATGACTGGGATTTCTATGAAAAAGATTGTGGGCCGAAAATGGGTGATCACTGTATATTTCTCTTCTGTTTTCTATTTATATTTCTATTTTACCTCCTCAATTTAGCATTATGGACAGGGAAAGACCTAAATCTAAAATCTGCACAAAAATATTTTGCTTTCAAATTCATACCGTGATCGTAGCATGCATGGACTCGACTCATATGACTGGGATTTCCATGAAAAAGATTGTGGGCCAAGAATGGGTGATCACTGTACATTTCTCTTCTGTTTCCTATTTATATTTCTATTTTACCTCCTCGATTTAGCATTATGGACAGGGAAAGACCTAATCTAAAATCTGCACAAAAATATTTTGCATTCAAATTCATACCGTGATCGTAGCATGCATGGACTCGACTCATATGACTGGGATTTCAATGAAAAAGATTGTGGGCCGAAAATGGGTGATCACTGTACATATCCTTTCTGTTTCCTATTCATATTTATATTTTACCTCCTCAATTTAGCATTATGGACAGGGAAAGACCTAATCTAAAATCTGCACAAAAATATTTTGCCTTCAAATTCATACCGTGATCGTAGCATGCATGGACTCGACTCATATGACTGGGATTTCCATGAAAAAGATTGTGGGCCGAAAATAGGTGGTCACTGTACATTTCTCTTCTGTTTCCTACTTATATTTATATTTTACCTCCTCAATTTAGCATTATGGACAGGGAAAGGCCTACTCTAAGATGTGCACAAAAATATTTTGCTTTCAAATTCATACCGTGATCGTGGCATGCATGGACTCGACTCATATGACTGGGATTTCCATGAAAAAGATTGTGGGCCGAAAATGGGTGATCACTGTACATTTCTCTTCTGCTTCCTATTTATATTTATATTTTACCTCCTCAATTTAGCATTATGAACAGGGAAAGACCTAATCTAAAATCTCCACAAAAATATTTTGCCTTCAAATTCATACCGTGATCGTAGCATGCATGGACTCGACTCATATGACTGGGATTTCCATGAAAAAGATTGTGGGCCGAAAATGGGTGATCACTGTACATTTCTTTTCTGTTTACCATTTTTATTTATATTTTACCTCCTCAATTTAGCATTATGGACAGGGAAAGACCTAATCTAAAATCTGCACAAAAATATTTTGCCTTCAAATTCATACCGTGATCGTAGCATCCATGGACTCGACTCATATGACTGGGATTTCCATGAAAAAGATTGTGGGCCGAAAATGGGTGGTCACTGTACATTTCTCTTCTGTTTCCTACTTATATTTATATTTTACCTCCTCAATTTAGCATTATGGACAGGGAAAGGCCTAATCTAAGATGTGCACAAAAATATTTTGCTTTCAAATTCATACCGTGATCGTGGCATGCATGGACTCGATTCATATGACTGGGATTTCCATGAAAAAGATTGTGGGCCGAAAATGGGTGATCAGTGTACATTTCTCTTCTGTTTTCTATTTATATTTATATTTTACCTCCTCAATTTAGCATTATGGACAGGGAAAGACCTAATCTAAAAACTGCACAAAAATATTTTGCCTTCAAATTTATACCGTGATCGTAGCATGCATGGACTCGACTCATATGACTGGGATTTCCATGAAAAAGTTTGTGGGGCGAAAATGGGTGATCACTGTACATTTCTCTTCTGTTTCCTATTTATATTTATATTTTACCTCCTCAATTTAGCATTATGGGCTGGGAAAGTAATTATCTAAGCTCTGCAAACAAATATTTTGCCTTCAAATTCATACCGTGATCGTAGCATGCATGGATTCGACTCATATGACTGGGATTTCCATGAAAAAGATTGTGAGCCGAAAATGGGTGATCACTGTACATTTCTCTTCTGTTTTCTATTTATATTTATATTTTACCTCCTCAATTTGGCATTATGGACAGTGAAAGACCTAATCTAAGCTCTGCACAAAAATATTTTGCCTTCAAATTCATACCGTGATCGTAGCATGCATGGATTCGACTCATATGACTGGGATTTCCATGAAAAAGTTTGTGGACCGAAAATGGGTGATCACTGTACATTTCTCTTCTGTTTTCTATTTATATTTATGTTTTACCTCCTCAATTTAGCATTATGGACAGGGAAAGACCTAATCTAAGATCTGCACAAAAATATTTTGCCTTCAAATTCATACCGTGATCGTAGCATGCATGGACTCGACTCATATGACTGGGATTTCCATGAAAAAGATTGTGGGCCGAAAATGGGTGATCACTGTACATTTCTCTTCTGTTTCCTATTTATATTTCTATGTTACCTACTCAATGTAGCATTATGGCCAGGGAAAGACCTAATCTAAGCTCTGCACAAAAATATTTTGCCTTCAAATTTATACCGTGATCTTAGCATGCATGGACAAACTCATATGACTGGGATTTCCATGAAAAAGATTGTGGGCCGAAAATAGGTGATCACTGTACATTTCTCGTCTGTTTCCTATTTATATTTCTATTTTACCTCCTCAATTTAGCTTTGATGACAGGGAATGACCTAATCTAAGATCTGCACAAAAATATTTTGCCTTCAAATTCATACCGTGATCGTAGCATGCATGTACTCGACTCATATGAGTGGGATTTCCATGAAAAAGATTGTGGGCAGAATATGGGTGATCACTGTACATTTCTCTTCTGTTTCCTATTTATATTTATATTTTACTTCCTCAATTTAGCATTATGGACGGGGAAAGACATAATCTAAAATCTTCAAACAAAATATTTTGCCTTCAAATTCATACCGTGATCGTAGCATGCATGGACTCGACTCATATGATTGGGATTTCCATGAAAAAGATTGTGGGCAGAAAATGGGTGATCACTGTACATTTCTCTTCTGTTTTCTATTCATATTTCTATTTCACCTCCTTAATTTAGCATTATGGACAGGGAAAGACATAATCTAAGATCTGCAAAGAAATATTTTGCCTTCAAATTCATACCGTGATCGTAGCATGCATGTACTCGACTCATATGACTGGGATTTCCATGAAAAAGATTGTGGGCCGAAAATGGGTGATCACTGTACATTTCTCTTCTGTTTCCTATTTATATTTCTATTTTTCCATCCTCAATTTAGCATTATGGACAGGGAAAGACCTAATCTAAGATCTGCACAAAAATATTTTGCCTTCAAATTCATACCGTGATCGTAGCATGCATGTACACGACTCATATGACTGGGATTTCCATGAAAAAGATTGTGGGCCGAAAATGGGTGATCACTGTACATTTCTCTTCTGTTTCCTATTTATATTTCTATTTTACCTCCTCAATTTAGCATTATGGACAGGGAAAGACCTAATCTAAGCATTACACAAAAATATTTTGCCTTCAAATTCATACCGTGATCATAGCCTGCATGAACTCGACTCACATGACTGGGATTTCCATGAAAATATTGTGTGCACAAAATGGGTGATCACTGTACATTTCTCTTCTGTTTCCTATTTATATTTCTATTTAACTCCTCAATTTAGCATTATGGACAGGGAAAGACATAATCTAAGCTCTGTAAAAAAATATTTTGCCTTCAAATTCATACCGTGATCGTTGCGTGCATGGAATCGACTTATATGACTGGGATTTCCTTGAAAAAGATTGTGTGCAAAAAATGGGTGATCACTGTACATTTCTCTTCTGTTTCCTATTTATATTTATATTTTACTTCCTTCATTTAGCATTATGGACAGGGAAAGAGCTAATCTAAAATCTGCACAAAATTATTTTGCCTTCAAATTCATACTGTGATCGTAGCATGCATGTACTTGACTCATATGACTGGGATTTCCATGAAAAAGATTGTGGGCACAAAATGGGTGATCACTGAAAATTTCTCTTCCGTTTCCTATTTCTATTTATATTTTACTTCCTTCATTTAGCATTATGGACAGGGAAAGACCTAATCTAAAATCTGCACAAAAATATTTTGCCTTCAAATTCATGCTGTGATCGTAGCATGCATGGACTCAACTCATATGACTGAGATTTCCATGAAAAAGATTGTAGGCAGAAAATGGGTGATCACTGTACATTTCTCTTCTGTTTTCTATTCATATTTCTATTTTACCTCCTCAATTTAGTATTATGGCCAGGGACAGACCTAATCTAAGATCTGCAAAGAAATATTTTCCCTTCAAATTCATACCGTGATTGTAGCATGCATGGACTCGACTCATATGACTGGGATTTCCATGAAAAAGATTGTGCGCCGAAAATGGGTGATCACTGAAAATTTCTCTTTCGTTTCCTATTTATATTTATATTTTACTTCCTTCATTTAGCATTATGGACAGGGAAAGACCTAATCTAAGTTCTGCAAAAAAATATTTTGCCTTCAAATTCATACCGTGAGCGTAGCATGTATGGACTCGACTCATATAAATGGGATTTCCAAGAAAAATATTGTGGGCAGAAAATGGGTGATCACTGTACATTTCTCTTCTGTTTCCTATTTATATTTATATTTTACTTCCTTCATTTAGCATTATGGACAGGGAAAGAGCTAATCTAAAATCTGCACAAAAATATTTTGCCTTCAAATTCATACTGTGATCGTAGCATGCATGGACTTGACTCATATGACTGGGATTTCCATGAAAAAGATTGTGGGCACAAAATGGGTGATCACTGTACATTTCTCTTCTGTTTCGTATTTATATTTCTATTTTACCTCCTCAATTTGGCATTATGGACAGGGAAAGACCTAATCTAAGCATTACACAAAAATATTTTGCCTTCAAATTCATACCGTGATCATAGCATGCATGAACTCGACTCACATGACTGGGATTTCCATGAAAATATTGTGTGCACAAAATGGGTGTTCACTGTACATTTCTCTTCTGTTTCCTGTTTATATTTATATTTTACCTGCTCAATTTAGCATTATGGACAGGGAAAGACCTAATCTAAAATCTGCACAAAAATATTTTGCCTTAAAATTCATACCGTGATCGTAGCATGCATGGACTCGACTCATATGACTGGGATATCCATGAAAAAGATTGCGGGCAGAATATGGGTGATCACTGTACATTTCTCTTCTGTTTCCTATTTATATTTATATTTTACTTCCTCAATTTAGCCTTATGGACAGGGAAAGACCTCATCTAAGATCTGCAAAAAAATATTTTGCCTTCAAATTCATACCGTGATCGTAGCATGCATGTACTCGACTCATATGACTGGGATTTCCATGAAAAAGATTGTGGGCAGAAAATGGGTGATCACTGTACATTTCTCTTCTGTTTCCTATTTATATTTATATTTTACCTTCTGAATTTAGCATTATGGACAGGGAAAGACCTAATCTAAGATCTGCACAAAAATATTTTACCTTCAAATTCATGCTGTGATCGTAGGATGCATGGACTCGACTCATATGACTGGGATTTCCATGAAAAAGATTGCGGCCAGAAAATGGGTTATCAGTGCACATTTCTCTTCTGTTTCCTATTTATATTTATATTTTACTTCCTCAATTTAGCATTATGGACGGGGAAAGACCTAATCTGAGCTCTGCAAAAAAATATTTTGCCTTCAAATTCATACCGTGATCGTAGCATGCATGGACTCGACTCATATGACTGGGATTTCCATGACAAAGATTGTGGGCAGAAAATGGGTTATCACTGTACATTTCTCTTCTGTTTCCTATTTATATTTCTATTTTACCTCCTCAATTTAGCATTATGGACAGAGAAAGACCTAATCTAATATCTGCAAAAAAATATTTTGCCTTCAAATTCATACCGTGATCTTAGCATGCATGGACTCGACTCATATGACTGGGATTTCCATGAAAAAGATTGTGCGCCGAAAATGGGTGATCACTGAAAATTTCTCTTTCGTTTCCTATTTATATTTATATTTTACTTCCTTCATTTAGCATTATGGACAGGGAAAGACCTAATCTAAGTTCTGCAAAAAAATATTTTGCCTTCAAATTCATACCGTGAGCGTAGCATGTATGGACTCGACTCATATGACTGGGATTTCCATGACAAAGATTGTGGGCACAAAATAGGTGATCACTGTACATTTCTCTTCTGTTTCCTATTGATATTTATATTTTACCTCCTCAATTTAGCATTATGGACAGGGAAAGACCTAATCTAAAATCTGCACAAAAATATTTTGCCTTCAAATTCATACCGTGAGCGTAGCATGCATGGACTCGACTCATATGACTGGGATTTCCAAGAAAAATATTGTGGGCAGAAAATGGGTGATCACTGTACATTTCTCTTCTGTTTCCTATTTATATTTATATTTTACTTCCTTCATTTAGCATTATGGACAGGGAAAGAGCTAATCTAAAATCTGCACAAAAATATTTTGCCTTCAAATTCATACTGTGATCGTAGCATGCATGGACTTGACTCATATGAATGGGATTTCCATGAAAAAGATTGTGGGCACAAAATGGGTGATCACTGTACATTTCTCTTCTGTTTCCTATTTATATTTCTATTTTACCTCCTCAATTTAGCATTATGGACAGGGAAAGACCTAATCTAAGCATTACACAAAAATATTTTGCCTTCAAATTCATACCGTGATCATAGCATGCATGAACTCGACTCACATGACTGGGATTTCCATGAAAATATTGTGTGCACAAAATGGGTGATCACTGTACATTTCTCTTCTGTTTCCTATTTATATTTCTATTTAACTCTTCAATTTAACATTATGGGCAGGGAAAGACCTAATCTGAGCTCTGCAAAAAAATATTTTGCCTTCAAATTCATACCGTGATCGTAGCATGCATGGACTCGACTCATATGACTGGGATTTCCATGAAAAAGATTGTGGGCAGAAAATGGTTTATCACTGTACATTTCTCTTCTGTTTCCTATTTATATTTCTATTTTACCTCCTCAATTTAGCATTATGGACAGAGAAAGATCTAATCTAATATCTGCAAAAAAATATTTTGCCTTCAAATTCATGCTGTGATCGTAGCATGCATGGACTCAACTCATATGACTGAGATTTCCATGAAAAAGATTGTGGGCAGAAAATGGGTGATCACTGTACATTTCTCTTCTGTTTCCTATTTATATTTCTATATTACTTCCTTCATTTAGCATTATGGACAGGGAAAAACCTAATCTAAGATCTGCAAAAAAATATTTTGCCTTCAAATTCATACCGTGAACGTAGCATGTATGGACTCGACTCATATGACTGGGATTTCCATGACAAAGATTGTGGGCACAAAATAGGTGATCACTGTACATTTCTCTTCTGTTTCCTGTTTATATTTATATTTTACCTCCTCAATTTAGCATTATGGACAGGGAAAGACCTAATCTAAAATCTGCACAAAAATATTTTGCCTTCAAATTCATACCGTGATCGTAGCATGCATGGACTCGACTCATATGACTGGGATATCCATGAAAAAGATTGCGGGCAGAATATGGGTGATCACTGTACATTTCTCTTCTGTTTCCTATTTATATGTATATTTTACTTCCTCAATTTAGCCTTATGGACAGGGAAAGACCTCATCTAAGATCTGCAAAAAAATATTTTGCCTTCAAATTCATACCGTGATCGTAGCATGCATGTACTCGACTCATATGACTGGGATTTCCATGAAAAAGATTGTGGGCCGAAAATGGGTGATCACTGAAAATTTCTCTTCCGTTTCCTATTTATATTTATATTTTACTTCCTCAATTTAGCATTATGGACAGGGAAAGACCTAATCTAAGTTCTGCAAAAAAATATTTTGCCTTCAAATTCATACCGTGAGCGTAGCATGCATGGACTCGACTCATATGACTGGGATTTCCATGAAAAAGATTGTGGGCACAAAATAGGTGATCACTGTACATTTCTCTTCTTTTTCCTATTTATATTTCTATTTTACTTCCTTCATTTAGCATTATGGACAGGGAAAGACATAATCTAAGCTCTGTAAAAAAATATTTTGCCTTCAAATTCATACCGTGATCGTTGCGTGCATGGACTCGACTCATATGACTGGGATTTCCATGAAAAAGATTGTGGGCACAAAATAGGTGATCACTGTACATTTCTCTTCTTTTTCCTATTTATATTTCTATTTTACTTCCTTCATTTAGCATTATGGACAGGGAAAGACATAATCTAAGCTCTGTAAAAAAATATTTTGCCTTCAAATTCATACCGTGATCGTTGCGTGCATGGAATCGACTCATATGACTGGGATTTCCATGAAAAAGATTGTGGACCGAAAATGGGTGATCAATGTACATTTCTCTTCTGTTTCCTATTCATATTTCTATTTTACCTTCTCAATTTAGCATTATGGACAGGGAAAGAACTAATCTAAGATCTGCCAAAAAATATTTTGCCTTCAAACTCATACCGTGATCGTAGCATGCATGGACTCGACTCATATGACTGAAATTTCCATGAAAAATATTGTTGGCAGAAAACAGGTGATCACTGTACATTTCTCTTCTGTTTCCTATTTATATTTCTAATTTACTTCCTCAATTTAGCATTATGGAGAGGGAAAGACCAAATCTAAGATCTGCAAAAAAATATTTTGCCTTCAAATTCATACCGTGATCGTAGCATGCATGGTCTCGACTCATATGACTGGGATTTCCATGAAAAAGATTGTGGGCGGAAAATGGGTGATCACTGTACATTTCTCTTCTGTTTCCTATTTATATTTATATTTTACTTCCTTCATTTAGCATTATGGACAGGGAAAGACCTAATCTAAGCTCTGCAAAAAAATATTTTGCCTTCAAATTCATACCGTGATCGTAGCATGCATGGACACAACTCATATGACTGGGATTTCCATGAAAAAGATTGTGGGCAGAAAATGGGTGATCACTGTACATTTCTCTTCTGTTTCCTATTTATATTTATATTTTACTTCCTCAATTTAGCATTATGGACAGTGAAAGACCTAATCTAAGATCTGCAAAAAAATATTTTGCCTTCAAATTCATACCGTGATCGTAGCATGCATGGACTCGACTCATATGACTGGGATTTCCATGAAAAAGATTGTGGGCAGAAAATGGGTGATCACTGTACATTTCTCTTCTGTTTCCTTTTTATATTTATATTGTACTTCCTCAATTTAGCATTATGGACAGGGAAAGACCTAATCTAAGATCTGCACAAAAATATTTTGCCTTCAAATTCATACCGTGATCGTAGCAAGCAAGGACTCGAATCATATGACTGGAATTTCCATGAAAAAGATTGTGGGCCGAAAATGGGTGATCACTGCACATTTCTCTTCTGTTTCCTATTTATATTTATATTTTACTTCCTCAATTTAGCATTATGGACGGGGAAAGACCTAATCTGAGCTCTGCAAAAAAATATTTTGCCTTCAAATTCATACCGTGATCGTAGCATGCATGGACTCGACTCATATGACTGGGATTTCCATGACAAAGATTGTGGGCAGAAAATGGGTTATCACTGTACATTTCTCTTCTGTTTCCTATTTATATTTTTATTTTACTTCCTTCATTTAGCATTATGGACAGGGAAAGGCCTACTCTAAGATCTGCAAAAAATAATTTGCCTTCAAATTCATACCGTGATCGTAGCACGCATGGACTCGACTCATATGACTGGGATTTCCATGAAAAAGATTGTGGGCAGAAAATGGGTGATCACTGTACATTTCTCTTCTGTTTCCTATTTCTATTTCTATTTTACCTCCTCAATTTAGCATTGTGGACAGGGAAAGACCAAATCTAAGATCTGCAAAAAAATATTTTGCCTTCAAATTCATACCGTGATCGTAACATGCATGGACTCGACTCATATGACTTGGATTTCCATGAAAAAGATTGTGGGGCGAAAATGGGTGATCACTGTACATTTCTCTTCTGTTTCCTATTTATATTTATATTTTACCTCCTCAATTTAGCATTATTGACAGGGAAAGACCAAATCTAAGATCTGCACAAAAATATTTTGCCTTCAAATTCATACCGTGATCGTAGCATGTATGGACTCGACTCATATGACTGGGATTTCCATGAAGAAGATTGTGGGCAGAAAATGGGTGATCACTGTACATTTCTCTTCTGTTTTCTATTCATATTTATATTTTACCTTCTCAATTTAGCATTATGGACAGGGATAGATTTAATCTAAGATTTGCAAAAAAAATTTTGCCTTGAAATTCATACGGTGATCGTAGCATGCATGGACTCAACTCATATGACTGGGATTTCCATGAAAAAGTTTGTGGGCAGAAAATGGGTGATCACTGTGCATTTCTCTTCTGTTTCCTATTTATATTTATATTTTACTTCCTTCATTTAGCATTATGGACAGGGAAAGACCTAATCTAAGCTCTGCACAAAAATATTTTGCCTTCAAATTCATACTGTGATCGTAGCATGTATGGACTCGACTCATACGACTGGGATTTCCATGAAAAAGATTGTGGGCCGAAAATGGGTGATCACTGTACACTTCTCTTCTGTTTCCTATTTATATTTCTAATTTACATCCGCAATTTAGTATTATGGAGAGTGAAAGACATAATCTAAGCTCTGCAAAAAAATATTTTCCCTTCAAATTCATACCGTGATCGTAGCATGCATGGACTCGACTCATATGACTTGGATTTCCATGAAAAAGATTGTGGGCCGAAAATGGGTGATCACTGTACATTTCTCTTCTGTTTCCTATTTATATTTATATTTTACCTCCTCAATTTAGCATTATTGACAGGGAAAGACCAAATCTAAGATCTGCACAAAAATATTTTGCCTTCAAATTCATACCGTGATCGTAGCATGTATGGACACGACTCATATGACTGGGATTTCCATGAAGAAGATTGTGGGCCGAAAATGGGTGATAACTGTACATTTTTCTTCTGTTTCCTATTTATATTTATATTTTACTTCCTCAATTTAGCATTATGGACAGGGAAAGACCTAATCTACAATCTGCACAAAAATATTTTGCCTTCAAATTCATACCGTGATCGTAGCATGCATGGACTCGACTCATATTACTGGGATTTCCATGAAAAAGATTGTGGGCAGAAAATGGGTGATCACGGTACATTTCTCTTCTGTTTCCTATTTATATTTCTATTTTAGCTCCTCAATTTAGCATTATGGACAGGGAAAGACCTAATGCAAGCTCTGCAAAAATATTTTGCCTTCAAATTCATACCGTGATCGTAGCATGCATGGACTCGACTCATATGATTGGGATTTGCATGAAAAAGATTGTGGGCCGAAAATGGGTGATCACTGTACATTTCTCTTCTGTTTCCTATTTATATTTATATTTTACCTCCTCAATTTAGCATTATGGACAGGGAAAGACCTAATGCAAGCTCTGCACAAAAATATTTTGCCTTCAAATTCATACCGTGATCGTAGTATGCATGGACTCGACTCATATGACTGGGATTTCCATGAAAAAGATTGTGGGCCGAAAATGGGTGATCACTGTACATTTCTCTTCTGTTTCCTATTTATATTTATATTTTACCTCCTCAATTTAGCATTATGGACAGGGAAAGACCTAATCTAAGCTCTGCACAAAATATTTTGCCTTCAAATTCATACCGTGATCGTAGCATGCATGCACTCGACTCATATGACTGGGATTTCCATGAAAAAGATTGTGGGCCGAAAATGGGTGATCACTGTACATTTCTCTTCTGTTTCCTATTTATATTTCTATTTTACCTCCTCAATTTAGCATTATGGACAGGGAAAGACCTAATCTAAGCTCTGCACAAAATATTTTGCCTTCAAATTCATACCGTGATCGTAGCATGCATGCACTCGACTCATATGACTGGGATTTCCATGAAAAAGATTGTGGGCCGAAAATGGGTGATCACTGTACATTTCTCTTCTGTTTCCTATTTATATTTATATTTTACCTCCTCAATTTAGCATTATGGACAGGGAAAGACCTAATCTAAGCTCTGCACAAAATATTTTGCCTTCAAATTCATACCGTGATCGTAGCATGCATGCACTCGACTCATATGACTGGGATTTCCATGAAAAAGATTGTGGGCCGAAAATGGGTGATAACTGTACATTTCTCTTCTGTTTCCTATTTATATTTCTATTTTACCTCCTCAATTTAGCATTATGGACAGGGAAAGACCTAATCTAAGCTCTGCACAAAATATTTTGCCTTCAAATTCATACCGTGATCGTAGCATGCATGCACTCGACTCATATGACTGGGATTTCCATGAAAAAGATTGTGGGCCGAAAATGGGTGATCACTGTACATTTCTCTTCTGTTTCCTATTTATATTTATATTTTACCTCCTCAATTTAGCATTATGGACAGGGAAAGACCTAATGCAAGCTCTGCACAAAAATATTTTGCCTTCAAATTCATACCGTGATCGTAGTATGCATGGACTCGACTCATATGACTGGGATTTGCATGAAAAAGTTTGTGGGCCGAAAATGGGTGATCACTGTACATTTCTCTTCTGTTTCCTATTTATATTTATATTTTACCTCCTCAATTTAGCATTATGGACAGGGAAAGACCTAATGCAAGCTCTGCACAAAAATATTTTGCCTTGAAATTCATACCGTGATCGTAGCATGCATGGACTCGACTCATATGACTGGGATTTCCATGAAAAAGATTGTGGGCCGAAAATGGGTGATCACTGTACATTTCTCTTCTGTTTCCTATTTATATTTATATTTTACCTCCTCAATTTAGCATTATGGACAGGGAAAGACCTAATTTAAGCTCTGCACAAAATATTTTGCCTTCAAATTCATACCGTGATCGTAGCATGCATGCACTCGACTCATATGACTGGGATTTCCATGAAAAAGATTGTGGGCCGAAAATGGGTGATCACTGTACATTTCTCTTCTGTTTCCTATTTATATTTCTATTTTACCTCCTCAATTTAGCATTATGGATAGGAAAGGACCTAATCTAAGCTCTGCACAAAAATATTTTGCCTTCAAATTCATACCGTGATCTTAGCATGCACGGACTCGACTCATATGACTGGGATTTCCATGAAAAAGATAGTGGGCAGAAAATGGGTGGTCACGGTACATTTCTCTTCTGTTTCCTATTTATATTTATATTTTACCTCCTCAATTTAGCATTATGGACAGGGAAAGACCTAATGCAAGCTCTGCACAAAAATATTTTGCTTTCAAATTCATACCGTCATCGTAGTATGCATGGACTCGACTCATATGACTGGGATTTCCATGAAAAAGATTGTGGGCAGAAAATGGGTGATCACTGTACATTTCTCTTCTGTTTCCTATTTATATTTTACCTCCTCAATTTAGCATTATGGACAGGGAAAAACCCAATGCAAGCTCTGCACAAAAATATTTTGCCTTTAAATTCATACCGTGATTGTAGCATGCATTGGACTCGACTCATATGACTGGGATTTCCATGAAAAAGATTGTGGGCCGAAAATGGGTGATCACTGTACATTTCTCTTCTGTTTCCTATTTATATTTATATTTTACCTCCTCAATTTAGCATTATGGACAGGGAAAGACCTAATCTAAGCTCTGCACAAAATATTTTGCCTTCAAATTCATACCGTGATCGTAGCATGCATGCACTCGACTCATATGACTGGGATTTCCATGAAAAAGATTGTGGGCCGAAAATGGGTGGTAACTGTATATTTTTCTTCTGTTTCCTATTTATATTTATATTTTACTTCCTCAATTTAGCATTATGGACAGGGAAAGACCTAATCTAATATCTGCACAAAAATATTTTGCCTTCACATTCATACCGTGATCGTAGCATGCATGGACTCGACTCATATGACTGGGATTTCCATGACAAAGATTGTGGGCAGAAAATCGGTGATCACAGTACATTTCTCTTCTCTTTCCTATTTATATTTGTAATTTATCTCCTCAATTTAGCATTATGGACAGGGAAAGACCTAATCTAAGCTCTGTAAAAAATATTTTGCTTTCAAATTCATACGGTGATCCTAGCATGTATGGACTCGACTCATATGACTGGGATTTCCATGAAGAAGATTGTGGGCAGAAAATGGGTGATCACTGTACATCTCTCTTCTGTTTCCTATTTATATTTATATTTTACATCCTCAATTTAGCATTATGGACAGTGAAAGACCTAATCTAAGATCTGCAAAAAAATATTTTGCCTTCAAATTCATACCGTGATCTTAGCATGAATTGACTCGACTCATATGACTGGGATTTCCATGAAAAATATTGTGGGCAGAAAATGGGTGATCACTGTACATTTCTCTTCTGTTTCCTATTTATATTTATATTTTACCTCCTCAATTTAGCATTATGGACAGAGAAAAACCTAACCTTAAATCTGCACAAAAATATTTTGCCTTCAAATTCATACCGTGATCATAGCATGCATGGACTCGACTCATATGTCTGGGATTTCCATGAAAAAGATTGTGGGCAGAAAATGGGTGATCACTGTACATTTCTCTTCTGTTTCCTATTTATATTTCTATTTTACTTCCTTCATTTAGGATTATGGTCAGGGAAAGACCTAATCTAAGCTCTGAAAAAAATATTTTGACTTCAAATTCACACTATGATCGTAGTATGTATGGACTCGACTCATATGTCTGGGATTTCCATGAAAAAGATTGTTGGCAGAAAATGGGTGATCACTGTACATTTCTCTTCTGTTTCCTATTTATATTTATATTTTATCTCCTTAATTTAGCATTATGGAAAGTGAAAAACCTAATCTAAGCTCTGCACAAAAATATTTTGCCTTCAAATTCATAACGTGATCGTAGAATGCATGGACTCGACTCATATGACTGGGATTTCCATGAAAAAGATTGTGGGCCGAAAATGGGTGATCACTGTACATTTCTCTTCTGTTTCCTATTTATATTTATATTTTACTTCCTCAATTTAGCATTATGGACAGGGAAAGACCTAATCAAAGATCTGCACAAAAATATTTTGCCTTCAAATTCATAACATGATCGTAGCATGCATGGACTCGACTCATATAACTGGGATTTACATGAAAAAGGTTGTGGGCCGAAAATGGGTGATCACTGTACATATCTCTTCTGTTTCCTATTTATATTTCTATTTTACCTCCTCAATTTAGCATTGTGGACAGAGAAAGACCAAATCTAAGATCTGCAAAAAAATACTTTGCCTTCAAATTCATACCGTGATCGTAGCATGCATGGACTCGACTCATATGACTGGGATTTCCATGAAAAAGATTGTGGGCAGAAAATGGGTGATCACTGTACATTTCTCTTCTGTTTCCTATTTATATTTCTATGTTACATCCTCAATTTAGCATTATGGACAGGGAAAGACCTAATCTAAGATCTGCAAAAAAATATTTTGCCTTCAAATTCATACCGTGATCGTAGCATGCATGGACTCGACTCATATGACTGGGATATCCATGAAAAAGATTATGGGCACAAAATGGGTGATCACTGTACATTTCTTCTGATTCCTATTTATATTTATATTTTACCTCCTCAATTTAGCATTATGGACAGGGAAAGATCTAATCTAAGATCTGCAATAAAATATTTAGCCTTCAAATCCATACCGTGATCGTAGCATGCATGGACTCGACTCATATGACTGGGATTTCCATGAAAAAGATTGTCGGCAGAAAATGGGTGATCACAGTACATTTTTCTTCTGTTTCTTATTTATATTTATATTTTACTTCCTCAATTTAGCATTATGGACAGGGAAAGACCTAATCTAAGATCTGCAAAAACATATTTTGCCTTCAAATTCATACCGTGATCGTAGCATGCATGGACTCGACTCATATGACTGGGATTTCCATGAAAAGATTGTGGGCAGAAAATGGGTGATCACTGTACATTTCTCTTCCCTTTCCTATTTATATTTATATTTTACTTCCTCAATTTAGGATTATGGACAGGGAAAGACATAATCTAAGTTCTGCAAAAAAATATTTCGCCTTCAAATTCATACCGTGATCGTAGCATGTATGGACTCGACTCATATGACTGGGATTTCCATGAAAAGATTGTGGGCCGAAAATGGGTGATCACTGTACATTTCTCTTCTGTTTCCTATTTATATTTATATTTTACCTCCTCAGTTTAGCATTATGGACAGGGAAAGACCTAATCAATATCTGCACAAAAATATTTTGCCTTCAAATTCATTCCATGATCGTAGCATGCATGGACTCGACTCATATGACTGGGATTTCCATGAAAAAGATTGTGGGCCGAAAATGGGTGATAACTGTACATTTCTCTTCTGTTTCCTATTTATATTTATATTTTACCTCCTGAATTTAGCATTATGGACAGGGAATGACCTAATCTAAGATCTGCAAAAAAATATTTTGCCTCCAAATTCATACCGTGAACGTAGCATGCATGGACTCGACTCATATGACTGGGATTTCCATAAAAAAGATTGTGGGCCGAAAATGGGTGATCACTGTACATTTCTCTTCTGTTTCCTATTTATATTTATATTTTACCTCCTCAATTTAGCATTATGGACAGGGAATGACCTAATCTAAGATCTGCACAAAAATATTTTGCCTTCAAATTCATACCGTGATCGTAGCATGCATGGACTCGACTCATATGACTGGGATTTCCATGAAAAAGATTGTGGGCCGAAAATAGGTGATCACTGTATATTTCTCTTCTGTTTCCTATTTATATTTCTATTTTACCTCCTCAATTTAGCATTATGGACAAGGAAAGATCTAATCTAAATTCTGCACAAAAATATTTTGCTTTCAAATTCATACCGTGTTCGTAGCATGCATGACTCGACTCATATGACTGGGATTTCCAGGAAAAAGATTGTGGGCCGAAAATGGGTGATCACTCTACATTTCTCTTCTGTTTCCTATTTATATTTCTATTTTACCTCCTCAATTTAGCATTATGGACAGGGAAAGACCTAATCTAAGCTCTGCACAAAAATATTTTTCCCTTCAAATTCACACCGTGATCGTAGCATGCATGGACGCGACTCATATTACTGGGATTTCCATGTAAAAGATTGTGAGCCGAAAATGCGTGATCACTGTACATTTCTCTTCTATTTCCTATTTATATTTCTATTTCACCTTCTCAATTTAGCATTATGGACAAGGAAAGTCCTAATCTAAAATCTTCACAAAAATATTTTGCTTTCAAATTCATACCGTGATCGTAGCATGCATGGACTCGACTCATATGACTGGGATTTCCATGAAAAAGATTTTGGGCCGAAAATGGGTGATCTCTGTACATTATTCTTCTCTTTCCTATTTATATTTCTATTTTACCTCCTCAATTTAGCATTATGGCCAGGGAAAGACATAATCTAATATCTGCACAAAAATATTTTGCTTTCAAATTCATACCGTGATCGTAGCATGCATGGACTTGACTCATATGACTGGGATTTCCAGGAAAAAGATTGTGGGCCGAAAATGGGTGAACACTGTACATTTCTCTTCGGTTTCCTTTTTATATTTCTATTTTACCTCCTCAATTTAGCAATATGTACAGGGAAAGATATAATCTAAAATCTGCACAAAAATATTTTGCCTTCAAATTCATACCATGATCGTAGCATGCATTGAATCGACTAATATGACTGGGATTTCTATGAAAAAGTTTGTGGGCCGAAAATGGTTGATCACTGTACATTTCTTTTCTGTTTCCTATTTATATTTATATTTTACCTCCTCAATTTAGCATTATGGACTGAGAAAGACATAAACTAAGCTCTGCACAACAATATTTTGCCTTCAAATTCATACCGTGATCGTAGCATGCATGGACGCGACTCATATGACTGGCATTTCCATGTAAAAGATTGAGCGCCGAAAATGGGTGATCACTGTACATTTCTCTTCTATTTCCTATTTATATTTATATTTTACCTCATCAATTTAGCATTATGGCCAGGGAAAGACCTAATCTAAAATCTTCACAAAAATATTTTGCTTTCAAATTCATACCGTGATCGTAGCATGCATGGACTCGACTCATATGACTGGGATTTCCATGAAAAAGATTGTGGGCCGAAAATGGGTGATCACTGTACATTTCTCTTCTGTTTCCTATTTATATTTCTATTTTACCTCCTCAATTTAGCATTATGGACAGGGAAAGATCTAATCTAAAATCTGCACAAAAATATTTTGCTTTCAAATTCATACCGTGTTCGTAGCATGCATGACTCGACTCATATGACTGGGATTTCCAGGAAAAAGATTGTGGGCCGAAAATGGGTGATCACTCTACATTTCTCTTCTGTTTCCTATTTATATTTCTATTTTACCTCCTCAATTTAGCATTATGAACAGGGAAAGACATAATCTAAGCTCTGCACAAAAATATTTTCCCTTCAAATTCACACCGTGATCGTAGCATGCATGGACGCGACTCATATGACTGGGATTTCCATGAAAAAGATTGTGGGCCGAAAATGGGTGATCACTGTACATTTCTCTTCTGTTTCCTATTTATATTTATATTTTACCTCCTCAATTTAGCATTATGGACAGGGAAAGACCTAATCTAAAATCTGCACAAAAATATTTTGCCTTCAAATTCATACCGTGATCGTAGCATGCATGGACTCGACTCATATTACTGGGATTTCCATGAAAAAGATTGTGGGCCGAAAATGGGTGATCACTGTATATTCTCTTCTGTTTCCTATTTATATTTCTATTTTACCTCCTCAATTTAGCATTATGGCCAGGGAAAGACATAATCTAATATCTGCACAAAAATATTTTGCTTTCAAATTCATACCGTGATCGTAGCATGCATGGACTTGACTCATATGACTGGGATTTCAAGGAAAAAGATTGTGGGCCGAAAATGGGTGAACACTGTACATTTCTCTTCGGTTTCCTTTTTATATTTCTATTTTACCTCCTCAATTTAGCAATATGTACAGGGAAAGATATAATCTAAAATCTGCACAAAAATATTTTGCCTTCAAATTCATACCATGATCGTAGCATGCATTGAATCGACTAATATGACTGGGATTTCTATGAAAAAGTTTGTGGGCCGAAAATGGTTGATCACTGTACATTTCTTTTCTGTTTCCTATTTATATTTATATTTTACCTCCTCAATTTAGCATTATGGACTGAGAAAGATATAAACTAAGCTCTGCACAACAATATTTTGCCTTCAAATTCATACCGTGATCGTAGCATGCATGGACGCGACTCATATGACTGGCATTTCCATGTAAAAGATTGAGCGCCGAAAATGGGTGATCACTGTACATTTCTTTTCTGTTTCCTATTTATATTTATATTTTACCTCCTCAATTTAGCATTATGGACAGGGAAAGACCTAATCTAAAATCTGCACAAAAATATTTTGCCTTCAAATTCATACCGTGATCGTAGCATGCATGGACTCGACTCATATGACTGGGATTTCCATGAAAAAGATTGTGGGCCGAAAATGGGTGATCACTGTACATTTCTCTTCTGTTTCCTATTTATATTTCTATTTTACCTCCTCAATTTAGCATTATGGACAGGGAAAGATCTAATCTAAAATCTGCACAAAAATATTTTGCTTTCAAATTCATACCGTGTTCGTAGCATGCATGACTCGACTCATATGACTGGGATTTCCATGAAAAAGATTATGGGCCGAAAATTGGTGATCACTCTACATTTCTCTTCTGTTTCCTATTCATATTTCTATTTTACCTCCTTAATTTAGCATTATGGACAGGGAAAGACCTAATCTAAAATCTGCACAAAAATATTTTGCCTTCAAATTCATACATGAACGTAGCATGCATTAACTCGACTCATATGACTGGGATTTCCATGAAAAAGATTGTGGGCCGAAAATGGGTGATCTCTGTAAATTATTCTTCTCTTTCCTATTTATATTTCTATTTTACCTCCTCAATTTAGCATTATGGACAGGGAAAGACCTAATCTAAAATCTGCACAAGAATATTTTGCTTTCAAATTCATACTGCAATCGTAGCATGCATGGACTCGACTCATATGACTGGGATTTCCATGAAAAAATTGTGGGCCGAAAATGGGTGATCACTGTACATTTCTCTTCTGTATTCTATTGATATTTCTATTTTACCTCCTCAATTTAGCATTATGGACAGGGAAAGACCTAATCTAAAATCTGCACAAAAATATTTTGCTTTCAAATTCACACTATGATCGTAGCATGCATGGACTCGACTCATATGACTGGGATTTCCATGAAAAAGATTGTGGGCCGAAAATGGGTGATCACTGTAGATTTCTCTTCTGTTTCCGATTTATATTTATATTTTACCTCCTCAATTTAGCATTATGGACAGGGAAAGACCTAATCTAAGATCTGCACAAAAACATTTTTCTTTCAAATTCATTCCGTGATCGTAGCATGCATGGACTCGACTTATATGACTGGGATTTCCTAGAAAAAGATTGTGGGCAGAAAATGGGTGATCACTGTACAATTCTCTTCGGTTTCCTATTTATATTTATATTTTACCTCCTCAATTTAGCATTATTGACAGGGAAAGATCTAATCTAAGATCTGCACAAAAATATTTTGCCTTCAAATTCATTCCGTGATCGTAGCATGCATGGACTCGACTCATATGACTGGGATTTCCATGAAAAAGATTGTGGGCAGAAAATGGGTGATCTCTGTACATTTCTCTACTGTTTCCTATTTATATTTCTATTTTACCTCCTCAATTTAGCATTATGGACAGGGAAAGACCTAATCTAAAGTCTGCACAAAAATATTTTGCTTTCAAATTCACACTATGATCGTAGCATGCATGGACTCGACTCATATGACTGGGATTTCCATGAAAAAGATTGTGGGCCGAAAATGGGTGATCACTGTACATTTCTCTTCTGTTTCCGATTTATATTTATATTTTACCTGCTCAATTTAGCATTATGGACAGGGAAAGACCTAATCTAAGATCTGCACAAAATCATTTTGCCTTCAAATTCATACCGTGATCGTAGCATGCATGGACTCGACTCATATGACTGGGATTTCCATGAAATAGATTGTGGGCAGAAAATGGGTGATCACTGTAGATTTCTCTTCTTTTTCGTATTTACATATCTGTTTTACTTCCTTAATTTAGCATTATGGACAGGGAAAGACCTAATCTAATATCTACACAAAAATATTTTGCCTTTAATTTCATACGGTGATCCTAGTATGCATGGACTCGACTCATATGACGGGATTTCCATGAAAAAGATTGTGGGCCGATAATGGGTGATCACTGTACATTTCTCTTCTGTTTCCTATTTATATTTATATTTTACTTCCTCAATTTAGCATTATGGACAGAGAAAGGCCTAATCTAAGATCTGCAAAAAAATATTTTGCCTTCAAATTCATACCATGATCGTAGCATGCATGGACTCGACTCATATGACTGGGATTTCCATGAAAAATATTGTGGGCAGAAAATGGGTGATCACTGTATATTTCTTTTCTGTTTCCTATTTATATTTATATTTTACTTCCTCAATTTAGCATTATGGACAGGGAAAGACCTAATCTAAGTTCTAAAAAAAATATTTTGCCTTCAAATTCATACCGTGATCGTGGCATGCATGGACTCGACTCATATGACTGGGATTTCCATGAAAAAGATTGTGGGCAGAAAATGGGTGATAACTGTACATTTCTCTTCTGTTTCCTATTTATATTTCTATTTTACCTCCTCAATTTAGCATTATGGAGAGGGAAAGAATTATTCTAAGATCTGCACAAAAATATTTTGCCTTCAATTTCATACGGTGATCCTAGCATGCATGGACTCGACTCATATGACGGGATTTCCATGAAAATGATTGTGGGCCGATAATGGGTGATCACTGTACATTTCTCTTCTGTTTCCTATTTATATTTATATTTTACTTCCTCAATTTAGCATTATGGACAGAGAAAGGCCTAATCTAAGATCTGCAAAAAAATATTTTGCCTTCAAATTCATACCATGATCGTAGCATGCATGGACTCGACTCATATGACTGTGATTTCCATGAAAAAATTGTCGGCAGAAAATGGGTGATCACTGTACATTTCTCTTCTGTTTTCTATTTATATTTATGTTTTACCTTCTCAATTTTGCATTATGGACAGGGAATGACCTAATCTAAGCTCTGCAAAAAAATATTTTGCCTTCAAATTCATACCGTGATCGTAGCATGCATGGACTCGACTCATATGACTGGGATTTCCATGAAAAAGATTGTGGGCAGAAAATGGGCGATCACTGTATATTTCTCTTCTGTTTCCTATTTATATTTATATTTTACTTCCTCAATTTAGCATTATGGACAGGGAAAGACCTAATCTAAGCTCTGCAAAAAAATATTTTGCCTTCAAATTCATACCGTGATCGTAGCATGCATGGACTCGACTCATATGACTGGGATTTCCATGAAAAAGATTGTGGGGAGAAAATGGGTGATCACTGTACATTTCTCTTCTGTTTCCTATTTATATTTATATTTTACCTCCTCAATTTAGCATTATGGACAGGGAAAGACCTAATCTAAGATCTGCAAAAAAATTATTTGCCTTCAAATTCATACCGTGATCGTAGCATGCATGGACTTGACTCATATGACTGGGATTTCCATGAAAAAGATTGTGGGCAGAAAATGGGTGATCACTGTACATTTCTCTTCTGTTTTCTATTTATATTTTTATTTTACTTCCTCAATTTAGCATTATGGACAGTGAATGACCTAATCTAAGATCTGCAAAAAAATATTTTGCCTGCAAATTCATACCGTGATCGTAGCATTCATGCACTCGACTCATATGACTGGGATTTCCATGAAAATGATTGTGGGCAGAAAATGGGTGATCACTGTACATTTCTCTTCTGTTTCCTATTCATATTTCTATTTTACTTCCTCAATTTAGCATTATGGACAGGGAAAGAGCTAATCTAAAATCTGCACAAAAATATTTTGCCTTCAAATTCATACCGTGATCGTAGCATGCATGGACTCGAGTCATATGACTGGGATTTCCATGAAAAAGATTGCGGGCAGAAAATGGGGGATCACTGTACATTTCTCTTCTGTTTCCTATTTATATTTATATTTTACTTCCTCAATTTAGCATTATGGACAGGGAATGACCTAATCTAAGATCTGCAAAAAAATACTTTGCCTGCAAATTCATACTGTGATCGTAGCATTCATGGACTCGACTCATACGACTGGGATTTCCATGAAAAAGATTGTGGGCCGAAAATGGGCGATCACTGTATATTTCTCTTCTGTTTCCTATTTATATTTATATTTTACTTCCTCAATTTAGCATTATGGACAGGGAAAGACCTAATCTAAGCTCTGCAAATAAATATTTTGCCTTCAAATTCATACCGTGGTCGTAGCATGCATGGACTCGACTCATATGACTGGGATTTCCATGAAAAAGATTGTGGGCCGAAAACGGGTGATCACTGTACATTTCTCTTCTGTTTCCTATTTATATTTCTATTTTACCTCCTCAATTTAGCATTATAGACAGGGAAAGACCTAATGTAAAATCTGCACAAAAATATTTTGCCTTCAAATTGATACCGTGATCGTAGCATGCATGGACTCGAGTCATATGCATGGGATTTCAATGAAAAACTTTGTGGGCCGAAAATGGGTGATCACTGTACATTTCTCTTCTGTTTCCTATTTATATTTCTATTTTACCTCCTCAATTTAGCATTATGGACAGGGAAAGACCTAATCTAAGTTCTGCACAAAAATATATTGACTTCAAATTCATACCGTGATCGTAGCATGCATGGACTCTACTCATATGACTGGGATTTCCATGAAAAAGATTGTGGGCCGAAAATGGGTGATCACTGTACATTTCTCTTCTGTTTGCTATTTATATTTATATTTTACATCATCAATTTAGCATTATGGACAGGGAAAGACCTAATCTAAGATCTGCACAAAAATATATTGCCTTCAAATTCATACCGTGATCGTAGCATGCATGGACTCGACTCATATGACTGGGATTTCCATGAAAAAGATTGTGGGCCGAAAATGTGTGATCACTTAAATTTCTCTTATGCTTCCTATTTATATTTCTATTTTACCTCCTCAATTTAGCATTATGGACAGGGAAAGACATAATCTAAAATCTGCACAAAAATATTTTGCCTTCAAATTGATACCGTGATCGTAGCATGCATGGACTCGACTCATATGACTGGGATTTCCATGAAAAAGATTGTGGGCCGAAAATGGGTGATCACTGTACATTTCTCTTCTGTTTCCTATTTATATTTATATTTTACCAACTCAATTTAGCATTATGGACAGGGAAAGACCTAATCTAAGATCTGCATAAAAATATTTTCCCTTCAAATTCATACCGTGATCGTAGCATGCATGGACTCGACTCATATGACTGGGATTTCCATGAAAAAGATTGTGGGCCGAAAACGGGTGATCACTGTACATTTCTCTTCTGTTTCCTATTTATATTTCTATTTTACCTCCTCAATTTAGCATTATGGACAGGGAAAGACCTAATCTAAGATCTGCACAAAAATATGTTAACTTCAAATTCATACCGTGATCGTAGCATGCATGGACTCGACTCATATGACTGGGATTTCCATGAAAAAGATTGTTGGCCGAAAATGGGTGATCACTGTACATTTCTCTTCTGTTTACTATTTATATTTATATTTTACCTCCTCAATTTAGCATTATGGACAGGGAAAGACCTAATCTAAAATCTGCAGAAAAATATTTTGCCTTCAAATTCATACCGTGATCGTAGCATGCATGGACTCGACTCATATGACTGGGATTTCCATGAAAAAGATTGTGGGCTGAAAATGGGTGATCACTGTACATTTCTCTTCTGTTTCCTATTTATATTTATATTTTAACTCTTCAATTTAGCATTATGGACAGGGAAAGACCTAATCTAAGATCTGCACAAAAATATTTTGCCTTCAAATTCATACCCTGAACGTAGCATGCATGGACTAGACTCATATGACTGGGATTTCCCTGAAAAAGATGGTGGGCACAAAATGGGTGATCACTGTTCATTTCTCTTCTATTTCCTATTTATATTTATATTTTACCTTCTCAATTTAGCATTATGGTCAGGGAAAAACCTAATCTAAGCTCTGCACCAAAATGTTTTGCCTTCAAATTCATACCGTGATCGTAGCATGCATGGACTCGACTCATATGACTGGGATTTCCATGAAAAAGGTTGCGGGCCGAAAATGGGTGATCACTGTACATTTCTCTTCTGTTTCCTATTTTTATTTATATTTTACCTCCTCAATTTAGCATTATGGACAGGGAAAGACCTAATCTAAGATCTGCACAAAAATATTTTGCCCTCAAATTCATACCGTCATCGTAGCATGCATGGACTCGACTCATATGACTGGGATTTCCATGAAAAAGATTGTGGGCCGAAAATGGGTGATCACTGTACATTTCTCTTCTGTTTTCATATTTATATTTATATTTTACATCGTCAATTTAGCATTATGGTCAGGGAAAAACCTAATCTAAGATCTGCACAAAAATATTTTGCCTTCAAATTCATACCGTGATCGTAGCATGCATGGACTCGACTCATATGACTGGGATTTCCATGAAAAAGATTGTGGGCGGAAAATGGGTGATCACTGTACATTTCTCTACTGTTTCCTATTTATATTTATATTTTACTTCCTCAGTTTAGCATTATGGCCAGGGAAAGACCTAATCTAAGCTCTGCACAAAAATATTTTGCCTTCAAATTCATACCGTGATCGTAGCATGCATGGACTCGACTCATATGACTGGGATTTCCATGAAAAAGATTGTGGGCTGAAAATGGGTGATCACTGTACATTTCTCTTCTGTTTCCTATTTATATTTATATTTTAACTCCTTAATTTAGCATTATGGACAGGGAAAGACCTAATCTAAGATCTGCACAAAAATATTTTGCCTTCAAATTCATACCCTGATCATAGCATGCATGGACTCGACTCATATGACTGGGATTTCCATGAAAAAGATGGTGGGCACAAAATGGGTGATCCCTGTTCATTTCTTTCTATTTCCTATTTATATTTATATTTTACCTTCTCAATTTAGCAATATCGCCAGTGAAAGACCTAATCTAAGCTCTGCACCAAAATGTTTTGCCTTCAAATTTATACCGTGATCGTAGCATGCATGGACTCGACTCATATGACTCGGATTTCCATGAAAAAGATTGTGGGCAGAAAATGGGTGATCACTGTACATTTCTCTTCCGTTTCCTATTTATATTTATATTTATATCCTCAATTTAGCATCATGGACAGGGAAAGACCTAATCTAAGATCTGCACAAAAATATTTTGCCTACAAATTCATACCGTGATCGTAGCATGCATGGACTAGACTCATATGACTGGGATTTCTATGAAAAAGATTGTGGGCAGAAAATCGGTGATCACTGTACATTTCTCTTCTGTTTTCATATTTATATTTATATTTTACATCGTCAATTTAGCATTATGGTCAGGGAAAAACCTAATCTAAGATCTGCACAAAAATATTTTGCCTTCAAATTCATACCCTGATCATAGCATGCATGGACTCGACTCATATGACTGGGATTTCCATGAAAAAGATGGTGGGCACAAAATGGGTGATCCCTGTTCATTTCTCTTCTATTTCCTATTTATATTTATATTTTACCTTCTCAATTTAGCATTATCGCCAGTGAAAGACCTAATCTAAGCTCTGCACCAAAATGTTTTGCCTTCAAATTTATACCGTGATCGTAGCATGCATGGACTCGACTCATATGACTCGGATTTCCATGAAAAAGATTGTGGGCAGAAAATGGGTGATCACTGTACATTTCTCTTCCGTTTCCTATTTATATTTATATTTATATCCTCAATTTAGCATCATGGACAGGGAAAGACCTAATATAAGAGCTGCACAAAAATATTTTGCCTACAAATTCATACCGTGATCGTAGCATGCATGGACTAGACTCATATGACTGGGATTTCTATGAAAAAGATTGTGGGCAGAAAATCGGTGATCACTGTACATTTCTCTTCTGTTTCCTATTTATATTTATATTTTACGTCCTTCATTTAGCATTATGGACAGGGAAAGAGCTAATCTAAAATCCGCAAAAAAATATTTTGCCTTCAAATTCATACCGTGATCGTGGCATGCATGGACTCGACTCATATGACTGGGATTTCCATGAAAAAGATCGTGGTTCGAAAATAGGTGATCACTGTACATTTCTCTACTGTTTCCTATTTATATTTATATTTTACCTCCTCAATTTAGCATTATGGAGAGTGAAAGACCTAATCTAAGATCTACAAAAAAATATTTTGCGTTCAAATTCATACCGTGATTGTAGCATGCATGGACTCAACTCATATGACTGGGATTTCCATGAAAAAGATTGTGGCCAGAAAATGGGTGATCACTGTACATTTCTCTTCTGTTTCCTATTTATATTTCTTTTTTACCTCCTCAATTTAGCATTATGGCCAGGGAAAGACCTAATCTAATTTCTGCTCAAAAATATTTTGCCTTCAAATTCATACTGTCATCGTAGCATGCATGGACTCGAGTCATATGACTGGGATTTCCATGAAAAAGATTGTGGGCAGAAAATGGGTGATCACTGAACATTTCTCTTCTGTTTCCTATTTATATTTATATTTTACTTTCTCAATTTAGCATTATGGACAGGGAAAGACCTAATCTAAGCTCTGCAAATAAATATTTTGCCTTCAAATTCATACCGTAATCGTAGCATGCATGGACTCGACTCATATGACTGGGATTTCCATGAAAAAGATTGTGGGCAGAAAATGGGTGATCACTGTACATTTCTCTTCTGTTTCCTATTTATATTTCTATATTACCTCCTCAATTTAGCATTATGGACAGGGAAAGACCTAATCTAAGATCTGCACAAAAATATTTTGCCTTCAAATTCATACCGTGATCGTAGTATGCATGGACTCGACTCATATAACAGGGATTTCCATGAAAAAGATTGTGGGCAGTAAATGGGTGATCACTGTACATTTCTCTTCTGTTTCCTATTTATATTTATATTTTACATCCTCAATTTAGCATTATGGACAGGGAAAGACCTAATCTAAGCTCTGCAAATAAATATTTTGCCTTCAAATTCATACCGTGATCGTAGCATGCATGGACTCGACTCATATGACTCGGATTTCCATGAAAATGATTGTGGGCAGAAAATGGGTGATCACTGTACATTTCTCTTCTGTTTCCTATTTATATTTATATTTTACATCCTCAATTTAGCATTATGGACAGGGAAAGACCTAATCTAAGATCTGCACAAAAATATTTTGCCTTCAAATTCATACCGTGATCGTAGCATGCATGGACTCGACTCATATGACTGGGATTTCCATGAAAAAGATTGTGGGCAGAAAATGGGTGATCACTGTACATTTCTCTTCTGTTTCCTATTTATATTTATATTTGACTTCCTCAATTTAGCATTATGGACAGGGAAAGATCTAATCTAAGCTCTGCAAAAAAGTATTTTGTCTTCAAATTCATACCGTGATCGCAGCATACATGGACTCGACTCATATGACTGGGATTTCTATGAAAAAGATTGTGGGCAGAAAATCGGTGATCACTGTACATTTCTCTTCTGTTTCCTATTTATATTTATATTTATATCCTCAATTTAGCATCATGGACAGGGAAAGACCTAATATAAGAGCTGCACAAAAATATTTTGCCTGCAAATTCATACCGTGATCGTAGCATGCATGGACTCGACTCATACGACTGGGATTTCCATGAAAAAGATTGTGGGCAGAAAATGGGCGATCACTGTATATTTCTCTTCTGTTTCCTATTTATATTTATATTTTACTTCCTCAATTCAGCATTATGCCCAGGGAAAGACCTAATCTAAGCTGTGCACAAAATTATTTTGCCTTCAAATTCATACCGTGATCGTAGCATGCATTAACTCGACTCATATGACTGGGATTTCCATGAAAAAGATTGTGGGCCGAAAATGGGTGATCACTGTACATTTCTCTTCTGTTTCCTATTTATATTTATATTTTACCTCCCCAATTTAGCATTATGGACAGGGAAAGACCTAATCTAAATTCGGCACAAAAATATTTTGCCTTCAAATTCATACCGTGATCGTAGCATGCATGGACTCGACTCATATGACTTGGATTTCCATGAAAAAGATTGTGGGCCGAAAATGGGTGATCACTGTACATTTCTCTACTGTTTCCTATTTATTTTTCTATTTTACCTCCTCAATTTAGCATAATGGCCAGGGAAAGACCTACTCTAAGCTCTGCACAAAAATATTTTGCCTTCAAATTCATACCGTGATAGTAGCATGCATGGACTCGACTCATATGACTGGGAATTCCATGAAAAATTTTGTGGGCCGAAAATGGGTGATCACTGTACATTTCTCTTCTGTTTCCTATTTATATTTCTATTTTACCTCCTCAATTTAGCATTATGGACAGGGAAAGACCTAATCTAAGATCTGCACAAAAATATTTTGCCTTCAAATTCATACCGTGATCGTAGCATGCATGGACTCCACTCATATGACTGGGATTTCCATGAAAAAGATTGTGGGCCGAAAATGGGTGATCACTGTACATTTCTCTACTGTTTCCTATTTATATTTATATTTTACCTCCTCAATTTAGCATTATGGCCAGGGAAAGACCTAATCTAAAATCTGCACAAAAATATTTCGCCTTCAAATTCATACGGTGATCGTAGCATGCATGGACTCGACTCATATGACTGGGATTTCCATGAAAAAGATTGTGGGCACAAAATGGGTGATCACTGTACATTTCTCTTCTGTTTCCTGTTTATATTTCTACTTTACCTCCTCAATTTAGCATTATCGCCAGTGAAAGACCTAATCTAAGCTCTGCACAAAAATATTTTGCCTTCAAATTCATACCGTGATCGTAGGATGCATGGACTCGACTCATATGACTGGGATTTCCATGAAAAAGATTGTGGGCCGAAAATGGGTGATCACTGTACATTTCTCTTCTATTTCCTATTTATATTTATATTTTACATCATCAATTTAGCATTATGGACAGTGAAAGACCTAATCTAAGATCTGCACAAAAATATTTTGCCTTCAAATTCATACTGTGATCGTAGCATGCATGGACTCGACTCATATGACTGGGATTTCCATGAAAAAGATTCTGCGCCGAAAATGGGTGATCACTGTACATTTCTCTTCTGTTTCCTAGTTATATTTCTATTTTACCTCCTCAATTTAGCATTATGGCCAGGGAAAGACCTAATTTAAGCTCTGTACAAAAATATTTTGCCTTCAAATTCATACTGTGAACGTAGCAAGCATGGACTCGACTCATATGACTGGGATTTCCAAGAAAACGATTGTGGGCCGAAAATGGGTGATCACTGTACATTTCTCTTCTGTTTCCTATTTATATTTATATTTTACCTCCTCAATTTAGCATTATGGACAGGGAAAGACCTAATCTAAGATCTGCACAAAAATATTTTGCCTTCAAATACATACCGTGGTCGTAGCATGCATGGAATCGACTCATATAACTGGGATTTCCATGAAAAAGATTGTGGGCCAAAAATGCGTGAACACTGTACATTTCTCTTCTGTTTCCTATTTATATTTCTATTTTACCTACTCAATTTAGCATTATGGCCAGGGAAAGACCTAATCTAAGCTCTGCACAAAAATATTTTGTCTTCAAATTCATACCGTGATCTTAGCATGCATGGAGTCGACTCATATGACTGGGATTTCCATGAAAAAGATTGTGGGCCGAAAAAGGTTGATCACTGTATATTTCTCTTCTGTTTCCTATTTATATTTATATTTTACCTCCTCAATTTAGCATTATGGACAGGGAAAGACCTAATCAAAGATCTGCACAAAAATATTTTGCCCTCAAATTCATACCGTGATCGTAGCATGCATGGACTCGACTCATATGACTGGGATTTCAATGAAAAAGATTGTGGGCAGAAAATGGGTGATAACTGTACATTTCTCTTCTGTTTCCTATTTATGTTTCTATTTTACGTACTCAATTTAGCATTATGGACAGGGAAAGACCTAATGTAAGCTCTGTACAAAAATATTTTGCCTTCAAATTCATACCGTGATCGTAGCATGCATGGACTCGACTCATATGACTGGGATTTCCATGAAAAAGATTGTGGGCCGAAAATGGGTGATCACTGTACATTTCTCTACTGTTTCCTATTTATATTTCTATTTTACCTCCTCAATTTAGCATTATGGACAGGGAAAGACCTACTCTAAGATCTGCACAAAAATATTTTGCCTTCAAATTCATACCGTGATCGTAGCATGCATGGACTCGACTCATATGACTGGGATTTCCATGAAAAAGATTGTGGGCAGAAAATGGGTGATCACTGTACATTTCTCTTCTGTTTCCTATTTATATTTCTTTTTTACCTCCTCAATTTAGCATTATGGCCAGGGAAAGACCTAATCTAAGCTCTGCACAAAAATATTTTGCCTTCAAATTCATACCGTGATCGTAGCATGCATGGACACGACTTATATGACTGGGATTTCCATGAAAAAGATTCTGGGCCGAAAATGGGTGATCACTGTACATTTCTCTTCTGTTTCCTATTTATATTTATATTTTACCTCCTCAATTTCGCATTATGCCAGGGAAAGACCTAACCAAAGATCTGCACAAAAATATTTTGCGCTCAAATTCATACCGTGATCGTAGCATGCATGGACTCGACTCATATGACTGGGATTTCAATGAAAAAGATTGTGGGCAGAAAATGGGTGATCACTGTACATTTCTCTTGTGTTTCCTATTTATATTTCTATTTTACCTCCTCAACTTAGTATTATGGCCAGGGAAAGACCTAATCTAAGCTCTGCAAAAAAATATTTTGCCTTCAAATTCATACCGTGATCGTAGGATGCATGGACTCGACTCATATGACTGGAATTACCATGAAAAAGATTGTGGGCCGAAAATGGGTGATCACTGTACATTTCTCTTCTGTTTCCTATTTATATTTATATTTTACCACCTCAATTTAGCATTATGGCCAGAGAAAGACATAATCTAAGCTCTGCACAAAAATATTTTGCCTTCAAATTCATACCGTGAACGTAGCATGCATGGACTTGACTCATATGACAGGGATCACCATGAAAAAGATTGTGGGCCAAAAATGGGTGATTACTGTACATTTCTCTTCTGTTTCCTATTTATATTTATATTTTACCTCCTCAATTTAGCATTATGGACAGGGAAAGACCCAATCAAAGATCTGCACAAAAATATTTTGCCCTCAAATTCATACCGTGATCGTAGCATGCATGGACTCGACTCATATGACTGGGATTTCAATGAAAAAGATTGTGGGCAGAAAATGGGTGATAACTGTACATTTCTCTTCTGTTTCCTATTTATATTTCTATTTTACGTACTCAATTTAGCATTATGGACAGGGAAAGACCTAATGTAAGCTCTGTACAAAAATATTTTGCCTTCAAATTCATACCGTGATCGTAGCATGCATGGACTCGACTCATATGACTGGGATTTCCATGAAAAAGATTGTGGGCCGAAAATGGGTGATCACTGTACATTTCTCTACTGTTTCCTATTTATATTTCTATTTTACCTCCTCAATTTAGCATTATGGCCAGGGAAAGACCTAATCTAAAATCTGCACAAAAATATTTTGCCTTCAAATTCATACCGTGATCGTAGCATGCATGGTCTCGACTCATATGACTGGGATTTCCATGAAAAAGATTGTGGGCACAAAATGGGTGATCACTGTACATTTCTCTTCTGTTTCCTGTTTATATTTCTACTTTACCTCCTCAATTTAGCATTATCGCCAGTGAAAGACCTAATCTAAGCTCTGCACAAAAATATTTTGCCTTCAAATTTATACCGTGATCGTAGGATGCATGGAGTCGACTCATATGACAGGGATTTCCATGAAAAATATTGTGGGCCGACAATGGATCACTGTACATTTCTCTTCTGTTTCCTCTTTATATTTCTATTTTACCTCCTCAATTTAGATATATGGCCAGGGAAAGAATAATCTAAGCTCTGCACAAAAATATTTTGCCTTCAAATTCATACCGTGATCGTAGCATGCATGGACTCGACTCATATGACTGGGATTTCCATGAAATAGATTGTGGGCCGAAAATGGGTGATCACTGTACATTTCTCTTCTGTTTCCTATTTATATTTCTTTTTTACCTCCTCAATTTAGCATTATGGCCAGGGAAAGACCTTATCTAAAATCTGAACAAAAATATTTTGCCTTCAAATTCATACCGTGATCGTAGCATGCATGGACTCGACTCATATGAATGGGATTTCCATGAAAAAGATAGTTGGCCGAAAATGGGTGATCACTGTACATTTCTCTTCTGTTTCCTATTTATATTTTACCTCCTCAATTTAGCATTATGGCCAGGGAAATACATAATCTAAGCTCTGCACAAAAATATTTTGCCTTCAAATTCATACCGTGAACGTAGCATGCATGGATTTGACTCATATGACAGGGATCTCCATGAAAAAGATTGTGGGCCAAAAATGGGTGATCACTGTACATTTCTCTTCTGTTTCCTATTTATATTTATATTTTACCTCCTCAATTTAGCATTATGGACAGGGAAAGACCTAATCTAAAATCTGCACAAAAATATTTTGCCTTCAAATTCATACCGTGATCGTAGCATGCATGGACTCGACTCATAGGAATGGGATTTCCATGAAAAAGATTGTGGGCCGAAAATAGGTGATCACTGTACATTTCTCTTCTGTTTCCTATTTATATTTCTATTTTACCTCCTCAATTTAGCATTATGGACAGGGAAAGACCTAATCTAAAATCTGCACAAAAATATTTTGCACTCAAATTCATACCGTGATCGTAGCATGCATGGACTCGATTCATATGACTGGGATTTACATGAAAATGATTGTGGGCCGAAAATGGGTGATCACTGTACATTTCTCTTCTGTTTCCTATTTCTATTTCTATTTTACCTCCTCAATTTAGCATTATGGCCAGGGAAAGACCTAATCTAAGCTCTGCACAAAAATGTTTTGCCTTCAAATTCGTACCGTGGTCGTAGCATGCATGGAATCGACTCATATGACTGGGATTTCCATGAATAAGATTGTGGGCCGAAAATGCGTGAACACTGTACATTTCTCTTCTGTTTCCTATTTTTATTTCTATTTTATCTACTCAATTTAGCATTATGGCCAGGGAAAGACCTAATCTAAGCTCTGCACAAAAATATTTTGCCTTCAAATTCATACCGTGATCTTAGCATGCATGGAGTCGACTCATATGACTGGGATTTCCATGAAAAAGATTGTGGGCCGAAAATGGGTGATCACTGTACATTTCTCTTCTGTTACCTCTTTATATTTATATTTTACTTCCTCAATTTAGCATTATGGACAGGGAAAGACTTAATCAAAGATCTGCACAAAAATATTTTGCCCTCAAATTCATACCGTGATTGTAGGATGCATGGACTCGACTCATATGACTGGGATTTCAATGAAAAAGATTGTGGGCAGAAAATGGGTGATCACTGTACATTTCTCTTCTGTTTCCTATTTATATTTCTATTTTACCTCCTCAATTTAGCATTATGGACAGGGAAAGAACTAATCTAAGATCTGCACAAAAATATTTTGCCTTCAAATTCATACCGTAATTGTAGCATGCATGGACACGACTCATATGACTGGGATTTCCATGAAAAAGATTGTGGGCCGAAAATGGGTGATCACTGTACAATTCTCTTCTGTTTCGTATTCATATTTCTATTTTACCTCCTCAATTTAGCATTATGGACAGGGAAAGAACTAATCTAAAATCTGCACAAAAATATTATGCATTCATATTCATACCGTGATTGTAGCATGCATGGACTCGACTCATATGACTGGGATTTCCATAAAAAAGATTGTGCACCGAAAATGGGTGATCACTGTACATTTCTCTTCTGTTTTGTATTCATATTTCTATTTTACCTCCTCAATTTAGCATTATGGACAGGTAAAGACCGAATCTAAAATCTGCATAAAAATATTTTGCCTTCAAATTCATACCGTGATTGTAGCATGCATGGACTCGACTCATATGACTGGGATTTCCATGAAAAAGATTGTGGGCGGAAAATGGGTGATCATTGTACATTTCTCTTCTGTTTCGTATTTATATTTCTATTTTACCTTCTCAATTTAGCATTATGGACAGGGAAAGACCTAATCTAAGGTCTGCACAAAAATATTTTACATTCAAATTCATACCATGAACGTAGCATGCATGGACTCGACTCATATGACTGGGATTTCCATGAAAAATATTGTGGGCCGAAAATGGGTGGTCACTGTACATTTCTCTTCTGTTTCCCTATTTATATTTCTATTTTACCTCCTCAATTTAGCATTATGGACAGGGAAAGACCAAATCTAAGATCTGCACAAAAATATTTTGCCTTCAAATTCATACCGTGATAGTAGCATGCATGGACTCGACTCATATGACTGGGATTTCCATGAAAAAGATTGTGGGCCGAAAATGGGTGATCACTGTACATTTCTCTTCTGTTTCCTATTTATATTTCTATTTTACCTCCTCAATTTAGCATTATGGACAGGGAAAGACCTAATCTAAAATCTGCACAAAAATATTTTGTCTTCAAATTCATACCGTGATCATAGCATGCATGGATTCGACTCATATGACTGGGATTTCCATGAAAAAGATTGTGGGCCGAAAATGGGTGATCACTGTACATTTCTCTTCTGTTTCCTATTTATATTTCTATTTTAACTCCTCAATTTAGCATTATGGACAGGGAAAGACCTAATCTAAAATCTTCACAAAAATATTTTGCCTTGAAATTCATACCGTGATCGTAACATGCATGGACTCGACTCCTATGACTGGGATTTCCATGAAAAAGATTGTGGGCCGAAAATGGGTGACCACTGTACATTTCTCTTCTGTTTCGTATTCATATTTCTATTTTACCTCCTCAATTTAGCATTATGGACAGGGAAAGACCTAATCTAAAATCTGCACAAAAATATTATGCCTTCAAATTCATACCGTGATTGTAGCCTGCATGGACTCGACTCATATGACTGGGATGTCCATGAAAAAGATTGAGGGCCGAAAATGGGTGATCACTGTACATTTCTCTTCTGTTTCCTATTTATATTTATATTTTAGCTCCTCAATTTAGCATTATGGACAGGGAAAGACCTAATCTAAAATCTGCACAAAAATATTATTCCTTCAAATTCATACCGTGATCGTAGCATGCATTGACTCGAATCATATGACTGGGATTTCCATGAAAAAGATTGTGGCCGGAAATTGGGTGATCACTGTACATTTCTCTTCTGTTTCCTATTTATATTTATATTTTACCTCCTCAATTTAGCATTATGGACAGGGAAAGAACTAATCTAAAATCTGCACAAAAATATTTTGCCTTCAAATTCATACCGTGATCGTAGCATGCATGGACTCGACTCATATGACTGGGATTTCCATGAAAAAGATTGTGGGCGGAAAATGGGTGATCACTGTACATTTCTCTTCTGTTTCCTATTTATATTTCTATTTTACCTCCTCAATTTAGCATTACGGACAGGGAACGACCTAATCTAAAATCTGCACAAAAATATTTTGCCTTCAAATTCATACCGTGATCGTAGCATGCTTGGACTCGATTCATATGACTGGGATTTCCATGAAAAAGATTGTGGGCGGAAAATGGGTGATCACTGTACATTTCTCTTCTGTTTCCTATTTATATTTATATTTTACTTCCTAAATTTAGCATTATGGACAGGGAAAGACCTAATCTAAGGTCTGCACAAAAATATTTTGCATTCAAATTCATACCATGAACGTAGCATGCATGGACTCGACTCATATGACTGGGATTTCCATGAAAAATATTGTGGGCCGAAAATGGGTGGTCACTGTACATTTCTCTTCTGTTTCCCGATTTATATTTCTATTTTACCTCCTCAATTTAGCATTATGGACAGTGAAAGATCAAATCTAAGATCTGCACAAAAATATTTTTCCTTCAAATTTATACCGTGATCGTAGCATGCATGGACTCGAATCATATGACTGGGATTTCCATGAAAAAGTTTGTGGGCCGAAAATGGGTGACCACTGTACATTTCTCTTCTGTTTCCTATTTATATTTATATTTTACCTACTTAATTTAGCATTATAGACAGAGAAAGACCTAATCTAATATATGCACAAAAATATTTTGCCTTCAAATTCATACTGTGAGCGTAGCATGCATGGACTCGACTCATATGACTGGGATTTCCATGAAAAAGATTGTGGGCCAAAAATGGGTGATCACTGTACATTTCTGTTCTGTTTCGTATTCATATTTCTATTTTACCTCCTCAATTTAGCATTATGGACAAGGAAAGACCTAATCTAAAATCTGCTCAAAAATATTATGCCTTCAAATTCATACCGTGATTGTAGCATGCATGGACTCGACTCATATGACTGGGATTTCCATGAAAAAGATTGTGTGCCGAAAATGGGTGATCACTGTACATTTCTGTTCTGTTTCGTATTCATATTTCTATTTTACCTCCTCAATTTAGCATTATGGACAGGGAAAGAACTAATCTAAAATCTGCACAAAAATATTATGCCTTCAAATTCATACCGTGATTGTAGCCTGCATGGACTCGACTCATATGACTGGGATTTCCATGAAAAAGATTGAGGGCCGAAAATGGGTGATCACTGTACATTTCTGTTCTGTTTCGTATTCATATTTCTATTTTACCTCCTCAATTTAGCATTATGGACAGGGAAAGACCTAATCTAAAATCTGCACAAAAATATTATGCCTTCAAATTCATACCGTGATTGTAGCATGCATGGACTCGACTCATATGACTGGGATTTCCATGAAAAAGATTGTGGGCCAAAAATGGGTGATCACTGTACATTTCTGTTCTGTTTCGTATTCATATTTCTATTTTACCTCCTCAATTTAGCATTATGGACAGGGAAAGACCTAATCTAAAATCTGCACAAAAATATTATGCCTTCAAATTCATACCGTGATTGTAGCCTGCATGGACTCGACTCATATGACTGGGATTTCTATGAAAAAGATTGAGGGCCGAAAATGGGTGATCACTGTACATTTCTCTTCTGTTTCCTATTTATATTTATATTTTACCTCCTCAATTTAGCATTATGGACAGGGAAAGACATAATCTAAGCTCTGCACAAAAATATTTTGCCTTCAAATTCATACCGTGATCGTAGCATGCATGGACTCGACTCATATGACTGGGATTTCCACGAAAAATATTGTGGGCAGAAAATGGGTGATCACTGTACATTTCTCTTCTGTTTCCTATTTATATTTCTATTTTACCTCCTCAATTTAGCATTATGGACAGGGAAAGACCTAATCTGAAATCTGCACAAAAATATTTTGCCTTCAAATTCATACCGTGATCGTAGCATGCATGGACTCGACTCATATGACTGGGATTTCCATGAAAAAGATTGTGGGCCGAAAATGGGTGATCACTGTACATTTCTCTTCTGTTTCCTATTTATATTTATATTTTACCTCATCAATTTAGCATTATGGACAGGGAAAGACCTAATCTAAGATCTGCACAAAAATATTTAGCCTTCAAATTCATACCGTGATCGTAGCATGCATTGACTCGACTCATATGACTGGGATTTGAATGAAAAAGATTGTGGGCTGAAAATGGGTGATCACTGTACATTTCTATTCTGTTTCCTATTTATATTTATATTTAACTTCCTCAATTTAGCATTATGGCCAGGGAAACACCTAATCCAATTTCTGCACAAAAATATTTAGCCTTCAAATTCATACCGTGATCGTAGCATGCATTGACTCGACTCATATGACTGGGATTTCCATGAAAAAGATTGTGGGCCGAAAATGGGTGATCACTGTACATTTCTCTTCTGTTTCCTATTTATATTTATATTTTACCTCCTCAATTTAGCATTATGGACAGTGAAAGACCTAATCTAAGATCTGCAAAAAAATATTTTGCTTTCAAATTCATACCGTGATCATAGCATGCAGGGGCTTGACTCATATGACTGGGATTTTCATGAAAAAGATTGTGGGCCGAAAATGGTGGTCACTGTACATTTCTCTTCTGTTTCCTATTTATATTTATATTTTACCTCCTCAATTTAGCATTATAGACAGGGAATCACCAAATCTAAGATCTGCAAAAAAATATTTTCCCTTCAAATTCATACCGTGATCGTAGCATGCATGGACTCATATGACTGGGATTTCCATGAAAAAGATTGTGGGCAGAAAATGGGTGATCACTGTACATTTCTCTTCTGTTTCTTATTTATATTTCTATTTTACCTCCTCAATTTAGCATTATGGACATGGAAAGACCTAATCTAGAATCTGCACAAAAATATTTTCCCTTCAAATTCATACCGTGATCGTAGCATGCATGGACTCGACTCATATGACTGGGATTTACATGAAAAATATTGTGGGCAGAAAATGGGTGATCACTGTACATTTCTCTTCTTTTTTCTATTTATATTTCTATTTTACCTCCTCAATTTAGCATTAAGGACAGGGAAAGTCCTAATCTAAAATCTTCAGAAAAATATTTTGCTTTCAAATTCATACCGTGAACGTAGCATGCATGGATCGAGTCATATGACTGGGATTTCCATGAAAAAGATTGTAGGGTGAAAATGGGTGATCACTGTACATTTCTCTTCTGTTTCCTATTTATATTTATATTTTACCTCCTCATTTTAGCATTATGGACAGGGAAAGATATTATCTAATCTCTGCACACAAATATTTTGCCTTCAAATTCATACCGTGATCGTAGCATGCATGCACGCAACTCATATGACTGTGATTTCCATGAAAAAGACTGTGGGCCGAAAATGGGTGATCACTGTACATTTCTCTTCTGTTTCCTATTTATATTTATATTTTACCTCCTAAATTTAGCATAATGGACAGGGAAAGAACTAATCTAAAATCTGCACAAAAATATTTTGCCTTCAAATTCATACCGTGATTGTAGCAGGCATGGAATCGACTCATATGACTGGGATTTCCATGAAAAAGATTGTAGGCCTAAAATGGGTGATCACTGTACATTTCTCTTCTGTATTCTATTTATATTTATATTTTACCTCCTCAATTCAGCATTATGGCCAGGAAAGACCTAATCTAAGCTCTGCACAAAAATATTTTGCCTTCAAATTCATACCGTGAACGTAGCATGCATTTACTCGACTCATATGACTGGGATTTCCATGAAAAAGATTGTGGGCCGAAAATGGGTGATCACTGTACTTTTCTCTTGTTTCCAATTTATGTTTCTATTTTACCTCCTCAATTTAGCATCATGGCCAGGGAAAGACCTAATCTAATCTCTGCACAAAAATATTTTGCCTTCAAATTCATACCGTGATCGTTGCATGCATGGACTCGACTCATATGACTGGGATTTCCATGAAAAAGATTGTGGGCCGAAAATGGGTGATCACTGTACATTTCTCTTCTGTTTCCTATTTATATTTCTTTTTTACCTCCTCAATTTAGCATTATGGCCAGGGAAAGACCTAATCTAAGCTCTGCACAAAAATATTTTGCCTTCAAATTCATACCGTGATCGTAGCATGCATGGACTCGACTCATATGACTGGGATTTCCATGAAAAAGGTAGTGGGCCGAAAATGAGTGATCACTGTACATTTCTGTTCTGTTTCCTATTTATATTTATATTTTACCTCCTCAATTTAGCATTGTGGCCAGTGAATGACATAATCTAAGCTCTGCACAAAAATATTTTGCCTTCAAATTCATACCGTGATCGTAGCATGCATGGACTTGACTCATACGAATGGGATTTCCATGAAAAAGATTGTGGGCCAAAAATGGGTGATCACTGTACATTTCTCTTCTGTTTCCTATTTATATTTATATTTTACCTCCTCAATTTAGCATTATGGACAGGGAAAGACCTAATCAAGATCTGCACAAAAATATTTTGCCTTCAAATTCATACCGTGATCGTAGGATGCATGGACTCGACTCATATGACTGGGATTACCATGAAAAAGATTGTAGGCCGAAAATTGGTGATCACTGTACATTTCTCTTATGTTTCCTATTTATATTTATATTTTACCTCCTCAATTTAGAATTATGGCCAGTGAAAGACTTAATCTAAGCTCTGCACAAAAATATTTTGCCTTCAAATTAATACCGTGATCGTAGCATGCATGGACTCGACTCATATGACTGGGATTTCCACGAAAAAGATTGTGGGCCGACAATGGATGATCACTGTACATTTCTCTTCTGTTTCCTATTTATATTTGTATTTTACCTCCTCAATTTAGCATTATGGCCAGGGAAAGACTTAATCGAAGCTCTGCACAGAAATATTTTGCCTTCAAATTCATACCGTGATCGTAGCATGCATGGACTTGACTCATATGAATGGGATTTCCATGAAAAAGATTGTGGGCCGAAAATGGGTGTTCACTGTACATTTCTGTTCTGTTTACTATTTATATTTATATTTTACCTCCTCAATTTAGCATTATGGACAGGGAAAGACCTAATCTAAGCTCTGCACAAAAATATTTTGCCTTCAAATTCATACCGTGATCGTAGCATGCATGGACTCGACTCATATGACAGGGATTTCCATGAAAAACATTGTGGGCCGAAAATGGGTGGTCACTGTACATTTCTGTTCTTTTTACTATTTATATTTATATTTTACCTCCTCAATTTAGCATTATGGACAGGGAAAGACCTAATCTAAGCTCTGCACAAAAATATTTTGCCTTCAAATTCATAGCGTGATCGGAGCATGCATGGACTCGACTCATATGACTGGGATTTCCATGAAAAAGATTGTGGGCCAAAAATGGGTGATCACTGTACATTTCTCTTCTGTTTCCTATTCATATTTATATTTTACCTCCTCAATTTAGCATTATGGACAGGGAAAGACCTAATCAAGATCTGCACAAAAATATTTTGCCTTCAAATTCATACCGTAATCGTAGCATGCATGGACTCGTTTCATATGACTGGGATTACCATGAAAAAGATTGTGGGCCGAAAATGGGTGATCACTGTACATTTCTCTTCTGTTTCTTATTTATATTTCTATTTTACCTCCTCAATTTAGCATTATGGACAGGGAAAGACCTAATCAAGATCTGCACAAAAATATTTTGCCTTCAAATTCATACCGTGATCGTAGCATGCATGTGCTCGACTCATATGACTGGGATTTCCATGAAAAAGATTGTGGGCCGAAAATGGGTGATCACTGTACATTTCTCTTCTGTTTCCTATTTATATTTATATTTTACCTCCTCAATTTAGCATTATGGCCAGTGAAAGACCTAATCTAAGCTCTGCACAAAAATATTTTGCCTTCAAATTCATACCGTGATCGTAGCATGCATGGACTCGACTCATAAGACTGGGATTTCCATGAAAAAGATGGTGGGCCGAAAATGGGTGATCACTGTACATTTCTCTTCTGTTTCCTATTTATATTTCTTTTTTACCTCCTCAATTTAGCATTATGGCCAGGGAAATACCTAATGTAAGCTCTGCACAAAAATATTTTGTCTTCAAATTCATACCGTGATCGTAGCAATCATGGACTCGACTCATATGACTGGGATTTCCATGAAAAAGATTGTGGGCCGAAAATGGGTGTTCACTGTACATTTCTGTTCTGTTTACTATTTATATTTATATTTTACCTCCTCAATTTAGCATTATGGACAGGGAAAGACCTAATCTAAAATCTGCACAAAAATATTTTGCATTCAAATTCATACCGTGATCGTAGCATGCATGGACTCGACTCATATGACTGGGATTACCATGAAAAAGATTGTAGGCCGAAAATGGGTGATCACTGTACATTTCTCTTCTGTTTCCTATTTATATTTATATTTTACCTCCTCAATTTAGCATTATGGACAGTGAAAGACATAATCTAAGCTCTGCACAAAAATATTTTGCCTTCAAATTCATACCGTGATCGTAGCATGCATGGACTCGACTCATATGAATGGGATTTCCATGAAAAAGATTGTGGGCCAAAAATGGGTGATCACTGTACATTTCTCTTCTGTTTCCTATTTATATTTATATTTTACCTCCTCAATTTAGCATTATGGACAGGGAAAGACCTAATCTAAGATCTGCACAAAAATATTTTGCCTTCAAATTCATACCGTGATCGTAGCATGCATGGACTCGACTCATATGACTGGGATTTTCATGAAAAAGATTGTGGGCCGAAAATGTATGATCACTGTACATTTCTCTTCTGTTTCCTATTAATATTTATATTTTACCTCCTCAATTTAGCATTATGGCCAGGGAAAGACCTAATCTAAGCTCTGCACAAAAATATTTTGCCTTCAAATTCATACCGTGATCGTAGCATGCATGGACTCGACTCATATGACTGGGATTTCCATGAAAAAGATAGTGGGCCGAAAATGAGTGATCACTGTACATTTCTCTTCTGTTTCCTATTTATATTTATATTTTACCTCCTCAATTTAGCATTATGGCCAGTGAATGACATAATCTAAGCTCTGCACAAAAATATTTTGCCTTCAAATTCATACCGTGATCGTAGCATGCATGGACTTGACTCATATGAATGGGATTTCCATGAAAAAGATTGTGGGCCAAAAGTGGGTGATCACTGTACATTTATCTTCTGTTTCCTATTTATATTTCTATTTTACCTCCTCAATTTAGCATTATGTACAGGGAAAGTCCTAATCTAAGATCTGCACAAAAATATTTTGCCTTCAAATTCATACCGTGATCGTAGCATGCATGGACTCGACTCATATGACTGGGATTTCCATGAAAAAGATTGTGGGCCGAAAATGGATGATCACTGTACACTTCTCTTCTGTTTCCTATTTATATTTATATTTTACCTCCTCAATTTAGTATTATGGCCAGGGAAAGACCTAATCTAAGCTCTGCACAAAAATATTTTGCCTTGAAATTCATACCGTGATCGTAGCATGCATGGACTCAACTCATATGACTGGGATTACCATGAAAAAGATTGTAGGCCGAAAATGGGTGATCACTGTACATTTCTCTTCTGTTTCCTATTTCTATTTCTATTTTACCTCCTCAATTTAGCATTATGGACAGGGAAAGACCTAATCAAGATCTGCACAAATATATTTTGCCTCCAAATTCATACCGTGATCGTAGCATGCATGGACTCGACTCATATGACTGGGATTTCCATGAAAAAGATTGTGGGCCGAAAATGGATGATCACTGTACATTTCTCTTCTGTTTCCTATTTATATTTCTATTTTACCTCCTCAATTTAGTATTATGGCCAGGGAAAGACCTAATCTAAGCTCTGCACAAAAATATTTTGCCTTCAAATTCATACCGTGATCGTAGCATGCATGGATTCGACTCATATGACTGGGATTACCATGAAAAAGATTGTGGGCCGAAAATGGGTGATCACTGTACATTTCTCTTCTGTTTCCTATTTATATTTCTATTTTACCTCCTCAATTTAGCATTATGGCCAGGTAAAGACCTAATCTAAGATCTGCACGAAAATATTTTGCTTTCAAATTCATACCGTGATCGTAGCATGCATGGACTCGACTCATATGACTGGGATTTCCACGAAAAAGATTGTGGGTCGAAAATGGGTGATCACTGTACATTTTTCTTCTGTTTCCTATTTATATTTATATTTTACCTCCTAAATTTAGCATTATGGCCAGTGAAAGACATAATCTAAGCTCTGCACAAAAATATTTTGCCTTCAAATTCATACCGTGATCGTAGCATGCATGGACTTGACTCATATGAATGGGATTTCCATGAAAAAGATTGTTGGCCAAAAATCGGTGATCACTGTACATTTCTCTTCTGTTTCCTATTTATATTTCTATTTTACCTCCTCAATTTAGCATTATGGACAGGGAAAGACCTAATCTAAGATCTGCACAAAAATATTTTGCCTTCAAATTCATACCGTGATCGTAGCATGCATGGACTCGACTCATAGGACTGGGATTTCCATGAAAAAGATTGTGGGCCGAAAATGGGTGTTCACTGTACATTTCTCTTCTGTTTCCTATTTATATTTATATTTTACGTCCTCAATTAAGCATTATGGACAGGGAAAGACATAATCTAAAATCTGCAAAAAAATATTTTGCCTTCAAATTCATACTGTGATCGTAGCATGCATTGACTCGACTCATATGACTGGGATTTCCATGAAAAAGATTGTGGGCCAAAAATGGGTGATCACTGTACATTTCTCTTCTGTTTCCTATTTATATTTCTATTTTACCTTTTCAATTTAGCATTATGAACAGGGAAAGACCTAATCTAAAATCTGCACAAAAATATTTTGCCTTCAAATTCATACCGTGATAGTAGCATGCATGGACTGGACTCATATGACTGTGATTTCCATGAAAAAGATTGTGGGCCTAAAATGGGTGATCACTGTACATTTCTCTTCTGTTTCCTATTTATATTTATATTTTACCTCCTCAATTTAGCATTATGGACAGGGAAAGACCAAATCTAAGATCTGCACAAAAATATTTTGCCTTCAAATTCATACCGTGATCGTAGCATGCATGGACTCGACTCATATGACTGGGATTTCTATGAAAAAGATTGTGGGCCGAAAATAGGCTATCACTGTATATTTCTCTTCTGTTTCCTATTTATATTTCTATTTTACATCCTCAATTTAGCATTATGGACAGGGAAAGACCTAATCTAAGATCTGCACAAAAATATTTTGCCTTCGAATTCATACCGTGATCGTAGCATGCATGGACTCGACTCATATGACTGGGATTTCCATGAAAAAGATTGTGGGCCGAAAATGGGTCGTCACTGTACATTTCACTTGTGTTTCCTATTTATATTTATATTTTACCTCCTCAATTTAGCATTATGGACAGGGAAAGACCAAATCTAAGATCTGCACAAAAATATTTTGCCTTCAAATTCATACCGTGATCGTAGCATGCATGGACTCGACTCATATGACTGGGATTTCCATGAAAAAGATTGTTGGCCGAAAATGGGTGATCACTGTACATTTCTCTTCTGTTTCCTATTGATATTTCTATTTTACCTCCTCAATTTAGCATTATGGACAGGGAAAGACCTAATCTAAGATCTGCACAAAAATATTTTGCCTTCGAATTCATACCGTGATCGTAGCATGCATGGACTCGACTCATATGACTGGGATTTCTATGAAAAAGATTCTGGGCCGAAAATGGGTGATCACTGTACATTTCTCTTCTGTTTCCTATTTATATTTATATTTTACCTCCTCAATTTAGCATTATGGACAGGGAAAGACCTAATCTAAAATCTGCACAAAAATATTTTGCCTTCAAATTCATACTGTGATCGTAGCATGCATTGACTCGACGCATATGACTGGGATTTCCATGAAAAAGATTCTGGGCCGAAAATGGGTGATCACTGTACATTTCTCTTCTGTTTCCTATTTATATTTATATTTTACCTCCTCAATTTAGCATTATGGACAGGGAAAGACCAAATCTAAGATCTGCACAAAAATATTTTGCCTTCAAATTCATACCGTGATCGTAGCATGCATGGACTCGACTCATATGACTGGGATTTCCATGAAAAAGATTGTGGGCCGAAAATGTGTGATCACTGTATATTTCTCTTTTGTTTCCTATTTATATTTCTATTTTACCTCCTCAATTTAGCATTATGGCCAGTGAAAGACATAATCTAAGCTCTGCACAAAAATATTTTGCCTTCAAATTCATACCGTGATCGTAGCATGCATGGACTCGACTCATATGACTGGGATTTCCATGAAAAAGTTAGTGGGCCGAAAATGAGTGATCACTGTACGTTTCTCTTCTGTTTCCTATTTATATTTATATTTTACCTCCTCAATTTAGCATTATGGCCAGTGAAAGACATAATCTAAGCTCTGCACAAAAATATTTTGCCTTCAAATTCATACCGTGATCGTAGCATGCATGGACTCGACTCATAGAACTGGGATTTCCATGGAAAAGATTGTGGGCCGAAAATGGGTGATCACTGTACATTTCTCTTCTGTTTCCTATTTATATTTCTATTTTACGTCCTCAATTTAGCATTATGGACAGGGAAAGATCTAATGTAAGATCTGCACAAAAATATTTTGCCTTCAAATTCATACCGTGATCGTAGCATGGATGGACTCGACTCATATGACTGGGATTTCCATGAAAAAGTTTGTGGGCCGAAAATGGGTGATCACTGTACATTTCTCTTCTGTTTCCTATTGATATTTCTATTTTACCTCCTCAATTTAGCATTATGGACAGGGAAAGACCTAATCTAAGATCTGCACAAAAATATTTTGCCTTCGAATTCATACCGTGATCGTAGCATGCATGGACTCGACTCATATGACTGAGATTTCTATGAAAAAGATTCTGGGCCGAAAATGGGTGATCACTGTACATTTCTCTTCTGTTTCCTATTTATATTTCTATTTTACCTGCTCAATTTAGCATTATGGACAGGGAAAGACCTAATCTAAAATCTGCACAAAAATATTTTGCCTTCGAATTCATACCGTGATCTTAGCATGCATGGACTCGGCTCATATGACTGGGATTTCCATGAAAAAGATTGTGGGCCGAAAATAGGTGATCACTGTATATTTCTCTTCTGTTTCCTATTTATATTTATATTTTACCTCCTCAATTTAGCATTATGGACAGGCAAAGACCAAATCTAAGATCTGCACAAAAATATTTTGCCTTCAAATTCATACCGTGATCGTAGCATGCATGGACTCGACTCATATGACTGGGATTTCCATGAAAAAGATTGTGGGCCGAAAAAGGGTGATCACTGCAGATTTTTCTCGTTTCCTATTTATATTTCTATGTTACCTCCTCAATTTAGCATTATGGACAGGGAAAGACCTAATCTAAGATCTGCAAAAAAATATTTTGCCTTCAAATTCATACTGTGATCGTAGCATGCATTGACTCGACTCATATGACTGGGATTTCCATGAAAAAGATTCTGGGCCGAAAATGGGTGATCACTGTACATTTCTCTTCTGTTTCCTATTTATATTTATATTTTACCTCCTCAATTTAGCATTATGGACAGGCAAAGACCAAATCTAAGATCTGCACAAAAATATTTTGCCTTCAAATTCATACCGTGATCGTAGCATGCATGGACTCGACTCATATGACTGGGATTTCTATGAAAAAGATTGTGGGCGAAAATGCGTGATCACTGTATATTTCTCTTTTGTTTCCTATTTATATTTATATTTTACCTCCTCAATTTAGCATTATGGACAGGGAAAGACCTAATCTAAAATCTGCACAAAAATATTTTGCCTTCAAATTCATACCGTGATCGTAGCATGCATGGACTCGACTCATATGACTGGGATTTCCATGAAAAAGATTGTGGGCCGAAAATAGGCTATCACTGTATATTTCTCTTCTGTTTCCTATTTATATTTCTATTTTACCTCCTCAATTTAGCATTATGGACAGCTAATGACCTAATCTAAGATCTGCACAAAAATATTTTGCCTCCAAATTCATACCGTGAACGTAGCATGCATGGACTGGACTCATATGACTGGGATTTCCATGAAAAAGATTGTGGGTAGAAACTGGTGATCACTGTACATTTCACTTCTGTTTCCTATTTATATTTATATTTTACTTCCTAAATTTAGCATTATGGACAGGGAAAGACCTAATCTAATATCTGCAAAAAAATATTTTGCCTTCAAATTCATACCGTGAACGTAGCATGCATGGACTCGACTCATATGACTGGGATTTCCATGAAAATATTGTGGGCAGAAAATGGGTGATCACTGTATATTTCTCTTCTGTTTCCTATTTATATTTTTATTTTACTTTCTCAATTTAGCATTATGGACAGGGAAAGACCTAATCTAAGCTCTAAAAAAAATATTTTGGCTTCAAATTCATACCGTGATCGTAGCATGCATGGACTCGACTCATACGACTGGGATTTCCATGAAAAAGATTGTGGGCCGAAAATGGGTGATCACTGTACATTTCTCTTCTGTTTCCTATTTATATTTCTATTTTACATCCTCAATTTAGCATTATGGACAGGGAAAGACCTAATCTAAAATCTGCACAAAAATATTTTGCCTTCAAATTCATACCGTGATCGTAGCATGCATGGACTCGACTCATATGACTGGGATTTCCATGAAAAAGATTCTGGGCGGAAAATGGGTGATCACTGTACATATCTCTTCTGTTTCCTTTTCATATTTCAATTTTACTTCCTCAATTTAGCATTATGGACAGGGAAATACCTAATCTAAGATCTGCACAAAAATATTTTGCCTTCAAATTCATACCGTGATCGTAGCATGCATGGACTCGACTCATATGACTGGGATTTCCATGAAAAAGATTGTGGGCCGAAAATGGGTGGTCACTGTACATTTCTCTTCTGTTTCCTATTTATATTTATATTTTACCTCCTCAATTTAGCATTATGGACAGGGAAAGACCTAATCTAAAATCTGCACAAAAATATTTTGCCTTCAAATTCATACCGTGATCGTAGCATGCATGGACTGGACTCATATGACTGTTATTTCCATGAAAAAGATTGTGGGTAGAAACTGGTGATCACTGTACATTTCTCTTCTGTTTCCTATTTATATTTATATTTTACTTCCTCAATTTAGCATTATGGACAGTGAAAGACCTAATCTAATATCTGCAAAAAAATATTTTGCCTTCAAATTCATACCGTGAACGTAGCATGCATGGACTCGACTCATAGTACTGGGATTTCCATGAAAAAGATTGTGGGCGGAAAATGGGTGATCACTGTACATTTCACATCTGTTTCCTATTTATATTTATATTTTACGTACTCAATTTAGCATTATGGACAGGGAAAGACCTAATGTAAGGTCTGTACAAAAATATTTTGCCTTCAAATTCATAACGTGATCGTAGCATGCATGGGCTCGACTCATATGGCTGGGATTTCCATGAAAAATATTGTGGGCCGACAATGTGTGATCACTGTACATTTCTCTTCTGTTTCCTATTTATATTTATATTTTACCTCCTCAATTTAGCATTATGGACAGGGAAAGACCTAATCTAAAATCTGCACAAAAATATTTTGGCTTATATTTCATACCGTGATCGTAGCATGCATGGACTCGACTCATATGACTGGGATTTGAATGAAAAAGACTGTGGGCTGAAAATGGGTGATCACTGTACATTTCTCTTCTGTTTCCTATTCATATTTATATTTAACTTCCTCAATTTAGCATTATGGCCAGGGAAAGACCTAATCTAATTTCTGCACAAAAATATTTTTCCTTCAAATTCATACCGTGATCGTAGCATGCATGGACTCGACTCATATTTCTGGGATTTCCATGAAAAAGATTGTGGGCGGAAAATGCGTGATCACTGTACATTTCTCTTCTGTTTCCTATTTATATTTATATTTTAACTCCTCAATTTAGCATTATGGACAGGGAAAGACCGAATCTAAAATCTGCACAAAAATATTTATCCTTCGAATTCATACCGTAATCGTAGCATGCATGGACTCGACTCATATGACTGGGATTTCCATTAAAAAGATTGTGGGCCGAAAATGGGTGATCACTGTACATTTCTCTTCTGTTTCTTATTTATATTTATATTTTAACTCCTCAATTTAGCATTATGGAGAGGGAAAGACCTAATCTAAAATCTGCACAAAAATATTTTGCCTTCAAATTCATACCGTGATCTTAGCATGCATTGACTCGACTCATATGACTGGGATTTCCCTGAAAAAGATTGTGGGCCGAAAGTGGGTGATCACTGTACATTTCTCTTCTGTTTCCTATTTATATTTATATTTTACCTCCTCAATTTAGCATTATGGACAGGGAAAGACCTAATCTAAAATCTGCACAAAAATATTATGCCATCAAATTCATACCGTGATCGTAGCATGCATGGACTCGAGTCATACGACTGGGATTTCCATGAAAAAGATTGTAGGGCGAAAATTGGTGATCACTGTACATTTCTCTTCTGTTTCCTATTTATATTTATATTTTACCTCCTCATTTTAGCATTATGGACAGGGAAAGATATTATCTAAGCTCTGCACACAAATATTTTGCCTTCAAATTCATACCGTAATTGTAGCATGCATGCCCTCGACTCATATGACTGGGATTTCCATGAAAAAGATTGTGGGCCGAAAATGGGTGATCACTGTACATTTCTCTTCTGTTTCCTATATATATTTCTATTTTACCTCCTAAATTTAGCATTATGGACAGGAAAAACATAATTTAAGCTCTGCACGAAAATATTTTGCCTTCAAATTCATAGCGTGATCGTAGCATGCATTTACTCGACTCATATGACTGGGATTTCCATGAAAAAGATTTTGGGCCGAAAATGGGTGATCACTGTACATTTCTCTTCTGTTTCCTATTTTTATTTCTATTTTACCTCTTCAATTTAGCATTATGGACAGGGAAAGACCTAATCTAAAATCTGCACAAAAATATTTTGCTTTCAAATTCATACTGTGATCGTAGCATGCATGGACTCGACTCATATGACTGGGATTTCCATGAAAAAGATTGTGGGCCGAAAATGGGTGATCACTGTACATTTCTCTTCTGTTTCCTATTTATATTTCTATTTTACCTCCTCAATTTAGCATTATGGACAGGGAAAGACTAATCCAAAAGCTGCACAAAAATATTTAGCCTTCAAATTCATACCGTGATCGTGGGATGCATGGACTCGACTTATATGACTGGGATTTCCATGAAAAAGATTGTGGGCCGAAAATGGGTGATCACTGTACATTTCTCTTCTGTTTTCTATTTATATTTCTATTTTACCTCCTCAATTTAGCATTATCGACAGGGAAAGACATAATCTAAAATCTGCAAAAAAATATTTTGCCTTCAAATTCATACCGTGATCGTAGCATGCATGGACTCGACTCATATGACTGGGATTTCCATGAAAAAGATTGTGGGCCGAAAATGGGTGATCACTGTACATTTCTCTTCTGTTTTCTATTTATATTTCTATTTTACCTCCACAATTTAGCATTATGGACAGGGAAAGACCTAATCAAGATCTGCACAAAAATATTTTGCCTTCAAATTCATACCGTGATCGTAGCATGCATGGATTCGACTCATATGACTGGGATTTCCATGAAAATATTGTGGTCCGAAAATGGGTGTTCACTGTAGATTTTTCTCGTTTCCCATTTATATTTCTATGTTACCTCCTCAATTTAGCATTATGGACAGGGAAAGATCTAATCTAAGATCTGCACAAAAATATTTTGCCTTCAAATTCATACCGTGATCGTAGCATGCATGGACTCGACTCATATGACTGGGATTTCCATGAAAATATTCTGGGCCGAAAATGGGTGATCACTGTACATTTCTCTTCTGTTTCCTATTTATATTTATATATACCTCCTCAATTTAGCATTATGGACAGGGAAAGACCTAATCTAATTTCTGCACAAAAATATTTTGGCTTCAAATTCATACCGTGATCATAGCATGCATGGACTTGACTCATATGACTGGGATTTCTATGAAAAAGATTGTGGTCCGAAAATGGGTGATCACTGTACATTTCTCTTCTGTTTCCTATTTATATTTATATTTTACCTCCTCAATTTAGCATTATGGACAGGGAAAGACCTAATCTAAGATCTGCACAAAAATATTTTGGCTTCAAATTCATACCGTGATCGTAGCATGCATGGACTCGACTCATATGACTGGGATTTCAATGAAAAAGATTGTGGGCCGAAAATGGGTGATCACTGTAGATTTTTCTCGTTTCCTATTTATATTTCTATTTTACCTCCTCAATTTAGCATTATGGACAGGGAAAGACCTAATCTAAAATCTGCACAAAAATATTTTGGCTTCAAATTCATACCGTGATCGTAGCATGCATGGACTCGACTCATATGACTGGGATTTCAATGAAAAAGATTGTGGGCCGAAAATGGGTGATCACTGTAGATTTTTCTCGTTTCCTATTTATATTTCTATTTTACCTCCTCAATTTAGCATTATGGCCATGGAAAGACCTAATCTAAGCTCTGCACAAAAATATTTTGCCTTCAAATTCATACCGTGATCGTAGCATGCATGGACTCGACTCATATGACTGGGATTTCCATGAAAAAGATTGTGGGCCGAAAATGGGTGATCACTGTATATTTATCTTGGGTTTCCTATTTATATTTATATTTTACCTCCTCAATTTAGTATTATGGACAGGGAAAGACTTAATCTAAAATCTGCACAAAAATAATTTGACTTCAAATTCATACCGTGATCGAAGCATGCATGGACTCGACTCATATGACTGGGATTTCCATGAAAAAGATTGTGGACCGAAAATGGGTGATCACTGTACATTTCTCTTCTGTTTTCTATTAATATTTCTATTTTACCTCCTCAATTTAGCATTATGGACAGCGAAAGATCTAATCTAAGATCTGCACAAAAATATTTTCCCTTCAAATTCATACCGTGATCATAGCATGGATGTACACGACTCATATGACTGGGATTTCCATGAAAAAGATTGTGGTCCGAAAATGGGTGATCACTGTATATTTCTCTTCTGTTTCCTATTTATATTTATATTTTACCTCCTCAATTTAGCATTATGGACAGGGAAAGACCTAATCTAAGGTCTGCACAAAAATATTTAGCCTTCAAATTCATACCGTGATCGTAGCATGCATGGACTCGACTCATATGACTGGGATTTCCATGAAAAAGATTGTGGTCCGAAAATGGGTGATCACTGTACATTTCTCTTCTGTTTCCTACTTATATTTCTATTTTACCTCCTCAATTTAGCATTATGGACAGGGAAAGACCTAATCTAAGGTCTGCACAAAAATATTTAGCCTTCAAATTCATACCGTGATCGTAGCATGCATGGACTCGACTCATATGACTGGGATTTCCATGAAAAAGATTGTGGGCCGAAAATGGGTGATCACCGTACATTTCTCTTCTGTTTCCTATTTATATTTATATTTTACCTCCTCAATTTAGCATTATGGCCAGGGAAAGAACTAATCTAACCTCTGCACAAAAATATTTTGCCTTCAAATTCATACCGTGATCGTAGCATGCATGGACTCGACTCATATGACTTGGATTTCCATGAAAAAGATTGTGGGCCGAAAATGGGTGATCCCTGTACATTTCTCTTCTGTTTCCTATTTATATTTCTATTTTACCTCCTCAATGTAGCATTATGGCCAGGGAAAGAACTAATCTAACTTCTGCACAAAAATATTTAGCCTTCAAATTCATACCGTGATCGTAGCATGCATGGACTCGACTCATATGACTGGGATTTCCATGAAAAAGATTGTGGGCCGAAAATGGGTGATCACTGTACATTTCTCTTCTGTTTCCTATTTATATTTCTATTTTACTTCCTCAATTTAGCATTATGGCCAGTGAAAGAACTAATCTAACCTCTGCACAAAAATATTTTGCCTTCAAATTCATACCGTGATCGTAGCATGCATGGACTCGACTCATATGACTGGGATTTCCATGAAAAAGATTGTGGGCCGAAAATGGGTGATCACTGTACATTTCTCTTCTGTTTCCTATTTATATTTATATTTTACCTCCTCAATTTAGCATTATGGACATGGAAAGACCTTATCTAAGGTCTGCACAAAAATATTTTGCCTTCAAATTCATACCGTGATCGTAGCATGCATGGACTCGACTCATATGACTGGGATTTCCATGAAAAAGATTGTGGTCCGAAAATGGGTGATCACTGTACATTTCTCTTCTGTTTCCTACTTATATTTCTATTTTACCTCCTCAATTTAGCATTATGGACAGGGAAAGACCTAATCTAAGGTCTGCACAAAAATATTTAGCCTTCAAATTCATACCGTGATCGTAGCATGCATGGACTCGACTCATATGACTGGGATTTCCATGAAAAAGATTGTGGGCCGAAAATGGGTGATCACCGTACATTTCTCTTCTGTTTTCTATTTATATTTATATTTTACCTCCTCAATTTAGCATTATGGCCAGGGAAAGAACTAATCTAACCTCTGCACAAAAATATTTTGCCTTCAAATTCATACCGTGATCGTAGCATGCATGGACTCGACTCATATGACTTGGATTTCCATGAAAAAGATTGTGGGCCGAAAATGGGTGAGCACTGTACATTTCTCTTCTGTTTCCTATTTATATTTCTATTTTACCTCCTCAATGTAGCATTATGGCCAGGGAAAGAACTAATCTAACTTCTGCACAAAAATATTTAGCCTTCAAATTCATACCGTGATCGTAGCATGCATGGACTCGACTCATATGACTGGGATTTCCATGAAAAAGATTGTGGGCCGAAAATGGGTGATCACTGTACATTTCTCTTCTGTTTCCTATTTATATTTCTATTTTACTTCCTCAATTTAGCATTATGGCCAGTGAAAGAACTAATCTAACCTCTGCACAAAAATATTTTGCCTTCAAATTCATACCGTGATCGTAGCATGCATGGACTCGACTCATATGACTGGGATTTCCATGAAAAAGATTGTGGGCCGAAAATGGGTGATCACTGTACATTTCTCTTCTGTTTCCTATTTATATTTATATTTTACCTCCTCAATTTAGCATTATGGACAGGGAAAGACCTAATCTAAGCTCTGCACAAAAATATTTAGCCTTCAAATTCATACCGTGATCGTAGCATGCATGGACTCGACTCATATGACTGGGATTTGCATGAAAAAGATTGTGGACCGAAAATGGGTGATCACCGTACATTTATCTTCTGTTTCCTATTTATATTTATATTTTACCTCCTCAATTTAGCATTATGGACATGGAAAGACCTTATCTAAGGTCTGCACAAAAATATTTAGCCTTCAAATTCATACCGTGATCGTAGCATGCATGGACTCGACTCATATGACTGGGATTTCCATGAAAAAGATTGTGGTCCGAAAATGGGTGATCACTGTACATTTCTCTTCTGTTTCCTATTTATATTTATATTTTACCTCCTCAATTTAGCATTATGGACAGGGAAAGACCTAATCTAAGGTCTGCACAAAAATATTTAGCCTTCAAATTCATACCGTGATCGTAGCATGCATGGACTCGACTCATATGACTGGGATTTCCATGAAAAAGATTGTGGGCCGAAAATGGGTGATCACTGTACATTTCTCTTCTGTTTCCTATTTATATTTATATTTTACCTCCTCAATTTAGCATTATGGACATGGAAAGACCTTATCTAAGGTCTGCACAAAAATATTTAGCCTTCAAATTCATACCGTGATCGTAGCATGCATGGACTCGACTCATATGACTGGGATTTCCATGAAAAAGATTGTGGGCCGAAAATGGGTGATCACTGTACATTTCTCTTCTGTTCCCTATTTATATTTATATTTTACCTCCTCAATTTAGCATTATGGACAGGGAAAGACCCAATCTAAGATCTGCACAAAAATATTTTGCCTTCAAATTCATACCGTGAACGTAGCATGGATGGACACGACTCATATGACTGGGATTTCCATGAAAAAGATTGTGGTCCGAAAATGGGTGATCACTGTACATTTCTCTTCTGTTTCCTATTTATATTTATATTTTACCTCCTCAATTTACCATTATGGCTAGGGAAAGACCTAATCTAAGCTCTGCACAAAAATATTTTGCCTTCAAATTCATACCGTGATCGTAGCATGCATGTACTCGACTCATATGACAGGGCTTTGCATGAAAAAGATTGTGGACCGAAAATGTGTGATCACCGTACATTTCTCTTCTGTTTCCTATTTATATTTCTATTTTACCTCCTCAATTTAGCATTATGGACAGGGAAAGACCTAATCTAAGATCTGCACAAAAATATTTAGCCTTCAAATTCATACCGTGATCGTAGCATGCATGGACTCGACTCATATGACTGGGATTTCCATGAAAAAGATTGTTGGCCGAACATGTGTGATCACTGTACAGTTCTATTCTGTTTCCTATTTATATTTCTATTTTACCTCTTCAATTTAGCATTATGGCCAGGGAAAGAACTAATCTAACTTCTGCACAAAAATATTTTGCCTTCAAATTCATACCGTGATCGTAGCATGCATGGACTCGACTCATATGACTGGGATTTCCATGAAAAAGATTGTGGGCCGAAAATGGGTGATCACCGTACATTTCTCTTCTGTTTTCTATTTATATTTATATTTTACCTCCTCAATTTAGCATTATGGACTGGGAAAGACCTAATCTAAGATCTGCCCAAAAATATTTTGCCTTCAAATTCATACCGTGATCGTAGCATAAATGGACTTGACTCATATGACTTCGATTTCCATGAAAAAGACTGTGGGATGAAAATGGGTGATCACTGTACATTTCTCTTCTGTTTCCTATTTATATTTCTATTTTACCTCCTCAATTTACCATTATGGACAGGGAAAGACCTAATCTAAAATCTGCACAAAAATATTTTGCCTTCAAATTCATACCGTGATCGTAGCATACATAGACTCGACTGATATGACTGGGATTTCCATGAAAAAGATTGTGGGACAAAAATGGGTGATCACTGTGTATATCTCTTCTGTTTCCTATTTCTATTTCTATTTTACCTCCTCAATTTACCATTATGGACAGGGAAAGACCTAATCTAAAATCTGCACAAAAATATTTTGCCTTCAAATTCATACCGTGATCGTAGCATGCATGGACTCGACTCATATGACTGGGATTTGCATGAAAAAGATTGTGGACCGAAAATGGGTGATCACCGTACATTTATCTTCTGTTTCCTATTTATATTTATATTTTACCTCCTCAATTTAGCATTATGGACAGGAAAGACCTAATCTAAGATCTGCACAAAAATATTTTGCCTTCAAATTCATACCGTGATCGTAGCATGCATGGACTCGACTCATATGACTGGGATTTCCATGAAAAAGATTGTGGTCCGAAAATGGGTGATCACTGTACATTTCTCTTCTGTTTCCTACTTATATTTTTATTTTACCTCCTCAATTTAGCATTATGGACAGGGAAAGACCTAATCTAAGGTCTGCACAAAAATATTTAGCCTTCAAATTCATACCGTGATCGTAGCATGCATGGACTCGACTCATATGACTGGGATTTCCATGAAAAAGATTGTGGGCCGAAAATGGGTGATCACCGTACATTTCTCTTCTGTTTCCTATTTATATTTATATTTTACCTCCTCAATTTAGCATTATGGCCAGGGAAAGAACTAATCTAACCTCTGCACAAAAATATTTTGCCTTCAAATTCATACCGTGATCGTAGCATGCATGGACTCGACTCATATGACTTGGATTTCCATGAAAAAGATTGTGGGCCGAAAATGGGTGATCCCTGTACATTTCTCTTCTGTTTCCTATTTATATTTCTATTTTACCTCCTCAATGTAGCATTATGGCCAGGGAAAGAACTAATCTAACTTCTGCACAAAAATATTTTGCCTTCAAATTCATACCGTGATCGTAGCATGCATGGACTCGACTCATATGACTGGGATTTCCATGAAAAAGATTGTGGGCCGAAAATGGGTGATCACTGTACATTTCTCTTCTGTTTCCTATTTATATTTCTATTTTACCTCCTCAATTTAGCATTATGGACAGGGAAAGACCTAATCTGAGATCTGCCCAAAAATATTTTGCCTTCAAATTCATACCGTGATCGAAGATATGCATGGACTCGACTCATATGACTGGGATTTGCATGAAAAAGATTGTGGACCGAAAATGGGTGATCACCGTACATTTATCTTCTGCTTCCTATTTATATTTCTATTTTACCTCCTCAATTTAGCATTATGGACAGGGAAAGACCTAATCTAAGATCTGCACAAAAATATTTTGCCTTCAAATTCATACCGTGATCGTAGCATGCATGGACTCGACTCATATGACTGGGATTTCCATGAAAAAGATTGTGGTCCGAAAATGGGTGATCACTGTACATTTCTCTTCTGTTTCCTATTTATATTTCTATTTTACCTCCTCAATTTAGCATTATGGACAGGGAAAGACCTAATCTAAGGTCTGCACAAAAATATTTAGCCTTCAAATTCATACCGTGATCGTAGCATGCATGGACTCGACTCATATGACTGGGATTTCCATGAAAAAGATTGTGGGCCGAAAATGGGTGATCACCGTACATTTCTCTTCTGTTTCCTATTTATATTTCTATTTTACTTCCTCAATTTAGCATTATGGCCAGTGAAAGAACTAATCTAACCTCTGCACAAAAATATTTTGCCTTCAAATTCATACCGTGATCGTAGCATGCATGGACTCGACTCATATGACTGGGATTTCCATGAAAAAGATTGTGGGCCGAAAATGGGTGATCACTGTACCTTTCTCTTCTGTTTCCTATTTATATTTATATTTTACCTCCTCAATTTAGCATTATGGACAGGGAAAGACCTAATCTAAGCTCTGCACAAAAATATTTAGCCTTCAAATTCATACCGTGATCGTAGCATGCATGGACTCGACTCATATGACTGGGCTTTGCATGAAAAAGATTGTGGACCGAAAATGTGTGATCACCGTACATTTCTCTTCTGTTTCCTATTTATATTTCTATTTTACCTCCTCAATTTAGCATTATGGACAGGGAAAGACCTAAACTAAAATCTGCACAAAAATATTTTGCCTTCAAATTCATACCGTGATCGTAGCATGCATGGACTCGACTCATATGACTGGGATTTCCATGACAAATATTGTGGGCCGAAAATGGGTGATCACTGTACATTTTTCTTCTGTTTCCTATTTATAATTTATATTTTACCTCCTCAATTTAGCATTATGGCCAGGGAAAGACCTAATCTAAGCTCTGCACAAAAATATTTTGCCTTTAAATTCATACCGTGATCGTAGCATGCATGGACTCGACTCATATGACTGGGATTTCCATGAAAGAGATTGTGCGCCGAAAATCGGTGATCAGTGTACATTTCTCTTCTGTTTCCTATTTATATTTATATTTTACCTCCTCAATTTAGCATTATAGACAGGGAAAGACCTAATCTAAGATTTGCCCCAAAATATTTTGCCTTCAAATTCATACCGTGATCGTAGCATGCATGGACTCGACTCATATGACTGGGATTTCCATGAAAAAGATTGTGGGCCGAAAATGGGTGATCACTGTACATTTCTCTTCTGTTTCCTATTTATATTTCTGTTTTACTTCCTCAATTTAGCATTATGGACAGGGAAATACCTAATCTAAGATCTGCAAAAAAAAAAATTGCCTTCAAATTCATACCGTGATCGTAGCATGCATGGACTCGACTCATATGACTGGGATTTCCATGAAAAATTGTCGGCGGAAAATGGGTGATCACTGTACATTTCTCTTCTGTTTCCTATTTATATTTATATTTTACCTCCTCAATTTAGCATTATGGACAGGGAATGACCTAATCGAAGATCTGCACAAAAATATTTTGCCTTCAAATTTATACCGTGATCGTAGCATGTATGAACTCGACTCATATGACTGGGATTTCCATGAAAAAGATGGTAGGCCTAAAATGGGTGATCACTGTACATTTCTCTTCTCTTTCCTATTTATATTTATATTTTACCTCCTCAATTTACCATTATGGCTAGGGAAAGACCTAATCAAAGCTCTGCACAAAAATATTTTGCCTTCATATACATACTTTATCGTAGCATGCATGGACTCGACTCATATGACTGGGATTTCCATGAAAAAGATTGTGGGCCGAAAATGGGTGATCACTGTACATTTCTCTTCTGTTTCCTATTTATATTTCTATTTTACCTCCTCAATTTAGCATTATGGACAGTGAATGACCTAATCGAAGATCTGCACAAAAATATTTTGCCTTCAAATTCATACCGTGATCGTAGCATATGTATGGACACGACTCATGTGACTGGGATTTCCATGAACAAGATGGTAGGCCAAAAATGGGTGATCACTGTAAATTTCACTTCTGTTTCCTAATTATATTTCTATTTTACCTCCTCAATTTAGCATTATGGACAGGGTAAGACCAAATCTAAGCTCTGCACAAAAATATTTTGCCTTCAAATTCATACCGTGATCGTAGCATGCATGGACTCGACTCATATGACTGGGATTTCCATGAAAAAGGTTGTGGGCGGAAAATGGGTGATCACTGTACATTTCTCTTGTGTTTCCTATTTATATTTATATTTTACCTCCTCAATTTAGCATTATGGCTAGGGAAAGACCTAATCTAAGATCTGCACAAAAATCTTTTGCCTTCAAATTCATACCGTGATCGTAGCATGCATTGACTCGAGTCATATGACTGGGATTTCCATGAAAAAGATTGTAGGCCGAAAATGGGTGATCACTGTACATTTCTCTTCTGTTTCCTATTTATATTTCTATTTACCTCCTCAATATAGCATTATGGACAGGGAAAGACCTAATCTAAAATCTGCACAAAAATATTTTGCCTTCAAATTCATACCGTGATCGTAGCATGCATGGACTCGACTCATATGACTGGGATTTCCAGGAAAAAGATTGTGGGCCGAAAATGGGTGATCACTGTACATTTCTCTTCTGTTTCCTATTTATATTTATATTTTACCTCCTCAATTTAGCATTATGGACAGGGAAAGACCTAATCTAAAATCTGCACAAAAATATTTTGCCTTCAAATTCATACCGTCATCGTAGCATGTATGTACTTGACTCATATGACTGGGATTTCCAGGAAAAAGATTGTGGGCCGAAAATGGGTGATCCCTGTACATTTCTCTTCTGTTTCCTATTTATATTTCTATTTTACCTCCTCTATTTAGCATTATGGACAGGAAAAGACCAAATCTAAGATCTGCACAAAAATATTTTGCCTTCAAATTCATACCGTGATCGTAGCATGCATTGACTCGACTCATATGACTAGGATTTCCATGAAAAAGATTGTGGGCCGAAATTGGGTGATCACTGTATATTTCTCTTCTGTTTCTTATTTATATTTCTATATTAACTCCTCAATTTAGCATTACGGACAGGGAAAGACCTAATCTAAAATCTGCACAAAAATATTTTGCCTTCATATTCATACTTTATCGTAGCATGCATGGACTCGACTCATATGACTGGGATTTCCATGAAAAAGATTGTGGGCCGAAAATGGGTGATCACTGTACATTTCTCTTCTGTTTCCTATTTATATTTCTATTTTACCTCCTCAATTTAGCAATATGGACAGGGAAAGACCTAATCTAAAATCTGCACAAAAATATTTTGCCTTCAAATTCATACCGTGATCGTAGCATGCATGGACTCGACTCATATGACAGGGATTTCCATGAAAAAGAATGTGGGCCGAAAATGTGTGATCACTGTACATTTCTCTTCTGTTTCCTATTTATATTTCTATTTTACCTCCTCAATTTAGCATTATGGACAGGGAAAGACCTAATCTAAAATCTGCACAAAAATATTTTGCCTTCAAATTCATACCGTGATCGTAGCATGCATGGACTCGACTCATATGACTGGGATTTCCATGAAAAAGATTGTGGGCCGAAAATGGGTGATCACTGTACATTTCTCTTCTGTTTCCTATTTATATTTCTATCTTACCTCCTCAATTTAGTATTATGGACAGGGAAAGACGTAATCTAAAATCTGCACAAAAATATTTTGCCTTCAAATTCATACCGTGATCGTAGCATGCATGGACTCGACTCATATGACTGGGATTTCCATGAAAAAGATTGTGGGCCGAAAATGGGTGATCACTGTACATTTCTCTTCTGTTTCCTATTTATATTTCTATCTTACCTCCTCAATTTAGTATTATGGACAGGGAAAGACGTAATCTAAAATCTGCACAAAAATATTTTGCCTTCATATACATACTTTATCGTAGCATGCATGGACTCGACTCATATGACTGGGATTTCCATGAAAAAGATTGTGGGCCGAAAATGGGTGATCACTGTACATTTCTCTTCTGTTTCCTATTTATATTTCTATTTTACCTCCTCAATTTAGCATTATGGACAGTGAATGACCTAATCGAAGATCTGCACAAAAATATTTTGCCTTCAAATTCATACCGTGATCGTAGCATATGTATGGACACGACTCATGTGACTGGGATTTCCATGAACAAGATGGTAGGCCAAAAATGGGTGATCACTGTAAATTTCACTTCTGTTTCCTAATTATATTTCTATTTTACCTCCTCAATTTAGCATTATGGACAGGGTAAGACCAAATCTAAGCTCTGCACAAAAATATTTTGCCTTCAAATTCATACCGTGATCGTAGCATGCATGGACTCGACTCATATGACTGGGATTTCCATGAAAAAGGTTGTGGGCGGAAAATGGGTGATCACTGTACATTTCTCTTGTGTTTCCTATTTATATTTATATTTTACCTCCTCAATTTAGCATTATGGACAGGGAAAGACCTAATCTAAGATCTGCACAAAAATCTTTTGCCTTCAAGATCATACCGTGATCGTAGCATGCATTGACTCGAGTCATATGACTGGGATTTCCATGAAAAAGATTGTAGGCCGAAAATGGGTGATCACTGTACATTTCTCTTCTGTTTCCTATTTATATTTCTATTTACCTCCTCAATATAGCATTATGGACAGGTAAAGACCTAATCTAAAATCTGCACAAAAATATTTTGCCTTCAAATTCATACCGTGATCGTAGCATGCATGGACTCGACTCATATGACTGGGATTTCCAGGAAAAAGATTGTGGGCCGAAAATGGGTGATCACTGTACATTTCTCTTCTGTTTCCTATTTATATTTCTATTTTACCTCCTCTATTTAGCATTATGGACAGGAAAAGACCAAATCTAAGATCTGCACAAAAATATTTTGCCTTCAAATTCATACCGTGATCGTAGCATGCATTGACTCGACTCATATGACTAGGATTTCCATGAAAAAGATTGTGGGCCGAAATTGGGTGATCACTGTATATTTCTCTTCTGTTTCTTATTTATATTTCTATATTAACTCCTCAATTTAGCATTACGGACAGGGAAAGACCTAATCTAAAATCTGCACAAAAATATTTTGCCTTCATATTCATACTTTATCGTAGCATGCATGGACTCGACTCATATGACTGGGATTTCCATGAAAAAGATTGTGGGCCGAAAATGGGTGATCACTGTACATTTCTCTTCTGTTTCCTATTTATATTTCTATTTTACCTCCTCAATTTAGCATTATGGACAGGGAAAGACCTAATCTAAAATCTGCACAAAAATATTTTGCCTTCAAATTCATACCGTGATCGTAGCATGCATGGACTCGACTCATATGACAGGGATTTCCATGAAAAAGAATGTGGGCCGAAAATGTGTGATCACTGTACATTTCTCTTCTGTTTCCTATTTATATTTCTATTTTACCTCCTCAATTTAGCATTATGGACAGGGAAAGACCTAATCTAAAATCTGCACAAAAATATTTTGCCTTCAAATTCATACCGTGATCGTAGCATGCATGGACTCGACTCATATGACTGGGATTTCCATGAAAAAGATTGTGGGCCGAAAATGGGTGATCACTGTACATTTCTCTTCTGTTTCCTATTTATATTTCTATCTTACCTCCTCAATTTAGTATTATGGACAGGGAAAGACGTAATCTAAAATCTGCACAAAAATATTTTGCTTTCAAATTCATACCGTGATCGTAGCATGCATGGACTCGACTCATATGACTGGGATTTCCATGAAAATGATTGTTGGCGGTAAATGGGTGATCACTTTACATTTCTCTTCTGTGTCCTATTTATATTTATATTTTACCTCCTCAATTTAGCATTATGGACAGGGAATGACCTAATCGAAGATCTGCACAAAAATATTTTGCCTTGAAATTCATACCCTGATCGTAGCATGTATGGACTCAACTCATATGACTGGGATTTCCATGAAAAAGATTATGGGAAGAAATTGGGTGATCACTGTATATTTCTCTTCTGTTTCCTATTTATATTTATATTTTACCACCTCAATTTAGCAATATGGACAGGGAAAGACCTAATCTAAAATCTGTAAAAAAATATTTTGCCTTCAACTTCATACCGTGATCGTAGTAGGCATGGACTCGACTCATATGACTGGGATTTCCATGAAAAAGATTCTAGGCAGAAAATGGGTGATCACTGTACATTTTTATTCTGTTTCTTATTTATATTTATATTTTACTTCCTCAGTTTAGCATTATGGACAGGGAAAGACCTAATCTAAGATCTGCAAAAAATATTTTGCCTTCAAATTCATACCGTGATCGTAGCATGCATGTACTCGACTCATATGTCTGGGATTTCCATGAAAAAGATTGTCGGCTGAAAATGGGTGATCACTGTACATTTCTCTTCTATTTTTTATTTATATTTCTGTTTTACTTCCTCAATTTAGCATTATGGACAGGGAAAGACCTAATCTAAGTTCTGTAAAAAAATATTTTGCCTTCAAATTCATACCGTGAATGTAGCATGCATGGACTCGACTCATATGACTGGGATTTCCATGAAAAAGATTGTGGGCAGAAAATGGGTGATCACTGTACATTTCTCTTCTGTTTCCTATTTATATTCATATTTTACTTCCTCAATTTAGCATTATGGACAGGGAAAGACCTATTCTAAGATCTGCAAAAAAATATTTTGCCTTCAAATTCATACCGTGATCGTAGCATGCATGGACTCGACTCATATGACTGGGATTTCCATGAAAAAGATTGTGGGCCGAAAATGGGTGATCACTGTACATTTCTCTTCTGTTTCCTATTTATATTTCTATTTTACTTCCTCAATTTAGCATTATGGACAGAGAAAGACCTAATCTAAGATCTGCACAAAAATATTTTGCCTTCAAATTCATACCGTGATCGTAGCATGCATGGATTCGACTCATATGACTGGGATTTCCATGAAAAAGATTGTGGGGAGAAAATGTGGGATCACTGTACATTTTTTTTCTGTTTCTTATTCATATTTATATTTTACTTCCTAAATTTAGCATTATGGACAGGGAAAGACCTAATCTAAGATCTGCAAAAAATATTTTGCCTTCAAATTCATACTGTGATCGTAGCATGCATGGATTCGACTCATATGTCTGGGATTTCCATGAAAAATATTGTCGGCAGAAAATGGGTGATCACTGTACATTTCTCTTCTGTTTCCTATTTATATTTCTATTTAACTTCCTTCATTTAGCATTATGGACAGGGAAAGACCTAATCTAAGATCTGCAAAAAAATATTTTGCCTTCAAATTCATACCGTGATCGTAGCATGCATGGACTCGACTCATATGACTGGGATTTCCATGAAAAAGATTGTGGGCAGAAAATGGGTGATCACTGTACATTTCTCTTCTGTTTTCTATTCATATTTCTATTTTACCTCCTCAATTTATCATTATGGACAGGGAAAGACCTAATCTAAGCTCTGCAAAAAAATATTTTGCTTTTAAATTCATACCGTGATCGTAGCATGTATGGACTCGACTCATATGACTGGGATTTCCATGAAAAAGATTGTGGGCAGGAAATGGGTGATCACTGTATATTTCTCTTCTGTTTCCTATTTATATTTCTATTTTACTTCCTTCATTTAGCATTATGGACAGGGAAAGACCTAATCTAAGTGCTGCAAAAAAATATTTTGCCTTCAAATTCATACCGTGATCGTAGCATGCATGGACTCGACTCATATGTCTGGGATTTCCATGAAAAAGATTGTGGGCAGAAAATGGGTGATCACTGTACATTTTTCTTCTGTTTCTTATTTATATTTATATTTTACTTCCTCAATTTAGCATTATGGACAGGGAAAGACCTAATCTAAGATCTTCAAAAAAATATTTTGCCTTCAAATTCATACCGTGATCATAGCATGCATGGACTTGACTCATCTGACTGGGATTTCCGTGAAAAAGATTGTGGGCAGAAAATGGGTGATCACTGTACATTTCTCTTCTGTTTCCTATTTATATTTCTGTTTTACTTCCTCAATTTAGCATTATGGACAGGGAAATACCTAATCTAAGATCTGCAAAAAAAAAAATTGCCTTCAAATTCATACCGTGATCGTAGCATGCATGGACTCGACTCATATGACTGGGATTTCCATGAAAAAGATTGTGGGCAGAAAATGGGTGATCACTGTACATTTTTCTTCTGTTTCTTATTCATATTTCTATTTTAACTCCTCAATTTAGCATTATGGACAGGGAAAGACATAATCTAAGCTCTGCACAAAAATATTTTGCCTTCAAATTCATACCGTGATCGTAGCATGCATGGACTCGACTCATATGACTGGGATTTCCATAAAAAAGATTGTGGGCAGAAAATGGGTGATCACTGTACATTTTTTTTCTGTTTCTTATTTATATTTCTATTTTACTTCCTCAATTTGGCATTATGGACAGGCAAAGACCTAATCTAAGCTCTGCACAAAAATATTTTGCCTTCAAATTCATACCGTGATCGTAGCATGCATGGACTCGACTCATATGACTGGGATTTCCATGAAAAAGATTGTGGGCCGAAAATGGGTGATCACTGTACATTTCTCTTCTGTTTCCTATTTATATTTCTATTTTACTTCCTTCATTTAGCATTATGGACAGGGAAAGACCTAATCTAAGATCTGCACTAAAATATTTTGCCTTCAAATTCATACCGTGATCGTAGCATGCATGGACTCGACTCATATGTCTGGGATTTCCATGAAAAAGATTGTCGGCAGAAAATGGGTGATCACTGTACATTTCTCTTCTGTTTCCTATTTATATTTCTATTTTACTTCCTTCATTTAGCATTATCGACAGGGAAATAACTAATCTAAGATCTGCAAAAAAAAAAATTGCCTTAAAATTCATACCGTGATCGTAGCATGCATGGACTCGACTCATATGACTGGGATTTCCATGAAAAAGATTGTGGGCAGAAAATGTGGGATCACTGTACATTTTTTTTCTGTTTCTTATTTATATTTATATTTTACTTCCTAAATTTAGCATTATGGACAGGGAAAGACCTAATCTAAGATCTTCAAAAAACTATTTTGCCTTCAAATTCATACCGTGATCGTAGCATGCATGGACTCGACTCATATGACTGGGATTTCCATGAAAAAGATTGTGGGCAGAAAATGGGTGATGACTGTACATTTTTCTTCTGTTTCTTATTTATATTTATATTTTACTTCCTCAATTTAGCATTATGGACAGGGAAAGACCTAATCTAAGATCTGCCAAAAAATATATTGCCTTCAAATTCATACCGTGATCCTAGTATGCATGGACACGTCTCAGATGACTGGGATTTCAATGAAAAAGAATGTGGGCAGAAAATGGGTGATCACTGTACATTTCTCTTCTGTTTCCTATTTATATTCATATTTTACTTCCTCAATTTAGCATTATGGACAGGGAAAGACCTATTCTAAGATCTGCAAAAAAATATTTTGCCTTCAAATTCATACCGTGATCGTAGCATGCATGGACTCGACTCATATGACTGGGATTTCCATGAAAAAGATTGTGGGCCGAAAATGGGTGATCACTGTACATTTCTCTTCTGTTTCCTATTTATATTTCTATTTTACTTCCTCAATTTAGCATTATGGACAGAGAAAGACCTAATCTAAGATCTGCACAAAAATATTTTGCCTTCAAATTCATACCGTGATCGTAGCATGCATGGATTCGACTCATATGACTGGGATTTCCATGAAAAAGATTGTGGGGAGAAAATGTGGGATCACTGTACATTTTTTTTCTGTTTCTTATTCATATTTATATTTTACTTCCTAAATTTAGCATTATGGACAGGGAAAGACCTAATCTAAGATCTGCAAAAAATATTTTGCCTTCAAATTCATACTGTGATCGTAGCATGCATGGATTCGACTCATATGTCTGGGATTTCCATGAAAAATATTGTCGGCAGAAAATGGGTGATCACTGTACATTTCTCTTCTGTTTCCTATTTATATTTCTATTTAACTTCCTTCATTTAGCATTATGGACAGGGAAAGACCTAATCTAAGATCTGCAAAAAAATATTTTGCCTTCAAATTCATACCGTGATCGTAGCATGCATGGACTCGACTCATATGACTGGGATTTCCATGAAAAAGATTGTGGGCAGAAAATGGGTGATCACTGTATATTTCTCTTCTGTTTTCTATTCATATTTCTATTTTACCTCCTCAATTTATCATTATGGACAGGGAAAGACCTAATCTAAGCTCTGCAAAAAAATATTTTGCTTTTAAATTCATACCGTGATCGTAGCATGTATGGACTCGACTCATATGACTGGGATTTCCATGAAAAAGATTGTGGGCAGGAAATGGGTGATCACTGTATATTTCTCTTCTGTTTCCTATTTATATTTCTATTTTACTTCCTTCATTTAGCATTATGGACAGGGAAAGACCTAATCTAAGTGCTGCAAAAAAATATTTTGCCTTCAAATTCATACCGTGATCGTAGCATGCATGGACTCGACTCATATGTCTGGGATTTCCATGAAAAAGATTGTGGGCAGAAAATGGGTGATCACTGTACATTTTTCTTCTGTTTCTTATTTATATTTATATTTTACTTCCTCAATTTAGCATTATGGACAGGGAAAGACCTAATCTAAGATCTTCAAAAAAATATTTTGCCTTCAAATTCATACCGTGATCATAGCATGCATGGACTTGACTCATCTGACTGGGATTTCCGTGAAAAAGATTGTGGGCAGAAAATGGGTGATCACTGTACATTTCTCTTCTGTTTCCTATTTATATTTCTATTTTACTTCCTTCATTTAGCATTATGGACAGGGAAAGACCTAATCTAAGATCTGCACTAAAATATTTTGCCTTCAAATTCATACCGTGATCGTAGCATGCATGGACTCGACTCATATGTCTGGGATTTCCATGAAAAAGATTGTCGGCAGAAAATGGGTGATCACTGTACATTTCTCTTCTGTTTCCTATTTATATTTCTATTTTACTTCCTTCATTTAGCATTATCGACAGGGAAATAACTAATCTAAGATCTGCAAAAAAAAAAATTGCCTTAAAATTCATACCGTGATCGTAGCATGCATGGACTCGACTCATATGACTGGGATTTCCATGAAAAAGATTGTGGGCAGAAAATGTGGGATCACTGTACATTTTTTTTCTGTTTCTTATTTATATTTATATTTTACTTCCTAAATTTAGCATTATGGACAGGGAAAGACCTAATCTAAGATCTTCAAAAAACTATTTTGCCTTCAAATTCATACCGTGATCGTAGCATGCATGGACTCGACTCATATGACTGGGATTTCCATGAAAAAGATTGTGGGCAGAAAATGGGTGATGACTGTACATTTTTCTTCTGTTTCTTATTTATATTTATATTTTACTTCCTCAATTTAGCATTATGGACAGGGAAAGACCTAATCTAAGATCTGCCAAAAAATATATTGCCTTCAAATTCATACCGTGATCCTAGTATGCATGGACACGTCTCAGATGACTGGGATTTCAATGAAAAAGAATGTGGGCAGAAAATGGGTGATCACTGTACATTTCTCTTCTGTTTCCTATTTATATTTATATTTGACTTCCTTCATTTCACATTATGGACAGGGAAAGACCTAATCTAAGATCTGCAAAAAAATATTTTGCCTTCAAATTCATACCGTGTTCGTAGTATGCATGGACTCGACTCATATGACTGGGATTTCCATGAAAAAGATTGTGGGCAGAAAATGCGTGATCACTGTACATTTTTCTTCTGTTTCTTATTTATATTTATATTTTACTTCCTCAATTTAGCATTATGGACAGGGAAAACCTAATCTAAGATCTGCAAAAACATATTTTGCCTTCAAATTCATAACGTGATCGTAGCATGCATGGACTCGACTCATATGACTGGGATTTCCATGAAAAAGATTGTCGGCAGAAAATTGGTGATCACTGTACATTTCTCTTCTGTTTCCTATTTATATTTCTATTTTACCTCCTCAATTTAGCATTATGGACAGGGAAAGACCTAATCTAAGATCTGCAAAAAATATTTTGCCTTCAAATTCATTCCGTGATCGTAGCATGCATGGACTCGACTCATATGATTGGGATTTTCATGAAAAAGATTGTCGGCAGAAAATGGGTGATCACTGTACATTTCTCTTCTGTTTCCTATTTATATTTATATTTTACTTCCTTCATTTAGCATTATGGACAGGGAAAGACCTAAACTAAGTTCTGCAAAAAAATATTTTGCCTTCAAATTCATACCGTGATCGTAGCATGCATGGACTCGACTCATATGACTGGAATTTCCATGAAAAAGATTGTGGGCAGAAAATGGGTGATCACTGTACATTTCTCTTCTGTTTCTTTTTTATATTTCTATTTTACTTCCTCAATTTAGCATTATGGACAGGGAAAGACCTAATCTAAGATCTGCAAAAACATATTTTGCCTTCAAATTCATACCGTGATCGTAGCATGCATGGACTCCACTCATATGCCTGGGATTTCCATGAAAAAGATTGTGGGCAGAAAATGGGTGATCACTGTACATTTTTCTTCTGTTTCCTATTTATATTTATATTTTACCTCCTCAATTTAGCATTATGGACAGGTAAAGACCTAATCTAAGATCTGCAAAAAATATTTTGTCTTCAAATTCATACCGTGATCGTAGCATGCATGTACTCGACTCATATGACTGGGATTTTCATGAAAAAGATTGTCGGCAGAAAATGGGTGATCAGTGTACATTTCTCTTCTGTTTCCTATTTATATTTCTAATTTACTTCCTTCATATAGCATTATGGACAGGGAAAGACCTAATCTAAGATCTGCACAAAAATATTTTGCCTTCAAATTCATACCGTGATCGTAGCATGCATGGACTCCACTCATATGACTGGGATTTCCATGAAAAATATTCTGAGCAGAAAATGGGTGATCACTGTACATTTTTCTTCTGTTTCTTATTTATATTTCTATTTTACTTCCTCAATTTAGCATTATGGACAGGGAAAGACCTAATCTAAGATCTGCAAAAAAATATTTTGCCTTCAAATTCATACCGTGATCGTAGCATGCATGGACTCGACTCATATGACTGGGATTTCCATGAAAAAGATTGTGGGCAGAAAATGGGTGATCACTGTACATTTTTCTTCTGTTTCTTATTTATATTTATATTTTACTTCCTCAATTAAGCATTATGGACAGGGAAAGACCTAATCTAAGATCTGCAAAAAAATATTTTGCCTTCAAATTCATACCGTGATCGTAGCATGCATGGACTCGACTCATATGACTGGGATTTCCATGAAAAAGATTGTCGGCAGAAAATGGGTGATCACTGTACATTTCTCTTCTGTTTCCTATTTATATTTATATTTTACTTCCTTCATTTAGCATTATTGACAGGGTAAGACGTAATCTAAAATCTGCAAAAAAATATTTTGACTTCAAATACATATCGTGATCGTAGCATGCATGGACTCGACTCATATGACTGGGATTTCCATGAAAAAGATTATGGGCAGAAAATGTGTGATCACTGTACATTTCTCTTCTGTTTCTTATTTATATTTCTATTTTACTTCCTCAATTTAGCATTATGGACAGGGAAAGACCTAATCTAAGATCTGCAAAAACATATTTTGCCTTCAAATTCATACCATGATCGTAGCATGCATGGACTCCACTCATATGACTGGGATTTCCATGAAAAAGATTGTGGGCAGAAAATGGGTGATCACTGTACATTTTTCTTCTGTTTCCTATTTATATTTATATTTTACCTCCTCAATTTAGCATTATGGACAGGTAAAGACCTAATCTAAGATCTGCAAAAAATATTTTGTCTTCAAATTCATACCGTGATCGTAGCATGCATGTACTCGACTCATATGACTGGGATTTTCATGAAAAAGATTGTCGGCAGAAAATGGGTGATCAGTGTACATTTCTCTTCTGTTTCCTATTTATATTTCTAATTTACTTCCTTCATATAGCATTATGGACAGGGAAAGACCTAATCTAAGATCTGCACAAAAATATTTTGCCTTCAAATTCATACCGTGATCGTAGCATGCATGGACTCCACTCATATGACTGGGATTTCCATGAAAAAGATTCTGAGCAGAAAATGGGTGATCACTGTACATTTTTCTTCTGTTTCTTATTTATATTTCTATTTTACTTCCTCAATATAGCATTATGGACAGGGAAAGACCTAATCTAAGATCTGCAAAAAAATATTTTGCCTTCAAATTCATACCGTGATCGTAGCATGCATGGACTCGACTCGTATGACTGGGATTTCCATGAAAAAGATTGTGGGCAGAAAATGGGTGATCACTGTACATTTTTCTTCTGTTTCTTATTTATATTTATATTTTACTTCCTCAATTAAGCATTATGGACAGGGAAAGACCTAATCTAAGATCTGCAAAAAAATATTTTGCCTTCAAATTCATACCGTGATCGTAGCATGCATGGACTCGACTCATATGACTGGGATTTCCATGAAAAAGATTGTCGGCAGAAAATGGGTGATCACTGTACATTTCTCTTCTGTTTCCTATTTATATTTATATTTTACTTCCTTCATTTAGCATTATTGACAGGGTAAGACGTAATCTAAAATCTGCAAAAAAATATTTTGACTTCAAATACATATCGTGATCGTAGCATGCATGGACTCGACTCATATGACTGGGATTTCCATGAAAAAGATTATGGGCAGAAAATGTGTGATCACTGTACATTTCTCTTCTGTTTCTTATTTATATTTCTATTTTACTTCCTCAATTTAGCATTATGGACAGGGAAAGACCTAATCTAAGATCTGCAAAAAATATTTTGCCTTCAAATTCATACTGTGATCGTAGCATGCATGGACTCGACTCATATGTCTGGGATTTTCATGAAAAAGATTGTCGGCAGAAAATGGGTGATCACTGTATATTTCTCTTCTGTTTCCTATTTATATTTATATTTTACTTCCTTCATTTATCATTATGGAGAGGGAAAGACCTAATCTAAGATCTGCAATAAAATATTTTGCCTTCAAATTCATACCGTGATCGTAGTATGCATGGACTCGACTCATATGACTGGGATTTCCATGAAAAAGATTGTGGGCAGAAAATGGGTGATCACTGTACATTTCTCTTCTGTTTCCTATTCATATTTATATTTTACTTCCTTCATTTATCATTATGGAGAGGGAAAGACCTAAGCTAAGATCTGTACAAAAATATTTTGCCTTCAAATTCATACCGTGATCGTAGTATGCATGGACTCGTCTCATATGACTGGGATTTCAATGAAAAAGAATGTGGGCAGAAAATGGGTGATCACTGTACATTTCTCTTCTGTTTCTTATTTATATTTATATTTTACTTCCTCAATTTAGCATTATGGACAGGGAAAGCCCTAATCTAAGATCTGCAAAAAAATATTTTGCCTTCAAATTCATACCGGGATCGTAGCATGCATGGACTCGACTCATATTATTGGGATTTTCATGAAAAAGATTGTGGGCAGAAAATGGGTGATCACTGTACATTTCTCTTCTGTTTCCTATTTATATTTCTATTTTACTTCCTCAATTTAGCATTATGGACAGGGAAAGACCTAATCTAAGATCTGCAAAAAAATATTTTGCCTTCAAATTCATACCGTGATCTTACCTTGCATGGTCTCGACTCATATGACTGGGATTTCCATGAAAAAGATTGTGGGCAGGAAATGGGTGATCACTGTACATTTTTCTTCTGTTTCTTATTTATATTTATATTTTACTTCCTCAATTTAGCATTATGGACAGGGAAAGACCTAATCTAAGATCTGCAAAAAAATATTTTGCCTTCAAATTCATACCGTGATCGTAGCATGCATGGACTCGACTCATATGATTGGGATTTTCATGAAAAAGATTGTCGGCAGAAAATGGGTGATCACTGTACATTTCTCTTCTGTTTCCTATTTATATTTCTATTTTACTTCCTTCATTTAGCATTATGGACAGGGAAAGACCTAATCTAAGATCTGCACTATAATATTTTGCCTTCAAATTCATACCGTGATCGTAGTATGCATGGACTCGACTCATATGACTGGGATTTCCATGAAAAAGATTGTGGGCAGAAAATGGGTGATCACTGTACATTTCTCTTCTGTTTCCTATTTATATTTATATTTTACTTCCTTCATTTATCATTATGGACAGGGAAAGACCTAATCTAATATCTGCAAAAAAATATTTTGCCTTCAAAGTCATACCGAGATCGTCGCATGCATGGACTCGACTCATATGATTGGGATTTTCATGAAAAAGATTGTCGGCAGGAAATGGGTGATCACTGTACATTTCTCTTCTGTTTCCTATTTATATTTATATTTTACTTCCTTCATTTATCATTATGGAGAGGGAAAGACCTAATCTAAGATCTACAAAAAATATTTAGCCTTCAAATTCATACCGTGATCGTAGCATGCATGGACTCGTCTCATATGTCTGGGATTTCCATGAAAAAGATTGTCGGCAGAAAATGGGTGATCACTGTACATTTCTCTTCTGTTTCCTATTTATATTTCTATTTTACTTCCTTCATTTAGCATTATCGACAGGGAAATAACTAATCTAAGATCTGCAAAAAAAAAAATTGCCTTAAAATTCATACCGTGATCGTAGCATGCATGGACTCGACTCATATGACTGGGATTTCCATGAAAAAGATTGTGGGCAGAAAATGTGGGATCACTGTACATTTTTTTTCTGTTTCTTATTTATATTTATATTTTACTTCCTAAATTTAGCATTATGGACAGGGAAAGACCTAATCTAAGATCTTCAAAAAACTATTTTGCCTTCAAATTCATACCGTGATCGTAGCATGCATGGACTCGAGTCATATGACTGGGATTTCCATGAAAAAGATTGTGGGCAGAAAATGGGTGATGACTGTACATTTTTCTTCTGTTTCTTATTTATATTTATATTTTACTTCCTCAATTTAGCATTATGGACAGGGAAAGACCTAATCTAAGATCTGCCAAAAAATATTTTGCCTTCAAATTCATACCGTGTTCGTAGTATACATGGACTCGACTCATATGACTGGGATTTCCATGAAAAAGATTGTGGGCAGAAAATGCGTGATCACTGTACATTTTTCTTCTGTTTCTTATTTATATTTATATTTTACTTCCTCAATTTAGCATTATGGACAGGGAAAGACCTAATCTAACATCTGCAAAAACATATTTTGCCTTCAAATTCATACCGTGATCGTAGCATGCATGGACTCGACTCATATGACTGGGATTTCCATGAAAAAGATTGTCGGCAGAAAATTGGTGATCACTGTACATTTCTCTTCTGTTTCCTATTTCTATTTCTATTTTACCTCCTCAATTTAGCATTATGGACAGGGAAAGACCTAATCTAAGATCTGCAAAAAATATTTTGCCTTCAAATTCATTCCGTGATCGTAGCATGCATGGACTCGACTCATATGATTGGGATTTTCATGAAAAAGATTGTCGGCAGAAAATGGGTGATCACTGTACATTTCTCTTCTGTTTCCTATTTATATTTCTATTTTACTTCCTTCATTTAGCATTATGGACAGGGAAAGACCTAATCTAAGTTCTGCAAAAAAATATTTTGCCTTCAAATTCATACCGTGATCGTAGCATGCATGGACTCAACTCATATTACTGGGATTTCCATGAAAAAGATTGTCGGCAGAAAATGGGTGATCAGTGTACATTTCTCTTCTGTTTCCTATTTATATTTCTATTTTACTTCCTTCATTTAGCATTATGGACAGGGAAAGACCTAATCTAAGATCTGCAAAAAAATATTTTGCCTTCAAATTCATACCGTGATCGTAGCATGCATGGACTCGACTCATATGACTGGAATTTCCATGAAAAAGATTGTGGGCAGAAAATGGGTGATCACTGTACATTTCTCTTCTGTTTCTTTTTTATATTTCTATTTTACTTCCTGAATTTAGCATTATGGACAGGGAAAGACCTAATCTCAGATCTGCAAAAACATATTTTGCCTTCAAATTCATACCGTGATCGTAGCATGCATGGACTCCACTCATATGCCTGGGATTTCCATGAAAAAGATTGTGGGCAGAAAATGGGTGATCACTGTACATTTTTCTTCTGTTTCCTATTTATATTTATATTTTACCTCCTCAATTTAGCATTATGGACAGGTAAAGACCTAATCTAAGATCTGCAAAAAATATTTTGTCTTCAAATTCATACCGTGATCGTAGCATGCATGTACTCGACTCATATGACTGGGATTTTCATGAAAAAGATTGTCGGCAGAAAATGGGTGATCAGTGTACATTTCTCTTCTGTTTCCTATTTATATTTCTAATTTACTTCCTTCATATAGCATTATGGACAGGGAAAGACCTAATCTAAGATCTGCACAAAAATATTTTGCCTTCAAATTCATACCGTGATCGTAGCATGCATGGACTCCACTCATATGACTGGGATTTCCATGAAAAAGATTCTGAGCAGAAAATGGGTGATCACTGTACATTTTTCTTCTGTTTCTTATTTATATTTCTATTTTACTTCCTCAATTTAGCATTATGGACAGGGAAAGACCTAATCTAAGATCTGCAAAAAAATATTTTGCCTTCAAATTCATACCGTGATCGTAGCATGCATGGACTCGACTCATATGACTGGGATTTCCATGAAAAAGATTGTGGGCAGAAAATGGGTGATCACTGTACATTTTTCTTCTGTTTCTTATTTATATTTATATTTTACTTCCTCAATTAAGCATTATGGACAGGGAAAGACCTAATCTAAGATCTGCAAAAAAATATTTTGCCTTCAAATTCATACCGTGATCGTAGCATGCATGGACTCGACTCATATGACTGGGATTTCCATCAAAAAGATTGTCGGCAGAAAATGGGTGATCACTGTACATTTCTCTTCTGTTTCCTATTTATATTTATATTTTACTTCCTTCATTTAGCATTATTGACAGGGTAAGACGTAATCTAAAATCTGCAAAAAAATATTTTGACTTCAAATACATATCGTGATCGTAGCATGCATGGACTCGATTCATATGACTGGGATTTCCATGAAAAAGATTGTGGGCAGAAAATGTGTGATCACTGTACATTTCTCTTCTGTTTCTTATTTATATTTCTATTTTACTTCCTCAATTTAGCATTATGGACAGGGAAAGACCTAATCTAAGATCTGCAAAAACATATTTTACCTTCAAATTCATACCATGATCGTAGCATGCATGGACTCCACTCATATGACTGGGATTTCCATGAAAAAGATTGTGGGCAGAAAATGGGTGATCACTGTACATTTCTCTTCTGTATCTTATTTATATTTATATTTTACCTCCTCAATTAAGCATTATGGACAGGGAAAGACCTAATCTAAGATCTGCAAAAAAATATTTTGCCTTCAAATTCATACCGTGATCATAGCATGCATGGACTTGACTCATCTGACTGGGATTTCCGTGAAAAAGATTGTGGGCCGAAAATGGGTGATCACTGTACATTTCTCTTCTGTTTCCTATTTATATTTCTATTTTACTTCCTCAATTTAGCATTATGGACAGGGAAAGACCTAATCTAAGATCTGCAAAAAATATTTTGCCTTCAAATTCATACTGTGATCGTAGCATGCATGGACTCGACTCATATGTCTGGGATTTCCATGAAAAAGATTGTCGGCAGAAAATGGGTGATCACTGTATATTTCTCTTCTGTTTCCTATTTATATTTATATTTTACTTCCTTCATTTATCATTATGGAGAGGGAAAGACCTAATCTAAGATCTGCAAAAAAATATTTGCCTTCAAATTCATACCGTGATCGTAGTATGCATGGACTCGACTCATATGACTGGGATTTCCATGAAAAAGATTGTGGGCAGAAAATGGGTGATCACTGTACATTTCTCTTCTGTTTCCTATTTATATTTATATTTTACTTCCTTCATTTATCATTATGGAGAGGGAAAGACCTAAGCTAAGATCTGTACAAAAATATTTCGCCTTCAAATTCATACCGTGATCGTAGTATGCATGGACTCGTCTCATATGACTGGGATTTCAATGAAAAAGAATGTGGGCAGAAAATGGGTGATCACTGTACATTTCTCTTCTGCTTCTTATTTATATTTATATTTTACTTCCTCAATTTAGCATTATGGACAGGGAAAGACCTAATCTAAGATCTGTACAAAAATATTTTGCCTTCAAATTCATACCGTGATCGTAGTATGCATGGACACGTCTCAGATGACTGGGATTTCAATGAAAAAGAATGTGGGCAGAAAATGGGTGATCACTGGACATTTCTCTTCTGTTTCCTATTTATATTTATATTTGACTTCCTTCATTTCACATTATGGACAGGGAAAGACCTAATCTAAGATCTGCAAAAAAATATTTTGCCTTCAAATTCATACCGTGTTCGTAGTATGCATGGACTCGACTCATATGACTGGGATTTCCATGAAAAAGATTGTGGGCAGAAAATGCGTGATCACTGTACATTTTTCTTCTGTTTCTTATTTATATTTATATTTTACTTCCTCAATTTAGCATTATGGACAGGGAAAGACCTAATCTAAGATCTGCAAAAACATATTTTGCCTTCAAATTCATACCGTGATCGTAGCATGCATGGACTCGACTCATATGACTGGGATTTCCATGAAAAAGATTGTTGGCAGAAAATTGGTGATCACTGTACATTTCTCTTCTGTTTCCTATTTATATTTCTATTTTACCTCCTCAATTTAGCATTATGGACAGGGAAAGACCTAATCTAAGATCTGCAAAAAATATTTTGCCTTCAAATTCATTCCGTGATCGTAGCATGCATGGACTCGACTCATATGATTGGGATTTTCATGAAAAAGATTGTCGGCAGAAAATGGGTGATCACTGTACATTTCTCTTCTGTTTCCTATTTATATTTCTATTTTACTTCCTTCATTTAGCATTATGGACAGGGAAAGACCTAATCTAAGTTCTGCAAAAAAATATTTTGCCTTCAAATTCATAACGTGATCGTAGCATGCATGGACTTGACTCATATGACTGGGATTTCCATGAAAAAGATTGTGGGCAGAAAATGGGTGATCACTGTACATTTCTCTTCTGTTTCCTATTTATATTTCTATTTTACCGCCTCAATTTAGCATTATTGACAGGGAAAGACCTAATCTAAGATCTGCAAAAAAATATTTTGCCTTCAAATTCATACCGTGATCGTAGCATGCATGGACTCGACTCATATGATTGGGATTTTCATGAAAAAGATTGTCGGCAGAAAATGGGTGATCACTGTACATTTCTCTTCTGTTTCCTATTTATATTTCTATTTTACTTCCTTCATTTAGCATTATGGACAGGGAAAGACCTAATCTAAGTTCTGCAAAAAAATATTTTGCCTTCAAATTCATACCGTGATCGTAGCATGCATGGACTCAACTCATATTACTGGGATTTCCATGAAAAAGATTGTCGGCAGAAAATGGGTGATCAGTGTACATTTCTCTTCTGTTTCCTATTTATATTTCTATTTTACTTCCTTCATTTAGCATTATGGACAGGGAAAGACCTAATCTAAGATCTGCAAAAAAATATTTTGCCTTCAAATTCATACCGTGATCGTAGCATGCATGGACTCGACTCATATGACTGGAATTTCCATGAAAAAGATTGTGGGCAGAAAATGGGTGATCACTGTACATTTCTCTTCTGTTTCTTTTTTATATTTCTATTTTACTTCCTGAATTTAGCATTATGGACAGGGAAAGACCTAATCTCAGATCTGCAAAAACATATTTTGCCTTCAAATTCATACCGTGATCGTAGCATGCATGGACTCCACTCATATGCCTGGGATTTCCATGAAAAAGATTGTGGGCAGAAAATGGGTGATCACTGTACATTTTTCTTCTGTTTCCTATTTATATTTATATTTTACCTCCTCAATTTAGCATTATGGACAGGTAAAGACCTAATCTAAGATCTGCAAAAAATATTTTGTCTTCAAATTCATACCGTGATCGTAGCATGCATGTACTCGACTCATATGACTGGGATTTTCATGAAAAAGATTGTCGGCAGAAAATGGGTGATCAGTGTACATTTCTCTTCTGTTTCCTATTTATATTTCTAATTTACTTCCTTCATATAGCATTATGGACAGGGAAAGACCTAATCTAAGATCTGCACAAAAATATTTTGCCTTCAAATTCATACCGTGATCGTAGCATGCATGGACTCCACTCATATGACTGGGATTTCCATGAAAAAGATTCTGAGCAGAAAATGGGTGATCACTGTACATTTTTCTTCTGTTTCTTATTTATATTTCTATTTTACTTCCTCAATTTAGCATTATGGACAGGGAAAGACCTAATCTAAGATCTGCAAAAAAATATTTTGCCTTCAAATTCATACCGTGATCGTAGCATGCATGGACTCGACTCATATGACTGGGATTTCCATGAAAAAGATTGTGGGCAGAAAATGGGTGATCACTGTACATTTTTCTTCTGTTTCTTATTTATATTTATATTTTACTTCCTCAATTAAGCATTATGGACAGGGAAAGACCTAATCTAAGATCTGCAAAAAAATATTTTGCCTTCAAATTCATACCGTGATCGTAGCATGCATGGACTCGACTCATATGACTGGGATTTCCATCAAAAAGATTGTCGGCAGAAAATGGGTGATCACTGTACATTTCTCTTCTGTTTCCTATTTATATTTATATTTTACTTCCTTCATTTAGCATTATTGACAGGGTAAGACGTAATCTAAAATCTGCAAAAAAATATTTTGACTTCAAATACATATCGTGATCGTAGCATGCATGGACTCGATTCATATGACTGGGATTTCCATGAAAAAGATTGTGGGCAGAAAATGTGTGATCACTGTACATTTCTCTTCTGTTTCTTATTTATATTTCTATTTTACTTCCTCAATTTAGCATTATGGACAGGGAAAGACCTAATCTAAGATCTGCAAAAACATATTTTACCTTCAAATTCATACCATGATCGTAGCATGCATGGACTCCACTCATATGACTGGGATTTCCATGAAAAAGATTGTGGGCAGAAAATGGGTGATCACTGTACATTTCTCTTCTGTATCTTATTTATATTTATATTTTACCTCCTCAATTAAGCATTATGGACAGGGAAAGACCTAATCTAAGATCTGCAAAAAAATATTTTGCCTTCAAATTCATACCGTGATCATAGCATGCATGGACTTGACTCATCTGACTGGGATTTCCGTGAAAAAGATTGTGGGCCGAAAATGGGTGATCACTGTACATTTCTCTTCTGTTTCCTATTTATATTTCTATTTTACTTCCTCAATTTAGCATTATGGACAGGGAAAGACCTAATCTAAGATCTGCAAAAAATATTTTGCCTTCAAATTCATACTGTGATCGTAGCATGCATGGACTCGACTCATATGTCTGGGATTTCCATGAAAAAGATTGTCGGCAGAAAATGGGTGATCACTGTATATTTCTCTTCTGTTTCCTATTTATATTTATATTTTACTTCCTTCATTTATCATTATGGAGAGGGAAAGACCTAATCTAAGATCTGCAAAAAAATATTTGCCTTCAAATTCATACCGTGATCGTAGTATGCATGGACTCGACTCATATGACTGGGATTTCCATGAAAAAGATTGTGGGCAGAAAATGGGTGATCACTGTACATTTCTCTTCTGTTTCCTATTTATATTTATATTTTACTTCCTTCATTTATCATTATGGAGAGGGAAAGACCTAAGCTAAGATCTGTACAAAAATATTTCGCCTTCAAATTCATACCGTGATCGTAGTATGCATGGACTCGTCTCATATGACTGGGATTTCAATGAAAAAGAATGTGGGCAGAAAATGGGTGATCACTGTACATTTCTCTTCTGCTTCTTATTTATATTTATATTTTACTTCCTCAATTTAGCATTATGGACAGGGAAAGACCTAATCTAAGATCTGTACAAAAATATTTTGCCTTCAAATTCATACCGTGATCGTAGTATGCATGGACACGTCTCAGATGACTGGGATTTCAATGAAAAAGAATGTGGGCAGAAAATGGGTGATCACTGGACATTTCTCTTCTGTTTCCTATTTATATTTATATTTGACTTCCTTCATTTCACATTATGGACAGGGAAAGACCTAATCTAAGATCTGCAAAAAAATATTTTGCCTTCAAATTCATACCGTGTTCGTAGTATGCATGGACTCGACTCATATGACTGGGATTTCCATGAAAAAGATTGTGGGCAGAAAATGCGTGATCACTGTACATTTTTCTTCTGTTTCTTATTTATATTTATATTTTACTTCCTCAATTTAGCATTATGGACAGGGAAAGACCTAATCTAAGATCTGCAAAAACATATTTTGCCTTCAAATTCATACCGTGATCGTAGCATGCATGGACTCGACTCATATGACTGGGATTTCCATGAAAAAGATTGTTGGCAGAAAATTGGTGATCACTGTACATTTCTCTTCTGTTTCCTATTTATATTTCTATTTTACCTCCTCAATTTAGCATTATGGACAGGGAAAGACCTAATCTAAGATCTGCAAAAAATATTTTGCCTTCAAATTCATTCCGTGATCGTAGCATGCATGGACTCGACTCATATGATTGGGATTTTCATGAAAAAGATTGTCGGCAGAAAATGGGTGATCACTGTACATTTCTCTTCTGTTTCCTATTTATATTTCTATTTTACTTCCTTCATTTAGCATTATGGACAGGGAAAGACCTAATCTAAGTTCTGCAAAAAAATATTTTGCCTTCAAATTCATAACGTGATCGTAGCATGCATGGACTTGACTCATATGACTGGGATTTCCATGAAAAAGATTGTGGGCAGAAAATGGGTGATCACTGTACATTTCTCTTCTGTTTCCTATTTATATTTCTATTTTACCGCCTCAATTTAGCATTATTGACAGGGAAAGACCTAATCTAAGATCTGCAAAAAAATATTTTGCCTTCAAATTCATACCGTGATCGTAGCATGCATGGACTCAACTCATATGACTGGGATTTCCATGAAAAAGATTGTGGGCAGAAAATGGGTGATCACTGTACATTTCACTTCTGTTTCCTATTTATATTTCTATTTATCTCCTCAATTTAGCATTATGGACAGGGAAAGACCTAATCTAAGATCTGCACAAAAATATTTTGCCTTCAAATTCATAACGTGATCGTAGCATGCATGGACTCGACTCATATGACTGGGATTTCCATGAAAAAGATTGTGGGCAGAAAATGGGTGATCACTGTAGATTTCTTTTCTGTTTCCTATTTATATTTATATTTTACCTCCTCAATTGAGCATTATGGACAGGGAAAACCTAATCTAAGATCTGCAAAAAAATATTTTGCCTTCAAATTCATACCGTGATCGTAGCATGCATGGACTCGACTCATATGACTGGGATTTCCATGAAAAAGATTGTGGGCAGCAAATGGTGATCACTGTACATTTCTCTTCTGTTTCCTATTTATATTTCTATTTTACCTCCTCAGTTTAGCATTATGGACAGGGAAAGACCTAATCTAAGATCTGCAAAAAAATATTTTGCCTTCAAATTCATACAGTGATCGTAGCATGTATGGACTTGACTCACATGACTGGGATTTCCATGAAAAAGATTGTGGACAGAAAATGGGTGATCACTGTACATTTCTCTTCTGTTTCCTATTTATATTTCTATTTTACCTCCTCAATTCAGCATTATGGACAGGGAAAGACCTAATCTAAGATCTGCAAATAAATATTTTGCCTTCAAATTCATGAGGTGATCGTAGCATGCATGGACTCGACTCATATGACTGGGATTTCCATGAAAAAGATTGTGGGCAGAAAATGGGTGATCACTGTACATTTCTCTTCTGTTTCCTATTTATATTTCTATTTTACCTCCTCAATTTAGCATTATGGACAGGGAAAGACCAAATCTAAGATCTGCAAAAAGATATTTTGCCTTCAAATTCATACTGTGATCGTAGCATGCATGGACTCGACTCATATGACTGGGATTTCCATGAAAAAGATTGTGGGCAGAAAATCGGTGATCACTGTACATTTCTCTTCTGTTTCCTATTTATATTTATATTTTACTTCCACAATTTAGCATTATGGACAGGGAAAGACCTAATCTAAGATCTGCAAAAAAATATTTTGCCTTCAAATTCATACCGTGATCGTAGCATGCATGGACTCTACTCATATGACTGGGATTTCCATGGAAAAGATTGTGGGCAGAAAATCGGTGATCACTGTACATTTCTCTTCTGTTTCCTATTTATATTTCTATTTTACCTCCTCAATTTAGCATTATGGATAGGGAAAGACCTAATCTAAGATCTGCAAAAAAATATTTTGCCTTCAAATTCATACCGTGATCGTAGCATGTATGGACTCGACTCATATGACTATCCCAGTCATATGAGTCGAGTCCATACATGAAAAGATTGTGGGCAGAAAATGGATGCTGACTGTACATTTCTCTTCTGTTTCCTATTTATATTTATATTTGATTTCCTTCATTTAGCATTATGGACAGGGAAAGACCTAATCTAAGTTCTGCAAAAAAATATTTTGCCTTCAAATTCATACCGTGATCGTAGCAGGTATGGACTTGACTCATATGGCTGGGATTTCCATGAAAAAGATTGTGGGCAGAAAATGGGTGATTACTGTACATTTCTCTTCTCTTTCCTATTTATATTTATATTTTACCTCCTCAATTTAGCATTATGGACAGGGAAAGACCTAATCTAATTTTTTGCAAAAAAATATTTTGCTTTCAAATTCATACCGTGATCGTAGCATGCATGAACTCGACTCATATGACTGGGACTTCCATGAAAAAGATTGTAGGCAGAAAATGGGTGATCACTGAACATTTCTCTTCTGTTACCTATTTATATTTCTAATTTACCTCCTCAATTTAGCATTATGGACAGGGAAAGACCTAATCTAAGATCTGCAAAAAAATATTTTGCCTTCAAATTCATACCGTGATCGTAGCATGTATGGACTCGACTCATATGACTGGGATTTCCATGAAAAAGATTCTGGGTAGAAAATCGGTGATCACTGTACATTTCTCTTCTGTTTCCTATGTATATTTATATTTTACTTCCTTCATTTAGCATTATGGACAGGGAAAGACCTAATCTAATTTTTTGCAAAAAAATATTTTGCCTTCAAATTCATACCGTGATTGTAGCATGCATGGACTCGACTCATATGACTGGGATTTCAATGAAAAAGATTGTGGGCAGAAAATGGGTGATCACTGTACATTTCTCTTCTGTTTCCTATTTATATTTCTATTTTACCTCCTCAATTCAGCATTATGGACAGGGAAAGACCTAATCTAAGATCTGCAAATAAATATTTTGCCTTCAAATTCATGAGGTGATCGTAGCATGCATGGACTCGACTCATATGACTGGGATTTCCATGAAAAAGATTGTGGGCAGAAAATGGGTGATCACTGTACATTTCTCTTCTGTTTCCTATTTATATTTCTATTTTACCTCCTCAATTTAGCATTATGGACAGGGAAAGACCAAATCTAAGATCTGCAAAAAGATATTTTGCCTTCAAATTCATACTGTGATCGTAGCATGCATGGACTCGACTCATATGACTGGGATTTACATAGAAAAGATTGTGGGCAGAAAATGGGTGATCACTGTACATTTCTCTTCTGTTTCCTATTTATATTTGTAATTTATCTCCTCAATTTAGCATTATGGACAGGGAAAGACCTAATCTAAGCTCTGCAAAAAATATTTTGCTTTCAAATTCATACGGTGATCGTAGCATGTATGGACTCGACTCATATGACTGGGATTTCCATGAAGAAGATTGTGGGCAGAAAATGGGTGATCACTGTACATTTCTCTTCTTTTTCCTATTTATATTTATATTTTACTTCCTCAATTTAGCATTATGGACAGGGAAAGACCAAATCTAAGATCTGCACAAAAATATTTTGCCTTGAAATTCATACCGTGATCGTAACATGCATGGACTCAACTCATATGACTGGGATTTCCATGAAAAAGATTGTGGGCCGAAAATGGGTGATCACTGTACATTTCTCTACTGTTTCCTATTTATATTTATATTTTACCTCCTCAATTTAGCATTATGGCCAGGGAAAGACCTAATCTAAGCTCTGCACAAAAATATTTTGCCTTCAAATTCATACCGTGATCGTAGCATGCATGGACTCGACTCATATGACTGGGATTTCCATGAAAAAGATTGTGGGCCGAAAATGGGTGATCACTGTACATTTCTCTTCTGTTTCCTATTTATATTTTACCTCCTCAATTTAGCATTATGGACAGGGAAAGACCTAATGTAAGCTCTGCACAAAATATTTTGCCTTCAAATTCATACCGTGATCGTAGCATGCATGCACTCGACTCATATGACTGGAATTTCCATGAAAAAGATTGTGGGCCGAAAATGGGTGATCACTGTACATTTCTCTTGTGTTTCCTATTTATATTTCTATTTTACCTCCTCAATTTAGCATTATGGACATGCTAAGACCGAATGTAAGATCTGCAAAAAAATATTTTGCCTTCAAATTCATACCGTGCTCGTTGCATCCATGGACTGTACTCATATGACTGGGATTTCCATGGAAAAGATTGTGGGCACAAAATGGGTGATCACTGTACATTTCTTCTGTTTCCTATTTATATTTATATTTTACATCCTCAATTTAGCATTATGGACAGGGAAAGATCTAATCTAAGATCTGCAAAAAAATATTTAGCCTTCAAATCCATACCGTGATCGTAGCATGCATGGACTCGACTCATATGACTGGGATTTCCATGAAAAAGATTATGGGCAGAAAATGGGTGATCACTGTACATTTCTCTTCTGTTTCCTATTTATATTTCTATTTTACCTCCTCAATTTAGCATTATGGAAATGGAAAGATCAAATCTAAGATCTGCACAAAAATATTTTGCCTTCAAATTCATACCGTGATCGTAGCATGGATGGACTCGACTCATATGACTGGGTTTTCCATGAAAATGATTGTGGGCCGAAAATGGGTGATCACTGTACATTTCTCTTCTGTTTCCTATTTATATTTCTATTTTACCTCCTCAATTTAGCATTATGGACAGGGAATGACCTAATCTAAGATCTGCACAAAAATATTTTGCCTCCAAATTCATACCGTGAACGTAGCATGCATGGACTCGACTCATATGTCTGGGATTTCCATGAAAAAGATTGTGGGCAGAAAATGGGTGATCACTGTACATTTCTCTTCTGTTTCCTATTTATATTTCTATTTTACTTCCTTCATTTAGGATTATGGTCAGGGAAAGACCTAATCTAAGCTCTGAAAAAAATATTTTGACTTCAAATTCACACTGTGATCGTAGTATGTATGGACTCGACTCATATGTCTGGGATTTCCATGAAAAAGATTGTTGGCAGAAAATGGGTGATCACTGTACATTTCTCTTCTGTTTCCTATTTATATTTATATGTTATCTCCTTAATTTAGCATTATGGAAAGTGAAAAACCTAATCTAAGCTCTGCACAAAAATATTTTGCCTTCAAATTCATAACGTGATCGTAGAATGCATGGACTCGACTCATATGACTGGGATTTCCATGAAAAAGATTGTGGGCCGAAAATGGGTGATCACTGTACATTTCTCTTGTGTTTCCTATTTATATTTCTATTTTACCTCCTCAATTTAGCATTATGGACATGCTAAGACCGAATGTAAGATCTGCAAAAAAATATTTTGCCTTCAAATTCATACCGTGCTCGTTGCATCCATGGACTGTACTCATATGACTGGGATTTCCATGGAAAAGATTGTGGGCACAAAATGGGTGATCACTGTACATTTCTTCTGTTTCCTATTTATATTTATATTTTACATCCTCAATTTAGCATTATGGACAGGGAAAGATCTAATCTAAGATCTGCAAAAAAATATTTAGCCTTCAAATCCATACCGTGATCGTAGCATGCATGGACTCGACTCATATGACTGGGATTTCCATGAAAAAGATTATGGGCAGTAAATGGGTGATCACTGTACATTTCTCTTCTGTTTCCTATTTATATTTATATTTTACCTCCTCAATTTAGCATTATGGAAATGGAAAGATCAAATCTAAGATCTGCACAAAAATATTTTGCATCCAAATTCATACCGTGATCGTAGCATGGATGGACTCGACTCATATGACTGGGTTTTCCATGAAAATGATTGTGGGCCGAAAATGGGTGATCACTGTACATTTCTCTTCTGTTTCCTATTTATATTTCTATTTTACCTCCTCAATTTAGCATTATGGACAGGGAATGACCTAATCTAAGATCTGCACAAAAATATTTTGCCTCCAAATTCATACCGTGAACGTAGCATGCATGGTCTCGACTCATATGACTGGGATTTCTATGAAAAAGATTGTGGGCCGAAAATGCGTGATCACTGTATATTTCTCTTTTGATTCCTATTTATATTTATATTTTACCTCCTCAATTTAGCATTATGGACAGGGAAAGATGTAATCTAAGATCTGCACAAAAATATTTTTCCTTCAAATTTATACCGTGATCGTAGCATGCATGGACTCGACTCATATGACTGGGATTTCCATGAAAAAGATAGTGGGCCTAAAATGGTTGATCACTGTACATTTCTCTTCTGTTTCCTATTGATATTTCTTTTTTACCTCCTGAATTCAGCATTATCGACAGGGAAAGACCTAATCTAAAATCTGCACAAAAATATTTTGCCTTCAAATTCATACCGTGATCGTAGCATGCATGGACTCGACTCATATGACTGGGATTTCGATGAAAGAGATTGTGGGCCGAAAATCGGTGATCACTGTACATTTCTCTTCTGTTTCCTATTTATATTTCTTTTTTACCTCCTCAATTCAGCATTATGTACAGGGAAAGACCCAATCTAAGATCTGCACGAAAATATTTTGCCTTCAAATTCATACCGTGATCGTAGCATGCATGGACTCGTCTCATATGACTGGATTTCCACGAAAAAGATTGTGGGCCGAAAATGGATGATCACTGTACATTTCTGTTCTGTTTCCTATTCATATTTCTATTTTACCTCCTCAATTTAGCATTATGGCCAGGGAAAGACCTAATCTAAGCTCTGCACAAAATATTTTGCCTTCAAATTCATACCGTGATCGTAGCACGCATGGACTCGACTCATATGACTGGGATTTCCATGAAAAAGATTGTGGGCGGAAAATGTGTGATCACTCTACATTTCTCTTCTGTTTCCTATTTATATTTCTATTTTACCTCCTCAATTTAGCATTATGGACAGGGAAAGACCTAATCTAAAATCTGCACAAAAATATTTTGCATTCAAATTCATACTGTGATCATAGCATGCATGGACTCGACTCATATGACTGGGATTTCCATGAAAAAGATTGTGGGCCGAAAATGGGTGATCACTGTACATTTCTCTTCTGTTTCCTATTTATATTTATATTTTACCTCCTGAATTTAGCATTATGGACAGGGAAAGACCTCATCTAAGATCTGCACAAAAATATTTTGCCTCCAAATTCATACCGTGAACGTAGCATGCATGGACTCGACTCTTATGACTGGGATTTCCATGAAAGAGATTGTGGTCCGAAAATGGGTGATCACTGTACATTTCTCTTCTGTTTCCTATTTATATTTCTTTTTTACCTCCTCAATTCAGCATTATGGACAGGGAAAGACCTAATCTAAGATCTGCACAAAAATATTTTGCCTTCAAATTCATACCGTGATTGTAGCATGCATGGACTCGACTCATATGACTGGGATTTCCATGAAAGAGATTGTGGGCCGAAAATCGGTGATCACTGTACATTTCTCTTCTGTTTCCTATTTATATTTCTTTTTTACCTCCTCAATTCAGCATTATGTACAGGGAAAGACCTAATCTAAGATCTGCACAAAAATATTTTGCCTTCAAATTCATACCGTGATCGTAGCATGGATGGACTCGACTCATATGACTGGGTTTTCCATGAAAAAGATTGTGCGCCGAAAATGTGTGGTCACGGTACATTTCTCTTCTTTTTCCTATTTATATTTATATTTTACCTCCTCAATTTAGTATTATGGACAGGGAAAGTCCTAATCTAAGATCTGCAAAAAAATATTTTGCCTTCAAATTCATACCGTGATCGTAGCATGCATGGACTCGACTCATATGACTGGGATTTCCATGAAAAAGATTATGGGCAGAAAATGGGTGATCACTGTACATTTCTCTTCTGTTTCCTATTTATATTTCTATTTTACCTCCCCAATTTAGCATTATGGAAATGGAAAGATCAAATCTAAGATCTGCAAAAAAATATTTTGCCTTCAAATTCATACCGTGATCGTAGCATGCATGGACTCGACTCATATGACTTGGATTTCCATGAAATAGATTGTGGGCCGAAAATGGGTGATCACTGTACATTTCTCTTCTGTTTCCTATTTATATTTATATTTTACTTCATCAATTTAGCATTATGGACAGGGAAAGACATAATCAAAGATCTGCACAAAAATATTTTGCCTTCAAATTCATAACATGATCGTAGCATGCATGGACTCGACTCATATGACTGGGATTTACATGAAAAAGGTTGTGGGCCGAAAATGGGTGATCACTGTACATATCTCTTCTGTTTCCTATTTATATTTATATTTTACCTCCTCTTTTTAGCATTATTAACAGGGAAAGACCAAATCTAATATCTGCAAAAAATATTTTGCGTTCAAATTTATACCGTGATCGTAGCATGCATGGACTTGACTCATATGACTGGGATTTCCATGAAAAAGATTGTCGGCAGAAAATGGGTGATCACTGTACATTTCTCTTCTCTTTCGTATTTATATTTATATTTTACTTCCTCAATTTAGCATTATGGACAGGGAAAGACATAATCTAAGATCTGCAAAAAAATATTTCGCCTTCAAATTCATACCGTGATCGTAGCATGCATGGACTCGACCCATATGACTGGGATTTCCATGAAAAAGATTATGGGCAGAAAATGGGTGATCACTGTACATTTCTCTTCTGTTTCCTATTTATATTTATATTTTACCTCCTCAAATTAGAATTATGGACAGGGAAAGACCAAATCTAAGAACTGCACAAAAATACTTTGCCTTCAAATTCATACTGTGATCGTAGCATGCATGGACTCGACTCATATGACTGGGATTTCCATGAAAAAGATTGTGGGCAGAAAATGGGTTATTACTGTTCATTTCTCTTCTGTTTCCTATTTATATTTATTTTTTACTTCCTTCATTTAGCATTATGGACAGGGAAAGACCTAATCTAATATCTGCACAAAAATATTTTGCCTTCAAATTCATACCGTGATCGTAGCATGTATGGACTCGACTCATATGACTGGGATTTCCATGAAAAAGATTGTGGGCCGAAAATGGGTGATCACTGTACATTTCTCTTGTGTTTCCTATTTATATTTCTATATACCTCCTCAATTTAGCATTATGGACATGCTAAGACCGAATGTAAGATCTGCAAAAAAATATTTTGCCTTCAAATTCATACCGTGCTCGTTGCATCCATGGACTGTACTCATATGACTGGGATTTCCATGGAAAAGATTGTGGGCACAAAATGGGTGATCACTGTACATTTCTTCTCTTTCCTATTTATATTTATATTTTACATCCTCAATTTAGCATTATGGACAGGGAAAGATCTAATCTAAGATCAGCAAAAAAATATTTAGCCTTCAAATCCATACCGTGATCGTAGCATGCATGGACTCGACTCATATGACTGGGATTTCCATGAAAAAGATTATGGGCAGAAAATGGGTGATCACTGTACATTTCTCTTCTGTTTCCTATTTATATTTATATTTTACCTCCTCAATTTAGCATTATGGAAATGGAAAGATCAAATCTAAGATCTGCAAAAAAATATTTTGCCTTCAAATTCATACCGTGATCGTAGCATGGATGGACTCGACTCATATGACTTGGATTTCCATGAAAAAGATTGTCGGCCGAAAATGGGTGATCACTGTACATATCTCTTCTGTTTCCTATTTATATTTCTATTTTACCTCCTCTTTTTAGCATTATTAACAGGGAAAGACCAAATCTAATATCTGCAAAAAAATATTTTGCGTTCAAATTTATACCGTGATCGTAGCATGCATGGACTCGACTCATATGACTGGGATTTCCATGAAAAAGATTGTCAGCAGAAAATGGGTGATCACTGTACATTTCTCTTCTCTTTCCTATTTATATTTATATTTTACTTCCTCAATTTAGCATTATGGACAGGGAAAGACATAATCTAAGATCTGCAAAAAAATATTTCGCCTTCAAATTCATACCGTGATCGTAGCATGGATGGACTCGACCCATATGACTGGGATTTCCATGAAAAAGATTATGGGCAGAAAATGGGTGATCACTGTACATTTCTCTTCTGTTTCCTATTTATATTTATATTTTACCTCCTCAATTTAGCATTATAGACAGGGAAAGACCTAATCTAAAATCTGCACAAAAATATTTTGCCTTCAATTTCATTCCGTGAACGTAGCATGCATGGTCTCAACTCATATGACTCGGATATCCATGAAAAATATTGTGCGCCGAAAATGGGTGATCACTGTACATTTCTCTTCTGTTTCCTAGTTATATTTATAATTTACCTCCTCAATTTAGCATTATGGACAGGGAAAGACATAATCTAACCTCTGCACAAAAATATTTTGCCGTCAAATTCATACCGTGATCGTAGCATGCATGTACGCGACTCATATGACTGGGATTTCCATGTAAAAGATTGTGGGCCGAAAATGGGTGATCAGTGTACATTTCTCTCCTTTTCCTATTTATATTTCTATTTTACCTTCTCAATTTAGCATTATGGACAAGGAAAGTCCTAATCTAAAATCTTCACAAAAAACTTTGGCTTTCAAATTCATACCGTGATCGTAGCATGCATAGACTCGACGCATATGACTGGGATTTCCATGAAAAAGATTGTTGGCCGAAAATTGGTGATCACTGTACATTTCTCTTCTGTTTCCTATTTATATTTCTATTTTACCTTCTCAATTTAGCATTATGGACAGGGAAAGAACTAATCTAAAATCTCCACAAAAATATTTTGCCTTCAAATTCATACCGTGATCGTAGCATGCATGGACTCGAATCATATGACTGGGATTTCCATGAAAAAGATTGTGGGCCGAAAATGGGTGATCACTGTACATTTCACTTCTGTTTCCTATTTATATTTCTATTTTACCTCCTCAATTTAGCATTATGGACAGTGAAAGACCTAATCTAAGATCTGCACAAAAATATTTTGCTTTCAAATTCATACCGTGATCGTAGCATGCATGGACTCATATGACTGGGATTTCCATGAAAAAGATTGTGGGCTGAAAATGGGTGATCACTGTACATTTCTCTTCTGTTTCCTATTTATATTTATATTTTACCTCCTCAATTTAGCATTATGAACAGGGAAAAACAAAATCTAAAATCTGCACAAAAATATTTTGCCTTCAAATTCATACCGTGATCGTAGCACGCATGGACTCGACTCATATGACTGGGATTTCCATGAAAAAGATTGTGGGCCGAAAATGAGTGATCACTGTACATTTCTCTTCTGTTTCCTCTTTATATTTCTATTGTACCTCCTCAATTTAGCATTATGGACAGGGAAAGACCTAATCTAAAATCTGCACAAAAATATTTTGCCTTCAAATTCATACCGTGATCGTAGCATGCATGGACTCGACTCATATGACTGGGATTTCCATGAAAAAGATTGTGGGACGAAAATGGGTGATCACTTCATATTTCTCTTCCGTTTCCTATTTATATTTCTATTTTACCAACTCAATTTAGCATCATGGACAGGGAAAGACCTAATCTAAGATCTGCTTAAAAATATTTTCCCTTCAAATTCATACCGTGATCGTAGCATGCATGGACTCGACTCATATGACTGGCATTTCCATGAAAAAGATTGTGGGCCGAAAATGGGTGATCACTGTACATTTCTCTTCTGTTTCCTATTTATATTTATATTTTACATCATCAATTTAGCATTATGGACAGGGAAAGACCTAATCTAAGATCTGCACAAACATATATTGCCTTCAAATTCATACCGTGATCGTAGCATGCATGGACTCGACTCATATGACTGGGATTTCCATGAAAAAGATTGTGGGCCGAAAATGGGTGATCATTGTACATTTCTCTTCTGTTTCCTATTTATATTTCTATTTTACCAACTCAATTTAGCATTATGGACAGGGAAAGACCTAATCTAAGATCTGCACAAAAATATTTTGCTCTCAAATTCATACCGTGATCATAGCATGCATGGACTCGACTCATATGACTGGGATTTCCATGAAAAAGATTGTGGGCCGAAAATGGGTGATCCCTGTACATTTCTCTTCTGTTTCCTATTTATATTTATATTTTACCTCCTCAATTTAGCATTATGGACAGGGAAAGACCTAATTGAAGATCTGCACAAAAATATTTTGCCTTCAAATTCATACCGTGATCGTAGCATGTATGGACTCGACTCATATAACTGGGATTTCCATGAAAAAGATTGTGGGCCGAAAATGGGTGATCACTGTACATTTCTCTTCTGTTTCCTATTTATATTTCTATTGTAACTCCTCAATTTAGCATTATGGACAGGGAAAGACCTAATCTAAAATCTGCACAAAAATATTTTGCCTTCAAATTCATACCGTGATCGTAGCATGCATGGACTCGACTCATATCACTGGGATTTCCATGAAAAAGATTGTGGGCCGAAAATTGTTGATCACTGTACATTTCTCTTCTGTTTCCTATTTATATTTATATTTTACCAACTCAATTTAGCATTATGGACAGGGAAAGACCTAATCTAAAATCTACACAAAAATATTTTGCCTTCAAATTCATACCTTGATCGTAGCATGCATGGACTCGACCCATATGACTGGGATTTCCATGAAAAAGTTTGTGGGCCGAAAATGGGTGATCACTGTACATTTCTCTTCTGTTTCCTATTTATATTTCTTTTTTACCTCCTCAATTTAGCATTATGGCCAGGGAAAGACCTAATCTAAGCTCTGCACAAAAATATTTTGCCTTCAAACTCATACCGTGAACGTAGCATGCATGGACTCGACTCATATGACTGGGATTTCCATGAAAAAGATTGTGGGCCGAAAATGGGTGATCACTGTACATTTCTCTTCTGTTTCCTATTTATATTTATATTTTACCTCCTCAATTTAGCATTATGGCCAGGGAAAGACCTAATCTAAGCTCTGCACAAAAATATTTTGCCTTCAAATTCATACCGTGATCGTAGCATGCATGGACTCGACTCATATGACTGGGATTTCCATGAAAAAGTTTGTGAGCCGAAAATGGGTGATCACTGTACATTTCTCTTCTGTTTCCTATTTATATTTCTTTTTTACCTCCTCAATTTAGCATTATCGCCAGTGAAAGACATAATCTAAAATCTGCACAAAAATATTTTGCCTTCAAATTCATACCGTGATCGTAGCATGCATGGACTCGATTTATATGACTGGGATTTCCATGAAAAAGATTGTGGGCCGAAAATGGGTGATCACTGTACATTTCTCTTCTGTTTCCTATTTATATTTATATTTTACCTCCTCAATTTAGCATTATGGCCAGGGAAAGACCTAATCTAAAATCTGCACAAAAATATTTTGCCTTCAAATTCATACCGTGATCGTAGCATGCATGGACTCGACTCATATGACTGGGATTTCCATGAAAAAGATTGTGGGCAGAAAATGGGTTATCACTGTATATTTCTCTTCTGTTTCCTATTTATATTTCTACTTTACCTCCTCAATTTAGCATTATGGACAGGGAATGACCTAATCTAAGATCTGCACAAAATATTTTGCCTCCAAATTCATACCGTGAATGTAGCATGCATGGAGTCGACTCATATGACTGTGATTTCCATTAAAACATTGTGGGCCGAAAATGGGTGATCACTGTACATTTCTCTTCTGTTTCCTATTTATATTTCCATTTTACCTCCTCAATTTAGCATTATGGACAGGGAAAGACATAATCTAAGCTCTGCACAAAAATATTTTGCCTTCAAATTCATACCGTGATTGTAGCATGCATGGACTCGACTCATATGACTGGGATTTCCATGAAAAAAATTGTGGGCGGAAAATGGGTGATCACTGTACATTTCTCTTCTGTTTCCTATTTATATTTCTATTTTACCTCTTCAATTTAGCATTATGGACAGGGAAAGACCTAATCTAAAATCTGCACAAAAATATTTTGCCTTCAAATTCATACCGTGATCGTAGCATGCATGGACTCGACTCATATGACTGGGATTTCCATGAAAAAGATTGTGGGCAGAAAATGGGTGATCACTGTACATTTCTCTTCTGATTTCTATTTATATTTCTATTTTATCTCCTCAATTTAGCATTATGGACAGGGAAAGAAATAATCTAAAATCTGCACAAAAATATTTTGCCTTCAAATTCATACCGTGATCGTAGCATGCATGGACTCGACTCATATTACTGGGATTTCCATGAAAAAGATTGTGGGCAGAAAATGGGTGATCACTGTACATTTCTCTTCTGATTTCTATTTATATTTCTATTTTATCTCCTCAATTTAGCATTATGGACAGGGAACGACCTAATCTAAAATCTGCACAAAAATATTTTGCCTTCAAATTCATACCGTGATCGTAGCATGCATGGACTCGACTCATATGACTGGGATTTCTATGATAAAGATTGTGGGCCGAAAATGGGTGGTCACTGTACATTTCTCTTCTGTTTCCTATTCATATTTATATTTTACCTCCTCAATTTAGCATTATGGACAGGGAAAGACCAAATGTAAGATCTGCACAAAAATATTTTGCCTTCAAATTCATACCGTGATCGTAGCATGCATGGACTCGACTCATATGACTGGGATTTCCATGATAAATATTGTGGGCCGAAAATAGGTGATCACTGTATATTTCTCTTCTGTTTCCTATTTATATTTCTACTTTACCTCCTCAATTTAGCATTATGGACAGGGAATGACCTAATCTAAGATCTGCACAAAATATTTTGCCTCCAAATTCATACCGTGAATGTAGCATGCATGGAGTCGACTCATATGACTGTGATTTCCATTAAAACATTGTCGGCCGAAAATGGGTGGTCACTGTACATTTCTCTTCTGTTTCCTATTTATATTTATGTTTTACCTCCTCAATTTAGCATTATGGACAGGGAAAGACCTAATCTAAGATCAGCACAAAAATATTTTGCCTTCAAATTCATACCGTGATCGTAGCATGCATGGACTCGACTCATATGACTGGGATTTCCATGAAAAAGATTGTGGGCAGAAAATGGGTGATCACTGTACATTTCTCTTCTGTTTCCTATTTATATTTATATTTTACCTCCTTAATTTAGCATTATGGACAGGGAAAGACCTAATCTAAAATCTGCACAAAAATATTTTGCCTTCAAATTCATACCGTGATCGTAGCATGCATGGACTCGACTCATATGACGGGGATTTCCATGAAAAAGATTGTGGGCCGAAAATGGGTGATCACTGTACATTTCTCTTCTGTTTCCCATTTATATTTCTATTTTACCTCCTCAATTTAGCATTATGGACAGGGAATGACCTAATCTAAGATCTGCACGAAAATATTTTGCCTTCAAATTCATACCGTGAACGTAGCATGCATGGACTCGACTCATATGACTGGGATTTCCATGAAAAAGATTGTGGGCCGAAAATGGGTGATCACTGTACATTTCTCTTCTGTTTCCTATTTATATTTATATTTTACCTTCTCAATTTAGCATTATGGACAGGGAAAGACCTAATCTGCAATCTGCACAAAAATATTTTGCCTTCAAATTCATACCGTGATCGTAGCATGCATGGACTCGACTCATATGACTGGGATTTCCATGAAAAAGATTGTGGGCCGAAAATAGGTGATCACTGTATATTTCTCTTCTGTTTCCTATTTATATTTTTATTTTACCTCCTCAATTTAGCATTATGGACAGGGAATGACCTAATCTAAGATCTGCACAAAATATTTTGCCTCCAAATTCATACCGAGAATGTAGCATGCATGGACTCGACTCATATGACTGGGATTTCCATGAAAACATTGTCGGCCGAAAATGGGTGGTCACTGTATATTTCTCTTTTGTTTCCTATTTATATTTCTATTTTACCGCCTCAATTTAGCAGTATGAACAGGGAAAGACCTAATCTAAGATCAGCACAAAAATATTTTGCCTTCAAATTCATACCGTGATCGTAGCATGCACGGACTCGACTCATCTGACTGGGATTTCCATGAAAAAGATTGTGGGCAGAAAATGGGTGATCACTGTACATTTCTCTTCTGTTTCCTATTTATATTTATATTTTACCTCCTCAATTTAGCATTATGGACAGGGAAAGACCTAATCTAAAATCTGCACAAAAATATTTTGCCTTCAAATTCATACCGAGTTCGTAGCATGCATGGACGCGACTCATATGACTGGGATTTCCATGAAAATGATTGTGGGCCGAAAATCGGTGATCACTGTACATGTCTCTTCTGTTTCCCATTTATATTTATATTTTACCTCCTCAATTTAGCATTATGGACAGGGAATGCCCTAATCTAAGATCTGCACAAAAATATTTTGCCTTCAAATTCATACCGTGAACGTAGCATGCATGGACTCGACTCATATGACTGGGATTTCCATGAAAAAGATTGTGGGCCGAAAATGGGTGGTCACTGTACATTTCTCTTCTGTTTCCTATTTATATTTATATTTTACCTCCTCAATTTAGCATTATGGACAGGGAATGACCAAATCTAAGATCTGCACAAAAATATTTTGCCTTCAAATTCATACCGTGATCGTAACATGCATGGACTCGACTCATATCACTGGGATTTCCATGAAAAACATTGTGGGCCGAAAATGCGTGATCACTGTACATTTCTCTTCTGTTTCCTATTTATATTTCTATTTTACCTCCTCAATTTAGCAGTATGGACAGGGAAAGACCTAATCTAAGATCAGCACAAAAATATTTTGCCTTCAAATTCATACCGTGATCGTAGCATGCATGGACTCGACTCATATGACTGGGATTTCCATGAAAAAGATTGTGGGCAGAAAATGGGTGATCACTGTACATTTCTCTTCTGTTTCCTATTTATATTTATATTTTACCTCCTCAATTTAGCATTATGGACAGGGAAAGACCTAATCTAAAATCTGCACAAAAATATTTTGCCTTCAAATACATACCGAGATCGTAACATGAATGGACTCGACTCATATGACTGGGATTTCCATGAAAAAGATTGTGGGCCGAAAATGGTTGATCACTGTACATTTCTCTACTGTTTCCTATTTATATTTATATTTTACCTCCTCAATTTAGCATTATGGCCAGGGAAAGACCTAATCTAAGCTCTGCACAAAAATATTTTGCCTTCAAATTCATACTGTGATCGTAGCATGCATGGACTCGACTCATATGACAGGGTTTTCCATGAAAAAGTTTGTGGGCCGAAAATGGGTGATCACTGTACATTTCTCTTCTGTTTCCTATTTATATTTCTATTTTACCTCCTCAATTTAGCATTATGGCCAGGGAAAGACCTAATCTAAACTCTGCAAAAAAATATTTTGCCTTCAAATTCATACCGTGATTGTAGCATGCATGGACTCGACTCATATGACTGGGATTTCCATAAAAAAGATTGTGCGCCGAAAATGGGTGGTCACTGTACATTTCTCTTCTGTTTCCTATTTATATTTCTATTTTACCTCCTCAATTTCCCATTATGGACAGGGAAACACCTAATCAAAAATCTGCACAAAAATATTTTGCCTTCAAATTCATACCGTGATCGTAGCATGCATGGACTCGACTCATATGACTGGGATTTCCATGAAAAAGATTGTGGGCCGAAAATGGGTGATCACTGTACATTTCTCTTCTGTTTCCTTTTTATATTTCTATTTAACCTCCTTAATTTAGCATTATGGACAGGGAAAGAACTAATCTAAAATCTGCACAAAAATATTTTGCCTTCAAATTCATACCGTGATCGTAGCTTGCATGGACTCGACTCATATGACTGGGATTTCCATGAAAAAGATTGTGGGCAGAAAATGGATGATCACTGTACATTTCTCTTCTGTTTCCTATTTATATTTATATTTTACTTCCTTCATTTAGTATTATGGACAGGGAAAGACCTAAGCTAAGCTCTGCACAAAAATATTTTGCCTTCAAATTCATACCGTGATCGTAGCATGCATGGAATCGACTCATATGACTGGGATTTCCATGAAAAAGTTTGTGGGGCGAAAATGGGTGATCACCGTACATTTCTCTCCTGTTTCCTATTTCTATTTCTATTTTACCTGCTCAATTTAGCATTATGGACAGGGAAAGACCTAATCTAAGACCTGCACAAAAATATTTTGCCTTCAAATTCATACCGTGATCGTAGCATGCATGGACTCGACTCATATGACTGGGATTTCCATGAAAAAGATTCTGGGCCGAAAATGGGTGATCACTGTACATTTCTCTTCTGTTTCCTATTTATCTTTCTATTTTACCTCCTCAATTTAGCATTATGGCCAGGGAAAGACCTAATGTAAGCTCTATACAAAAATATTTTGCCTTCAAATTCATACCGTGATCGTAGCATGCATGGACTCGGCTCATATGACTGGGATTTACATGAAAAAGTTTGTGGGCCGAAAATGGGTGATCACTGGACATTTCTCTTCTGTTTCCTATTTATATTTCTTTTTTACCTCCTCAATTTAGCATTATGGACAGGGAAAGACCTAATCTAAGTTCTGCACAAAAATATTTTGCCTTCAAATTCATACCGTGATCGTAGCATGCATGGACTCGACTCATATGACTGGGATTTCCATGAAAAACATTGTGGGCCGAAAATACGTGATAAATGTATATTTCTCTTTTGTTTCCTATTTATATTTATATTTTACCTCCTCAATTTAGCATTATGGGCAGGGAAAGACCTAATCTAAAATCTGCACAAAAATTTTTTACCTTTAAATTCTTACCGTGATCATAGCATGCATGGACTCGACTCATATGACTGGGATTTCCATGAAAAAGTTTATGGGCCGAAAATGGGTGATCACTGTACATTTCTCTTCTGTTTCCTATGTATATTTCTATTTTACCTCCTCAATTTAACATTATGGACAGGGAAAGACCTAATCTAAAATCTGCACAAAAATATTTTGCCTTCAAATTCATACCGTGATCGTGGCAAGCATGGACTCGATTCATATGACTGGGATTTCCATGAAAAATTTTGTGGGCCGAAAATGGGTGATCACTGTACATTTCTCTCTGTTTCTTATTTATATTTCTATTTTACCCCCTGAATTTAGCATTATGGACAGGGAAAGACCTAATCTAAGATCTGCACAAAAATATTTTGCCTTCAAATTCATACCGTGATCGTAGCATGCATGGACTCGATTCATATGACTGGGATTTCCATGAAAAAGATTGTGGGCCGAAAATGGGTGATCACTGTACATTTCTCTTCTGTTTCCTATTTATATTTATATTTTACCTCCTCAATATAGCATTATGGACAGGGAAAAACCTAATCTAAGGTCTGCAAAAAAATATTTTGCCTTCAAATTCATACCGTGATCGTGGCATGCATGGACTCGACTCATATGAATAGGATTTCCATGAAAAAGATTGTGGGCCGAAAATGGGTGAGCACTGTACATTTCTCTTCTGTTTCCTATTTATATTTATATTTTACCTCCTCAATTTAGCATTATGGACAGGGAAAGACCTAATCTAAATCTGCACAAAAATATTTTGCTTTCAAATTCATACCGTGATCGTAGCATGCATGGACTCGACTCATATGACTGGGATTTCCATGAAAAAGGTTATGGGCCGAAAATGGGTGATCACTGTACATTTCTTTTCTGTTTCCTATTTATATTTCTGTTTTACCTCCTCAATTTAGCATTATGGACAGGGAAAGGCCTAATCTAAGATCTGCACAAAAATATTTTGCTTTCAAATTCATACCGTGATCGTGGCATGCATGGACTCGATTCATATGACTGGGATTTCCATGAAAAAGATTGTGGGCCGAAAATGGGTGATCACTGTACATTTCTCTTCTGTTTCCTATTTATATTTCTATTTTACCTCCTCAATTTAGCATTATGGACAGGGATAGACCTAATCTAAAATCTGCACAAAAATATTTTGCCTTCAAATTCATACCGTGATCATAGCATGCATGGACTCGACTCATATGACTGGGATTTCCATGAAAAACATTGTCGGCAGAAAATGGGTGATCACTGTACATTTCTCTTCTGTTTCCTATTTATATTTATATTTTACCTCCTCAATTTAGCATTATGGACAGGGAAAACCTAATCAAGATCTGCACAAAAATATTTTGCCTTCAAATTCATACCGTGATCGTAGCATGCATGGACGCGACTCATATGACTGGGATTTCCATGAAAAATATTGTGGGCCGACAATGGGTGATCACTGTACATTTCTCTTCTGCTTCCTATTTATATTTCTTTTTTACCTCCTCAATTTAGCATTATGGCCAGGGAAAGACCTTATCTAAAATCTGCACAAAAATATTTTGCCTTCAAATTCATACCGTGATCTTAGCATGCATGGACTCGACTCATATGACTGGGATATCCATGAAAAAGATTGTGGGCCGAAAATGGGTGATCAATGTACATTTCTCTTCTGTTTCCTATTTATATTTCTATTTTACCTCCTCAATTTAGCATTATGGACAGGGAAAGACCTAATCTAAAATCTGCACAAAAATTTTTTGCTTTCAAATTCATACCGTGTTCGTAGCATGCATGACTCGACTCATATGACTGGGATTTCCAGGAAAAAGATTGTCGGCCGAAAATGGGTGATCACTGTACATTACTCTTCTGTTTCCTATTTATATTTATATTTTACCTCCTAAATTTAGCATTATGGACAGGGAAAGAACTAATCTAAAATCTGCACAAAAATATTTTGCCTTCAAATTCATACCGTGATCGTAGCATGCATGGACTCAACTAATATGACTAGGATTTCCATGAAAAAGATTGTGGGCCGAAAATGGATGATCACTGTACATTTCCCTTCTGTTTCATATTTATATTTCTATTTTACCTCCTCAATTCAGCATTATGCCCAGGGAAAGACCTAATCTAAGCTGTGCACAAAATTATTTTGCCTTCAAATTCATACCGTGATCGTAGCATGCATGGACTCGACTCATATGACTGGGAATTCCAGGAAAAAGATTGGGGGCCAAAAATGGGTGATAACTGTACATTTCTCTTCTCTTCCCTATTTATATTTCTATTTTACCTCCTCAATTTAGCATTATGGACAGGGAACGACCTAATCTAAAATCTGCACAAAAATATTTTACTTTCAAATTCATACTCTGATCGTAGCATACATGGACTCGATTCATATGACTGGGATTTCCATGAAAAAGATTGTGGGCCGCAAATGGGTGATCACTGTATATTTCTCTTCTGTTTCCTATTCATATTTCTATTTTACCTCCCCAATTTAGCATTATGGACAGGGAAAGACCTAATCTAAAATCTGCACAAAAATATTTTGCCTTCAAATTCATACCGTGATCGTAGCATGCATTAACTCGACTCATATGACTGGGATTTCCATGAAAAAGATTGTGGGCCGAAAATGGGTGATCACTGTACATTTCTCTTCTGTTTCCTATTTATATTTCTATTTTACCTCCTCAATTTAGCATTATGGACTGGGAAAGACCTAATCTAAGATCTGCACAAAAATATTTTGCCCTCAAATTCATACCGTGATCGTAGCATGCATGGACTCGACTCATATGCCTGGGATTTCCATGAGAAACTTTGTGGGACGAAAATGGGTTATCACTGTACATTTCTCTTCTGTTTCCTATTTATATTTCTATTTTACCTCCACAATTTAGCATTGTGGACAGGGAAATACCTAATCTAAGCTCTGCACAAAAATATTTTGCCTTCAAATTCATACCGTGATCGTAGCATGCATGGACTCGACACATATGACTGGGATTTCCATGAAAAAGATTGTGGGCCGAAAATGGGTGATCACTGTACATTTCTCTACTGTTTCCTATTTATTTTTCTATTTTGCCTCCTCAATTTAGCATTATGGCCAGGGAAAGACCTAATGTAAGTTCTGTACAAAAATATTTTGCCTTCAAATTCATACTGTGAACGTAGCATGCATGGACTCGACTCATATGACTGGGATTTCCATGAAAATGATTGTGGGCCGAAAATGGGTGATCACTGTACATTTCTCTTCTTTTTCCTATTTATATTTATATTTTACCTCCTCAATTTAGCATTATGGACAGGGAAAGACCTACTCTAAGATCTGCACAAAAATATTTTGCCTTCAAATTCATACCGTGATCGTAGCATGCATGGACTCGACTCATATGACTGGGATTTCCATGAAAAAGATTGTGGGCAGAAAATGGGTGATCACTGTACATTTCTCTTCTGTTTCCTATTTATATTTCTTTTTTACCTCCTCAATTTAGCATTATGGCCAGGGAAAGACCTAATCTAAGCTCTGCACAAAAATATTTTGCCTTCTAATTCATACCGTGATCGTAGCATGCATGGACTCGACTCATAGGACTCGGATTTCCATGAAAAAGATTGTGGGCCGAAAATAGGTGATCACTGTACATTTCTCTTCTGTTTCCTATTTATATTTCTATTTTACGTACTCAATTTAGCATTATGGACAGGGAAAGACCTAATGGAAGCTCTGTACAAAAATATTTTGCCTTCAAATTCATACCGTGATCGTAGCATGCATGGACTCGACTCATATGACTGGGATTTCCATGAAAAAGATTGTGGGCCGAAAATCGTTGATCACTGTACATTTCTCTTCTGTTTACTACTTATATTTATATTTTACCTCCTCAATTTAACATTATGGACAGGGAAAGACCTAATCTAAGATCTGCACAAAAATATTTTGCCTTTAAATTCATACCGTGGTCGTAGCATGCATGGAATCGACTCATATGACTGGGATTTCCATGAAAAAGATTGTGGGCCGAAAATGGATGATCACTGTACATTTCCCTTCTGTTTCATATTTATATTTCTATTTTACCTCCTCAATTCAGCATTATGCCCAGGGAAAGACCTAATCTAAGCTGTGCACAAAATTATTTTGCCTTCAAATTCATACCGTGATCGTAGCATGCATGGACTCGACTCATATGACTGGGAATTCCAGGAAAAAGATTGGGGGCCGAAAATGGGTGATAACTGTACATTTCTCTTCTCTTCCCTATTTATATTTCTATTTTACCTCCTCAATTTAGCATTATGGACAGGGAACGACCTAATCTAAAATCTGCACAAAAATATTTTACTTTCAAATTCATACTCTGATCGTAGCATACATGGACTCGATTCATATGACTGGGATTTCCATGAAAAAGATTGTGGGCCGCAAATGGGTGATCACTGTATATTTCTCTTCTGTTTCCTATTCATATTTCTATTTTACCTCCCCAATTTAGCATTATGGACAGGGAAAGACCTAATCTAAAATCTGCACAAAAATATTTTGCCTTCAAATTCATACCGTGATCGTAGCATGCATTAACTCGACTCATATGACTGGGATTTCCATGAAAAAGATTGTGGGCCGAAAATGGGTGATCACTGTACATTTCTCTTCTGTTTCCTATTTATATTTCTATTTTACCTCCTCAATTTAGCATTATGGACTGGGAAAGACCTAATCTAAGATCTGCACAAAAATATTTTGCCCTCAAATTCATACCGTGATCGTAGCATGCATGGACTCGACTCATATGCCTGGGATTTCCATGAGAAACTTTGTGGGACGAAAATGGGTTATCACTGTACATTTCTCTTCTGTTTCCTATTTATATTTCTATTTTACCTCCACAATTTAGCATTGTGGACAGGGAAATACCTAATCTAAGCTCTGCACAAAAATATTTTGCCTTCAAATTCATACCGTGATCGTAGCATGCATGGACTCGACACATATGACTGGGATTTCCATGAAAAAGATTGTGGGCCGAAAATGGGTGATCACTGTACATTTCTCTACTGTTTCCTATTTATTTTTCTATTTTGCCTCCTCAATTTAGCATTATGGCCAGGGAAAGACCTAATGTAAGTTCTGTACAAAAATATTTTGCCTTCAAATTCATACTGTGAACGTAGCATGCATGGACTCGACTCATATGACTGGGATTTCCATGAAAATGATTGTGGGCCGAAAATGGGTGATCACTGTACATTTCTCTTCTTTTTCCTATTTATATTTATATTTTACCTCCTCAATTTAGCATTATGGACAGGGAAAGACCTACTCTAAGATCTGCACAAAAATATTTTGCCTTCAAATTCATACCGTGATCGTAGCATGCATGGACTCGACTCATATGACTGGGATTTCAATGAAAAAGATTGTGGGCAGAAAATGGGTGATCACTGTACATTTCTCTTCTGTTTCCTATTTATATTTCTTTTTTACCTCCTCAATTTAGCATTATGGCCAGGGAAAGACCTAATCTAAGCTCTGCACAAAAATATTTTGCCTTCTAATTCATACCGTGATCGTAGCATGCATGGACTCGACTCATAGGACTCGGATTTCCATGAAAAAGATTGTGGGCCGAAAATAGGTGATCACTGTACATTTCTCTTCTGTTTCCTATTTATATTTCTATTTTACGTACTCAATTTAGCATTATGGACAGGGAAAGACCTAATGGAAGCTCTGTACAAAAATATTTTGCCTTCAAATTCATACCGTGATCGTAGCATGCATGGACTCGACTCATATGACTGGGATTTCCATGAAAAAGATTGTGGGCCGAAAATCGTTGATCACTGTACATTTCTCTTCTGTTTACTACTTATATTTATATTTTACCTCCTCAATTTAACATTATGGACAGGGAAAGACCTAATCTAAGATCTGCACAAAAATATTTTGCCTTTAAATTCATACCGTGGTCGTAGCATGCATGGAATCGACTCATATGACTGGGATTTCCATGAAAAAGATTGTGGGCCGAAAATGCGTGAACACTGTACATTTCTCTTCTGTTTCCTATTTATATTTATATTTTACCTACTCAATTTAGCATTATGGCCAGAGAAAGACCTAATCTAAGCTCTGCACAAAAATATTTTGTCTTCAAATTCATACCGTGATCTTAGCATGCATGGAGTCGACTCATATGACTGGGATTTCCATGAAAAAGATTGTGGGCCGAAAATGGGTGATCACTGTACATTTCTCTTCTGTTTCCTATTTATATTTCTATTTTACCTCCTCAATTTAGCATTATGGCCAGGGAAAGACCTAATCTAAGCTCTGCACAAAAATATTTTGCCTTCAAATTCATACCGTGATCTTAGCATGCATGGAGTCGACTCATATGACTGGGATTTCCATGAAAAATATTGTGGGCCGACAATGGGTGATCACTGTACATTTCTTTTCTGTTTCCTATTTATATTTCTATTTTACCTCCTCAATTTAGATATATGGCCAGGGAAAGAATAATCTAAGCTCTGCACAAAAATATTTTGCCTTCAAATTCATACCGTGATCGTAGCATGCATGGACTCGACTCATATGACTGGGATTTCCATGAAATAGATTGTGGGCCGAAAATGGGTGATCAGTGTACATTTCTCTTCTGTTTCCTATTTATATTTCTTTTTTACCTCCTCAATTTAGCATTATGGACAGGGAAAGACCTAATGTAAGATCTGCACAAAAAAATTTTGCCTTCAAATTCATACCGTGATCGTAGCATGCATGGACTCGACTCATATGAATGGGATTTCCATGAAAAAGATAGTGGGCCGAAAATGGGTGATCACTATACATTTCTCTTCTGTTTCCTATTTATATTTTACCTCCTCAATTTAGCATTATGGCCAGGGAAAGACATAATCTAAGCTCTGCACAAAAATATTTTGCCTTCAAATTCATACCGTGAACGTAGCATGCATGGACTTGACTCATATGACAGGGATCTCCATGAAAAAGATTGTGGGACAAAAATGGGTGATCACTGTACATTTCTCTTCTGTTTCCTATTTATATTTATATTTTACCTCCTCAATTTAGCATTATGGACAGGGAAAGACCTAATGTAAGATCTGCACAAAAATATTTTGCCTTCAAATTCATACCGTGATCGTAGCATGCATGGACTCGACTCATAGGACTGGGATTTCCATGAAAAAGATTGTGGGCCGAAAATAGGTGATCACTGTACATTTCTCTTCTGTTTCCTATTTATATTTCTATTTTACGTACTCAATTTAGCATTATGGACAGGGAAAGACCTAATGTAAGCTCTGTGCAAAAATATTTTGCCTTCAAATTCATACCGTGATCGTAGCATGCATGGACTCGACTCATATGACTGGGATTTCCATGAAAAAGATTGTGGGCCGAAAATCGGTGATCACTGTACATTTCTCTTCTGTTTACTACTTATATTCATATTTTACCTCCTCAATTTAACATTATGGACAGGGAAAGACCTAATCTAAAATCTGCACAAAAATATTTTGTCTTCATATTCATACCGTGATAGTAGCATGCATTGACTCGACTCATATGACATGGATTACCATGAAAAAGATTGTTGGCCGAAAATGGGTGATCACTGTACATTTCTCTTCTGTTTCCTATTTATATTTCTATTTTACCTCCTCAATTTAGCATTATGGACAGGGAAAGACATAATCTAATATCTGCACAAAAATATTTTGCTTTCAAATTCATACCGTGATCGTAGCATGCATGGACTCGATTCTTATGACTGGCATTTCCATGAAAATGATTGTGCACCGAAAATGGGTGATCACTGTACATTTCTCTTCTGTTTCCTATTTATATTACTATTTTACCTCCTCAATTTAGCATTATGGACAGGGAAAGATCTAATCTAAGATCTGCACAAAAATATTTTGCCTTCAAATTCATACCGTGGTCGTAGCATGAATGGAATCGACTCATATGACTGGGATTTCAATGAAAATGATTGTGGGCAGAAAATGGGTGATCACTGTACATTTCTCTTCTGTTTCCTATTTATATTTCTATTTTACCTCCTCAATTTAGCATTATGGACAGGGAAAGAACTAATCTAAGATCTGCACAAAACTATTTTGCCTTCAAATTCATACCTTAATTGTAGCATGCATGGACACGACTCATATGACTGGGATTTCCATGAAAAAGATTGTGGGCCGAAAATGGGTGATCACTGTACATTTCTCTTCTGTTTCCTATTTATATTTATATTTTACTTCCTCAATTTAGCATTATGGACAGGGAAAGACTTAATCAAAGATCTGCACAAAAATATTTTGCCCTCAAATTCATACCGTGATTGTAGCATGCATGGACTCGACTCATATGACTGGGATTTCAATGAAAAAGATTGTGGGCAGAAAATGGGTGATCACTGTACATTTCTCTTCTGTTTCCTATTTATATTTATATTTTACATCCTCAATTTAGCATTATGGACAGGGAAAGAACTAATCTAAGATCTGCACAAAAATATTTTGCATTCAAATTCATACCGTAATTGTAGCATGCATGGACACGACTCATATGACTGGGATTTCCATGAAAAAGATTGTGGGCCGAAAATGGGTGATCACTGTACATTTCTCTTCTGTTTCCTATTTATATTTCTATTTTACCTCCTCAATTTAGTATTATGGACAGGGAAAGACCTAATCTAAGCTCTGCACAAAAATATTTTGCCTTCAAATTCATACCGTGATCGTAGCATGCATGGACTCGACTCATAAGACAGGGATTACCATGAAAAAGATTGTGGGCCGAAAATGGTTGATCACTGTACATTTCTCTTCTGTTTCCTATTTATATTTCTATTTTACCTCCTCAATTTAGCATTATGGACAGGGAAAGACCTAATCTAAAATCTGCACAAAAATATGTTGCAATCAAATTCATACCGTGATCGTAGCATGCATGGAATCGACTCATATGACTGGGATTTCCATGAAAAAGATTGCGGGCCGAAAATGCGTGAACACTTTACATTTCTCTTCTGTTTCCTATTTATATTTCTATTTTACCTACTCAATTTAGCATTATGGCCAGGGAAAGACCTAATCAAAGATCTGCACAAAAATATTTTGCCCTCAAATTCATACCGTGGTCGTAGCATGCATGGACTTGACTCATATGACTGGGATTTCCATGAAAAATATTGTGGGCCGACAATGGGTGATCACTGTACATTTCTTTTCTGTTTCCTATTTATATTTCTTTTTTACCTCCTCAATTTAGATATATGGCCAGGGAAAGAATAATCTAAGCTCTGCACAAAAATATTTTGCCTTCAAATTCATACCGTGATCGTAGCATGCATGGACTCGACTCATATGACTGGGATTTCCATGAAATAGATTGTGGGCCGAAAATGGGTGATCAGTGTACATTTCTCTTCTGTTTCCTATTTATATTTCTTTTTTACCTCCTCAATTTAGCATTATGGACAGGGAAAGACCTAATGTAAGATCTGCACAAAAATATTCTGCCTTCAAATTCATACCGTGATCGTAGCATGCATGGACTCGACTCATATGAATGGGATTTCCATGAAAAAGATAGTGGGCCGAAAATGGGTGATCACTATACATTTCTCTTCTGTTTCCTATTTATATTTCTATTTTACCTCCTCAATTTAGCATTATGGCCAGGGAAAGACCTAATCTAAGCTCTGCACAAAAATATTTTGCCTTCAAATTCATACCGTGAACGTAGCATGCATGGACTTGACTCATATGACTGGGATTTCCATGAAAAAGATTGTGGGCCGAAAATGGGTGATCACTGTACATTTCTCTCTGTTTCTTATTTATATTTCTATTTTACCCCCTGAATTTAGCATTATGGACAGGGAAAGACCTAATCTAAGATCTGCACAAAAATATTTTGCCTTCAAATTCATACCGTGATCGTAGCATGCATGGACTCGATTCATATGACTGGGATTTCCATGAAAAAGATTGTGGGCCGAAAATGGGTGATCACTGTACATTTCTCTTCTGTTTCCTATTTATATTTATATTTTACCTCCTCAATATAGCATTATGGACAGGGAAAAACCTAATCTAAGGTCTGCAAAAAAATATTTTGCCTTCAAATTCATACCGTGATCGTGGCATGCATGGACTCGACTCATATGAATAGGATTTCCATGAAAAAGATTGTGGGCCGAAAATGGGTGAGCACTGTACATTTCTCTTCTGTTTCCTATTTATATTTATATTTTACCTCCTCAATTTAGCATTATGGACAGGGAAAGACCTAATCTAAATCTGCACAAAAATATTTTGCTTTCAAATTCATACCGTGATCGTAGCATGCATGGACTCGACTCATATGACTGGGATTTCCATGAAAAAGGTTATGGGCCGAAAATGGGTGATCACTGTACATTTCTTTTCTGTTTCCTATTTATATTTCTGTTTTACCTCCTCAATTTAGCATTATGGACAGGGAAAGGCCTAATCTAAGATCTGCACAAAAATATTTTGCTTTCAAATTCATACCGTGATCGTGGCATGCATGGACTCGATTCATATGACTGGGATTTCCATGAAAAAGATTGTGGGCCGAAAATGGGTGATCACTGTACATTTCTCTTCTGTTTCCTATTTATATTTCTATTTTACCTCCTCAATTTAGCATTATGGACAGGGATAGACCTAATCTAAAATCTGCACAAAAATATTTTGCCTTCAAATTCATACCGTGATCATAGCATGCATGGACTCGACTCATATGACTGGGATTTCCATGAAAAACATTGTCGGCAGAAAATGGGTGATCACTGTACATTTCTCTTCTGTTTCCTATTTATATTTATATTTTACCTCCTCAATTTAGCATTATGGACAGGGAAAACCTAATCAAGATCTGCACAAAAATATTTTGCCTTCAAATTCATACCGTGATCGTAGCATGCATGGACGCGACTCATATGACTGGGATTTCCATGAAAAATATTGTGGGCCGACAATGGGTGATCACTGTACATTTCTCTTCTGCTTCCTATTTATATTTCTTTTTTACCTCCTCAATTTAGCATTATGGCCAGGGAAAGACCTAATCTAAGATCTGCACAAAAATATTTTGCCCTCAAATTCATACCGTGATCGTAGCATGCATGGACTCGACTCATATGCCTGGGATTTCCATGAGAAACTTTGTGGGACGAAAATGGGTTATCACTGTACATTTCTCTTCTGTTTCCTATTTATATTTCTATTTTACCTCCACAATTTAGCATTGTGGACAGGGAAATACCTAATCTAAGCTCTGCACAAAAATATTTTGCCTTCAAATTCATACCGTGATCGTAGCATGCATGGACTCGACACATATGACTGGGATTTCCATGAAAAAGATTGTGGGCCGAAAATGGGTGATCACTGTACATTTCTCTACTGTTTCCTATTTATTTTTCTATTTTGCCTCCTCAATTTAGCATTATGGCCAGGGAAAGACCTAATGTAAGTTCTGTACAAAAATATTTTGCCTTCAAATTCATACTGTGAACGTAGCATGCATGGACTCGACTCATATGACTGGGATTTCCATGAAAATGATTGTGGGCCGAAAATGGGTGATCACTGTACATTTCTCTTCTTTTTCCTATTTATATTTATATTTTACCTCCTCAATTTAGCATTATGGACAGGGAAAGACCTACTCTAAGATCTGCACAAAAATATTTTGCCTTCAAATTCATACCGTGATCGTAGCATGCATGGACTCGACTCATATGACTGGGATTTCCATGAAAAAGATTGTGGGCAGAAAATGGGTGATCACTGTACATTTCTCTTCTGTTTCCTATTTATATTTCTTTTTTACCTCCTCAATTTAGCATTATGGCCAGGGAAAGACCTAATCTAAGCTCTGCACAAAAATATTTTGCCTTCTAATTCATACCGTGATCGTAGCATGCATGGACTCGACTCATAGGACTCGGATTTCCATGAAAAAGATTGTGGGCCGAAAATAGGTGATCACTGTACATTTCTCTTCTGTTTCCTATTTATATTTCTATTTTACGTACTCAATTTAGCATTATGGACAGGGAAAGACCTAATGGAAGCTCTGTACAAAAATATTTTGCCTTCAAATTCATACCGTGATCGTAGCATGCATGGACTCGACTCATATGACTGGGATTTCCATGAAAAAGATTGTGGGCCGAAAATCGTTGATCACTGTACATTTCTCTTCTGTTTACTACTTATATTTATATTTTACCTCCTCAATTTAACATTATGGACAGGGAAAGACCTAATCTAAGATCTGCACAAAAATATTTTGCCTTTAAATTCATACCGTGGTCGTAGCATGCATGGAATCGACTCATATGACTGGGATTTCCATGAAAAAGATTGTGGGCCGAAAATGGATGATCACTGTACATTTCCCTTCTGTTTCATATTTATATTTCTATTTTACCTCCTCAATTCAGCATTATGCCCAGGGAAAGACCTAATCTAAGCTGTGCACAAAATTATTTTGCCTTCAAATTCATACCGTGATCGTAGCATGCATGGACTCGACTCATATGACTGGGAATTCCAGGAAAAAGATTGGGGGCCGAAAATGGGTGATAACTGTACATTTCTCTTCTCTTCCCTATTTATATTTCTATTTTACCTCCTCAATTTAGCATTATGGACAGGGAACGACCTAATCTAAAATCTGCACAAAAATATTTTACTTTCAAATTCATACTCTGATCGTAGCATACATGGACTCGATTCATATGACTGGGATTTCCATGAAAAAGATTGTGGGCCGCAAATGGGTGATCACTGTATATTTCTCTTCTGTTTCCTATTCATATTTCTATTTTACCTCCCCAATTTAGCATTATGGACAGGGAAAGACCTAATCTAAAATCTGCACAAAAATATTTTGCCTTCAAATTCATACCGTGATCGTAGCATGCATGGACTCGACTCATATGACTGGGATTTCCATGAAAAAGATTGTGGGCCAAAAATGGGTGAGCACTGTACATTTCTCTTCTGTTTCCTATTTATATTTCTATTTTACCTCCTCAATTTAGCATTATGGACTGGGAAAGACCTAATCTAAGATCTGCACAAAAATATTTTGCCCTCAAATTCATACCGTGATCGTAGCATGCATGGACTCGACTCATATGCCTGGGATTTCCATGAGAAACTTTGTGGGACGAAAATGGGTTATCACTGTACATTTCTCTTCTGTTTCCTATTTATATTTCTATTTTACCTCCACAATTTAGCATTGTGGACAGGGAAATACCTAATCTAAGCTCTGCACAAAAATATTTTGCCTTCAAATTCATACCGTGATCGTAGCATGCATGGACTCGACACATATGACTGGGATTTCCATGAAAAAGATTGTGGGCCGAAAATGGGTGATCACTGTACATTTCTCTACTGTTTCCTATTTATTTTTCTATTTTGCCTCCTCAATTTAGCATTATGGCCAGGGAAAGACCTAATGTAAGTTCTGTACAAAAATATTTTGCCTTCAAATTCATACTGTGAACGTAGCATGCATGGACTCGACTCATATGACTGGGATTTCCATGAAAATGATTGTGGGCCGAAAATGGGTGATCACTGTACATTTCTCTTCTTTTTCCTATTTATATTTATATTTTACCTCCTCAATTTAGCATTATGGACAGGGAAAGACCTACTCTAAGATCTGCACAAAAATATTTTGCCTTCAAATTCATACCGTGATCGTAGCATGCATGGACTCGACTCATATGACTGGGATTTCAATGAAAAAGATTGTGGGCAGAAAATGGGTGATCACTGTACATTTCTCTTCTGTTTCCTATTTATATTTCTTTTTTACCTCCTCAATTTAGCATTATGGCCAGGGAAAGACCTAATCTAAGCTCTGCACAAAAATATTTTGCCTTCTAATTCATACCGTGATCGTAGCATGCATGGACTCGACTCATAGGACTCGGATTTCCATGAAAAAGATTGTGGGCCGAAAATAGGTGATCACTGTACATTTCTCTTCTGTTTCCTATTTATATTTCTATTTTACGTACTCAATTTAGCATTATGGACAGGGAAAGACCTAATGGAAGCTCTGTACAAAAATATTTTGCCTTCAAATTCATACCGTGATCGTAGCATGCATGGACTCGACTCATATGACTGGGATTTCCATGAAAAAGATTGTGGGCCGAAAATCGTTGATCACTGTACATTTCTCTTCTGTTTACTACTTATATTTATATTTTACCTCCTCAATTTAACATTATGGACAGGGAAAGACCTAATCTAAGATCTGCACAAAAATATTTTGCCTTTAAATTCATACCGTGGTCGTAGCATGCATGGAATCAACTCATATGACTGGGATTTCCATGAAAAAGATTGTGGGCCGAAAATGCGTGAACACTGTACATTTCTCTTCTGTTTCCTATTTATATTTCTATTTTACCTACTCAATTTAGCATTATGGCCAGAGAAAGACCTAATCTAAGCTCTGCACAAAAATATTTTGTCTTCAAATTCATACCGTGATCTTAGCATGCATGGAGTCGACTCATATGACTGGGATTTCCATGAAAAAGATTGTGGGCCGAAAATGGGTGATCACTGTACATTTCTCTTCTGTTTCCTATTTATATTTCTATTTTACCTCCTCAATTTAGCATTATGGCCAGGGAAAGACCTAATCTAAGCTCTGCACAAAAATATTTTGCCTTCAAATTCATACCGTGATCTTAGCATGCATGGAGTCGACTCATATGACTGGGATTTCCATGAAAAATATTGTGGGCCGACAATGGGTGATCACTGTACATTTCTTTTCTGTTTCCTATTTATATTTCTATTTTACCTCCTCAATTTAGATATATGGCCAGGGAAAGAATAATCTAAGCTCTGCACAAAAATATTTTGCCTTCAAATTCATACCGTGATCGTAGCATGCATGGACTCGACTCATATGACTGGGATTTCCATGAAATAGATTGTGGGCCGAAAATGGGTGATCAGTGTACATTTCTCTTCTGTTTCCTATTTATATTTCTTTTTTACCTCCTCAATTTAGCATTATGGACAGGGAAAGACCTAATGTAAGATCTGCACAAAAAAATTTTGCCTTCAAATTCATACCGTGATCGTAGCATGCATGGACTCGACTCATATGAATGGGATTTCCATGAAAAAGATAGTGGGCCGAAAATGGGTGATCACTATACATTTCTCTTCTGTTTCCTATTTATATTTTACCTCCTCAATTTAGCATTATGGCCAGGGAAAGACATAATCTAAGCTCTGCACAAAAATATTTTGCCTTCAAATTCATACCGTGAACGTAGCATGCATGGACTTGACTCATATGACAGGGATCTCCATGAAAAAGATTGTGGGACAAAAATGGGTGATCACTGTACATTTCTCTTCTGTTTCCTATTTATATTTATATTTTACCTCCTCAATTTAGCATTATGGACAGGGAAAGACCTAATGTAAGATCTGCACAAAAATATTTTGCCTTCAAATTCATACCGTGATCGTAGCATGCATGGACTCGACTCATAGGACTGGGATTTCCATGAAAAAGATTGTGGGCCGAAAATAGGTGATCACTGTACATTTCTCTTCTGTTTCCTATTTATATTTATATTTTACGTACTCAATTTAGCATTATGGACAGGGAAAGACCTAATGTAAGCTCTGTGCAAAAATATTTTGCCTTCAAATTCATACCGTGATCGTAGCATGCATGGACTCGACTCATATGACTGGGATTTCCATGAAAAAGATTGTGGGCCGAAAATCGGTGATCACTGTACATTTCTCTTCTGTTTACTACTTATATTCATATTTTACCTCCTCAATTTAACATTATGGACAGGGAAAGACCTAATCTAAAATCTGCACAAAAATATTTTGTCTTCATATTCATACCGTGATAGTAGCATGCATTGACTCGACTCATATGACATGGATTACCATGAAAAAGATTGTTGGCCGAAAATGGGTGATCACTGTACATTTCTCTTCTGTTTCCTATTTATATTTCTATTTTACCTCCTCAATTTAGCATTATGGACAGGGAAAGACATAATCTAATATCTGCACAAAAATATTTTGCTTTCAAATTCATACCGTGATCGTAGCATGCATGGACTCGATTCTTATGACTGGCATTTCCATGAAAATGATTGTGCACCGAAAATGGGTGATCACTGTACATTTCTCTTCTGTTTCCTATTTATATTACTATTTTACCTCCTCAATTTAGCATTATGGACAGGGAAAGATCTAATCTAAGATCTGCACAAAAATATTTTGCCTTCAAATTCATACCGTGGTCGTAGCATGAATGGAATCGACTCATATGACTGGGATTTCAATGAAAATGATTGTGGGCAGAAAATGGGTGATCACTGTACATTTCTCTTCTGTTTCCTATTTATATTTCTATTTTACCTCCTCAATTTAGCATTATGGACAGGGAAAGAACTAATCTAAGATCTGCACAAAACTATTTTGCCTTCAAATTCATACCTTAATTGTAGCATGCATGGACACGACTCATATGACTGGGATTTCCATGAAAAAGATTGTGGGCCGAAAATGGGTGATCACTGTACATTTCTCTTCTGTTTCCTATTTATATTTATATTTTACTTCCTCAATTTAGCATTATGGACAGGGAAAGACTTAATCAAAGATCTGCACAAAAATATTTTGCCCTCAAATTCATACCGTGATTGTAGCATGCATGGACTCGACTCATATGACTGGGATTTCAATGAAAAAGATTGTGGGCAGAAAATGGGTGATCACTGTACATTTCTCTTCTGTTTCCTATTTATATTTATATTTTACATCCTCAATTTAGCATTATGGACAGGGAAAGAACTAATCTAAGATCTGCACAAAAATATTTTGCATTCAAATTCATACCGTAATTGTAGCATGCATGGACACGACTCATATGACTGGGATTTCCATGAAAAAGATTGTGGGCCGAAAATGGGTGATCACTGTACATTTCTCTTCTGTTTCCTATTTATATTTCTATTTTACCTCCTCAATTTAGTATTATGGACAGGGAAAGACCTAATCTAAGCTCTGCACAAAAATATTTTGCCTTCAAATTCATACCGTGATCGTAGCATGCATGGACTCGACTCATAAGACAGGGATTACCATGAAAAAGATTGTGGGCCGAAAATGGTTGATCACTGTACATTTCTCTTCTGTTTCCTATTTATATTTCTATTTTACCTCCTCAATTTAGCATTATGGACAGGGAAAGACCTAATCTAAAATCTGCACAAAAATATGTTGCAATCAAATTCATACCGTGATCGTAGCATGCATGGAATCGACTCATATGACTGGGATTTCCATGAAAAAGATTGCGGGCCGAAAATGCGTGAACACTTTACATTTCTCTTCTGTTTCCTATTTATATTTCTATTTTACCTACTCAATTTAGCATTATGGCCAGGGAAAGACCTAATCAAAGATCTGCACAAAAATATTTTGCCCTCAAATTCATACCGTGGTCGTAGCATGCATGGACTTGACTCATATGACTGGGATTTCCATGAAAAATATTGTGGGCCGACAATGGGTGATCACTGTACATTTCTTTTCTGTTTCCTATTTATATTTCTTTTTTACCTCCTCAATTTAGATATATGGCCAGGGAAAGAATAATCTAAGCTCTGCACAAAAATATTTTGCCTTCAAATTCATACCGTGATCGTAGCATGCATGGACTCGACTCATATGACTGGGATTTCCATGAAATAGATTGTGGGCCGAAAATGGGTGATCAGTGTACATTTCTCTTCTGTTTCCTATTTATATTTCTTTTTTACCTCCTCAATTTAGCATTATGGACAGGGAAAGACCTAATGTAAGATCTGCACAAAAATATTCTGCCTTCAAATTCATACCGTGATCGTAGCATGCATGGACTCGACTCATATGAATGGGATTTCCATGAAAAAGATAGTGGGCCGAAAATGGGTGATCACTATACATTTCTCTTCTGTTTCCTATTTATATTTCTATTTTACCTCCTCAATTTAGCATTATGGCCAGTGAAAGACATAATCTGAGCTCTGCACAAAAATATTTTGCCTTCAAATTCATACCGTGAACGTAGCATGCATGGACTTGACTCATATGACTGGGATTTCCATGAAAAAGATTGTGGGCCGAAAATCGGTGATCACTGTACATTTCTCTTCTGTTTACTACTTATATTCATATTTTACCTCCTCAATTTAACATTATGGACAGGGAAAGACCTAATCTAAAATCTGCACAAAAATATTTTGTCTTCAAATTCATACCGTGATAGTAGCATGCATGGACTCGACTCATATGACAGGGATTACCATGAAAAAGATTGTGGGCCGAAAATGGGTGATCACTGTACATTTCTCTTCTGTTTCCTATTTATATTTCTATTTTACCTCCTCAATTTAGCATTATGGACAGGGAAAGACCTAATCTAAAATCTGCACAAAAATATTTTGCAATCAAATTCATACCGTGATCGTAGCATGCATGGACTCGATTCATATGACTGGGATTTACATGAAAATGATTGTGGGCCGAAAATGGGTGATCACTGTACATTTCTCTTCTGTTTCCTATTTATATTTCTATTTTACCTCCTCAATTTAGCATTATGGCCAGGGAAAGACCTAATCTAAGCTCTGCACAAAAATGTTTTGCCTTCAAATTCGTACCGTGATCGTAGCATGCATGGACTCGACTCATATGACTGGGATTTCCATGAAAAAGGTTTTGGGCCGAAAATGGGTGATCACTGTACTTTTCTCTTCTGTTTCCTATTTATATTTATATTTTACCTCCTCAATTTAGCATTATGGCCAGGGAAAGACCTAATCTAAGCTCTGCACAAAAATGTTTTGCCTTCAAATTCGTACCGTGATCGTAGCATGCATGGAATCGACTCATATGACTGGGATTTCCATGAAAAAGATTGCGGGCCGAAAATGCGTGAACACTTTACATTTCTCTTCTGTTTCCTATTTATATTTCTATTTTACCTACTCAATTTAGCATTATGGACAGGGAAAAATCTAATCTAAGATCTGCACAAAAATATTTTGCCTTCAAATTCATACAGTGATCGTAGCATGCATGGACTCGACTTATATGACTGGGATTTCCATGAAAAAGATTGTGGGCCGAAAATGGGTGATCACTGTACATCTCTCTTCTGTTTCCTATTTATATTTCTATTTTACTTCCTTCATTTAGCATTATGGACAGGGAAAGGCCTAATCTAAGCTCTGCAAAAAAATATTTTGCTTTCAAATTCATACCGTGATCGTAGCATGCATGGACTCGACTTATATGACTGGGATTTCCATGAAAAAGATTGTGGGCACAAAATGGGTGATCACTGTACATTTCTCTTCTGTTTCCTATTTATATTTATATTTTACCTCCTCAATTTAGCATTATGGACAGGGAAAGACCTAATCTAAGATCTGCACAAAAATATTTTGCCTTCAAATTCATACCGTGATCGTAGCATGCATGGACTCGACTCATATGACTGGGATTTCCATGAAAGAGATTGTGGGCCGAAAATGGGTGATCACTGTACATTTCTCTTCTGTTTCCTATTTATATTTCTTTTTTACCTTCTCAATTTAGCATTATAGACAGGGAAAGACATAATCTAAGATCTGCACAAAAATATTTTGCCTTCAAATTCATACCATGATCGTAGCATGGATGGACTCGACTCATATGACTTGGATTTCCATGAAAAATATTGTGGCCCGAAAATGGGTGATCACTGTACATTTCTCTTCTGTTTCCTATTTATATTTCTATTGTACCTCCTCAATTTAGCATTATGGTCAGGGAAAGACCTAATCTAAGATCTGCACAAAAATATTTTGCCTTCAACATCATACCGTGATCGTAGCATACATGGACACGACTCATATGACTGGGATTTCCATGAAAAAGATTGTGGGCCAAAAATGGGTGATCACTGTACATCTCTCTTCTGTTTCCTATTTATATTTCTATTTTACCTCCTCAATTTAGCATTATGGACAGGGAAAGACCTAATCTAAAATCTGCACAAAAATATTTTGCGTTCAAATTCATACCGAGATCGTAGCATGCATGGACTCGACTCATATGACTGGGATTTCCATGAAAAAGATTGTGGGCCAAAAATGGGTGAGCACTGTACATTTCTCTTCTGTTTCCTATTTATATTTATATTTTACCTCCTCAATTTAGCATTATGGACAGGGAAAGACCTAATCTAAGATCTGCACAAAAATATTTTGCCTTCAAATTCATACCGTGATCGTAGCATGCATGGACTCAACTCATATGACTGGGATTTCCATGAAAAAGATTGTGGGCACAAAATGGGTGATCACTGTACATTTCTCTTCTGTTTCCTATTTATATTTCTATTTTACCTTCTCAATTTAGCATTATCGCCAGTGAAAGACCTAATCTAAGCTCTGCACAAAAATATTTTGCCTTCAAATCCTACCGTGATCGTAGCATGCATGGACTCGACTCATATGACTGGGATTTCCATGAAAAAGATTGTGGGCCGAAAATGGGTGATCACTGTACATTTCTCTTCTGTTTCCTATTTATATTTATATTTTACATCATCAATTTAGCATTATGGACAGGGAAAAACCTAATCTAAGATCTGCACAAAAATATTTTGCCTTCAAATTCATACCGTGATCGTAGCATGCATGGACTCGACTCATATGACTGGGATTTCCATGAAAAAGATAGTGGGCCGAAAATGGGTGATCACTGTACATTTCTCTTCTGTTTCCTATTTATATTTATATTTTACCTCCTCAATTTAGCATTATGGCCAGGGAAAGACATAATCTAAGCTCTGCACAAAAATATTTTGCCTTCAAATTCATACCGTGATCGTAGCATGCATGGACTTGACTCATATGACTGGGATTTCCATGAAAAAGTTTGTGGGCAGAAAATGGGTGATCACTGTACATTTCTCTTCTGTTTCCTATTTATATTTCTTTTTTACCTCCTCAATTTAGCATTATGGACAGGGAAAGACCTAATCTAAGATCTGCACAAAAATATTTTGCCTTCAAATTCATACCGTGAACGTAGCTTGCATGTACTCGACTCATATGACTGGGATTTCCATGGAAAAGATTGTGGGCCAAAAATGGGTGATCACTGTACATTTCACTTCTGTTTCCTATTTATTTTTATATTTTACCTCCTCAATTTAGCATTATGGCCAGGGAAAAGATATAATCTAAGCTCTGCACAAAAATATTTTGCCTTCAAATTCATACCGTGATAGTAGCATGCATGGACTGGACTCATGTGACTGGGATTTCCATGAAAAAGATTGTGGGCCAAAAATGGGTGATCACTGTACATTTCTCTTCTGTTTCCTATTTATATTTCTATTTTACCTTCTCAATTTAGCATTATGGCCAGGGAAAGACCTAATCTAAGCTATGCACAAAAATATTTTGACTTCAAATTCATACCGTGATCGTAGCATGCATGGACTCGACTCATATGACTGGGATTTCCATGAAAAAGATTGTCGGCCGAAAATGGTTGTTCACTGTACATTTCTGTTCTGTTTACTATTTATATTTATATTTTACCTCCTCAATTTAGCATTATGGACAGGGAAAGACCTAATCTAAATCTGCACAAAAATATTTTGCCTTCAAATTCATACCGTGATCGTAGCATGCATGGACTCAACTCATATGACTGGGATTTCCATGAAAAAGATTGTGGGCACAAAATGGGTGATCACTGTACATTTCTCTTCTGTTTCCTATTTATATTTTTATTTTACTTCCTTCATTTAGCATTATGGACAGGGAAAGACATAATCTAAGATCTGCAAAAAAATATTTTGCCTTCAAATTCATACCGTGATCATAGGATGCATGGACTCGACTCATATGACTGGGATTTCCATGAAAAAGATTGTGGGCAGAAAATTGGTGATCACTGTTCATTTCTCTTCTGTTTCCTATTTCTATTTCTATTTTACTTCCTTCATTTAGCATTATGGACAGGGAAAGACCTAATCTAAGATCTGCAAAAAAATATTTTGCCTTCAAATTCATACCGTGATCGTAGCATGCATGGACTCGACTCATATGACTGGGATTTCCATGAAAAAGATTTTGGGCAGAAAACAGGTGATCACTGTACATTTCTCTCCTTTTCCTATTTATATTTCTATTTTACCTTCTCAATTTAGCATTATGGACAAGGAAAGTCCTAATCTAATATCTTCAGAAAAAAATTTTGCTTTCAAATTCATACCGTGATCGTAGCATGCATGGAATCGACTCATATGACTGTGATTACCATGAAAAAGTTTCTGGGCCGAAAATGGGTGAACACTGTACATTTCTCTTCTGTTTCCTATTTATATTTCTATTTTACCTCCTCAATTTAGCAATTTGGACAGGGAAAGACCTAATCTAAAATCTGCACAAAAATATTTTGCCTTCCAATTCATACCGTGATCGTAGCATGCATGGACTCGACTCATATGACTGGGATTTCCATGAAAAAGATTGTGGGCCGGAAATGGGTGATCACTGTACATTTCTCTCCTTTTCCTATTTATATTTATATTTTACCTTCTCAATTTAGCATTATGGACAAGTAAAGTCCTAATCTAATATCTTCACAAAAAAATTTTGCTTTCAAATTCATACCGTGATCGTAGCATGCATGGAATCGACTCATATGACTGTGATTTCCATGAAAAAGTTTGTGGGCCGAAAATGGGTGAACACTGTACATTTCTCTTCTGTTTCCTATTTATATTTCTATTTTACCTCCTGAATTTAGCAATATGTACAGGGAAAGATATAATCTAAAATCTGCACAAAAATATTTTGCCTTCAAATTCATACCGTGATCGTAGCATGCATTGAATCGACTAATATGACTTGGATTTCCATGAAAAAGTTTGTGGGCCGAAAATGGTTGATCACTGTACATTTCTTTTCTGTTTCTTATTTATATTTCTATTTTACCTCCTCAATTTAGCATTATGGACAGGGAAAGACCTAAACTAAGCTCTGCACAAAAATATTTTGCCTTCAAATTCATACCGTGATCGTAGCATGCATGGACGCGACTCATATGACTGGGATTTCCATGTAAAAGATTGAGGGCTGAAAATGGGTGATCACTGTACATTTCTCTTCTATTTCCTATTTATATTTATATTTTAGATTCTCAATTTAGCATTATGGACAAGGAAAGTCCTAATCTAAAATCTTCACAAAAAAATTTTAATTTCAAATTCATACCGTGATCGTAGCATGCATGGACTCGAATCATATGACTGGGATTTCCATGAAAAAGATTGTGGGCCGAAAATGGGTGATCACTCTAAATTTCTCTTCTGTTTCCTATTTATATTTCTATTTTACCTCCTCAATTTAGCATTATGGACAGGGAAAGACCTAATCTAAGCTCTGCACAAAAATATTTTTCCCTTCAAATTCACACCGTGATCGTAGCACGCATGGACGCGACTCATATTACTGGGATTTCCATGTAAAAGATTGTGAGCCGAAAATGCGTGATCACTGTACATTTCTCTTCTATTTCCTATTTATATTTATATTTTACCTTCTCAATTTAGCTTTATGGACAAGGAAAGTCCTAATCTAAAATCTTCACAAAAATATTTTGCTTTCAAATTCATACCGTGATCGTAGCATTATGGACAGGGAAAGACCTAAACTAAGCTCTGCACAAAAATATTTTGCCTTCAAATTCATACCGTGATCGTAGCATGCATGGACGCGACTCATATGACTGGGATTTCCATGTAAAAGATTGAGGGCCGAAAATGGGTGATCACTGTACATTTCTCTTCTATTTCCTATTTATATTTCTATTTTACCTCCTCAATTTAGCATTATGGACAGGGAAAGATCTAATCTAAAATCTGCACAAAAATATTTTGCTTTCAAATTCATACCGTGATCGTAGCATGCATGGACTCGACTCATATGACTGGGATTTCCATGAAAAAGATTGTGGGCCGAAAATGGGTGATCACTGTACATTTCTCTTCTGTTTCTTATTTATATTTCTATTTTACCAACTCAATTTATCATTATGGACAGGGAAAGACCTAATCTAAGATCTGCACAAAACATTTTGCCTTCAAATTCATACCGTGATCGTAGCATGCATGGACTCGACTCATATGACTGGGATTTCCATGAAAATGATTGTGTGCCGAAAATGGGTGATCACTGTACATTTCTCTTCTGTTTACTATTTATATTTATATTTTACCTCCTCAATTTAGCATTATTGACAGGGAAAGACCTAATCTAAGCTCTGCAAAAAAATATTTTGCCTTCAAATTCATACCGTGATCGTAGCATGCATGTACTCGACTCATATGACTGGGATTTCCATGAAAAAGATTGTGGGCCGAAAATGGGTGATCACTGTACATTTAGCTTCTGTTTCCTATTCATATTTCTATTATACCTCATCAATTTAGCATTATGGACAGGGTAAGACCAAATCTAAAATCTGCACAAAAATGTTTTGCCTTCAAATTCCTACCGTGATCGTAGCATGCATGGACTCGACTCATATGACTGGGATTTCCATGAAAAAGATTGTGGGCCGAAAATGGGTGATCACTGTACATTTCGCTTCTGTTTCCTATTCATATTTCTATTATACCTCATCAATTTAGCATTATGGACAGGGAAAGACCAAATCTAAAATCTGCACAAAAATGTTTTGCCTTCAAATTCCTACCGTGATCGTAGCATGCATGGACTCGACTCATATGACTGGGATTTCCATGAAAAAGATTGTGGGCTGAAAATGGGTGATCACTGTACATTTCTCTTCTGTTTCCTATTTATATTTATATTTTACCTTCTCAATTTAGCATTATGGACAGGGAAAGACCTAATCTAAGATCTGCACAAAAATGTTTTGCCTTCAAATTCCTACCGTGATCGTAGCATGCATGGACTCGACTCATATGACTGGGATTTCCATGAAAAAGATTGTGGGCTGAAAATGGGTGATCACTGTTCATTTCTCTTCTGTTTCCTATTTATATTTATATTTTACCTCCTCAATTTAGCATTATGGACAGGGAAAGACCTAATCTAAGATCTGCACAAAAATATTTTGCCCTCAAATTCATACCGTCATCGTAGCATGCATGGACTCGACTCATATGCCTGGCATTTCCATGAAAAAATTTGTGGGCCAAAAACGGGTGATCACTGTACATTTCTCTTCTGTTTCCTATTTATATTTATATTTTACCTCCTCAATTTAGCATTATGGACAGGGAAAAACCTAATCTAAGATCTGCACAAAAATATTTTGCCTTTAAATTCATACCGTGATCGTAGCATGCATGTACTCGACTCATATGACTGGGATTTCCAGGAAAAAGATTGTGGGCCGAAAATGGGTGATCACTGTACATTTCTCTTCTGTTTCCTATTTATATTTCTATTGTACCTCCTCAATTTAGCATTATGGACAGGGAAAGACCTAATCTAAAATCTGCACAAAAATATTTTGCCTTCAAATTCATACCGTGATCGTAGCATGCATGGACTCGACTCATATGACTGGGATTTCCATGAAAAAGATTGTGGGCCGAAAATGGGTGATCACTGTACATTTCTCTTCTGTTTCCTATTTATATTTTTATTTTACCTCCTCAATTTAGCATTATGGACAGGGAAAGACCTAATCTAAGATCTGCACAAAATATTTTGCCTTCAAATTCATACCGTGATCGTAGCATGCATGGACTCGACTCATTTGACTGGGATTTCCATGAAAATGATTGTGTGCCGAAAATGGGTGATCACTGTACATTTCTCTTCTGTTTACTACTTATATTTATATTTTACCTCCTCAATTTAGCATTATGGACAGGGAAAGACCTAATCTAAGATCTGCACAAAAATATTTTGCCTTCAAATTCATACCCTGATCGTAGCATGCATGGACACGACTCATATGACTGGGATTTCCCTGAAAAAGATGGTGGGCACAAATGGGTGATCACTGTACATTTCTCTTCTGTTTCCTATTTATATTTATATTTTACCTCCTCAATTTAGCATTATCGCCAGTGAAAGACCTAATCTAAGCTCTGCACCAAAATGTTTTGCCTTCAAATTCATACCGTGATCGTAGCATGCATGGACTCGACTCATATGCCTGGGATTTCCATGAAAAAATTTGTGGGCCGAAAACGGGTGATCACTGTACATTTCTCTTCTGTTTCCTATTTATATTTATATTTTACCTCCTCAATTTAGCATTATGGACAGGGAAAGACCTAATCTAATTTCTGCTCAAAAATATTTTGCATTCAAATTCATATCGTGATCGTAGCATGCATGGATTCGACTCATATGACTGGGATTTCCATGAAAAAGATTGTGGGCAGAAAATGGGTGATCACTGTAGATTTCTCTTCTTTTTCGTATTTACATATCTGTTTTACTTCCTTAATTTAGCATTATGGACAGGGAAAGACCTAATCTAATATCTGCACAAAAATATTTTGCCTTCAAATTCATACCGTGATCGTAGCATGCATGGACTCGACTCATATGACGGGATTTCCATGAAAAAGATTGTGGGCCGATAATGGGTGATCACTGTACATTTCTCTTCTGTTTCCTATTTATATTTATATTTCACTTCCTCAATTTAGCATTATGGACAGAGAAAGGCCTAATCTAAGATCTGCAAAAAAATATTTTGCCTTCAAATTCATACCATGATCGTAGCATGCATGGACTCGACTCATATGACTGGGATTTCCATGAAAAATATTGTGGGCAGAAAATGGGTGATCGCTGTATATTTCTCTTCTGTTTCCTATTTATATTTATATTTTACTTCCTCAATTTAGCATTATGGACAGGGAAAGACCTAATCTAAGTTCTAAAAAAAATATTTTGCCTTCAAATTCATACCGTGATCGTGGCATGCATGGACTCGACTCATATGACTGGGATTTCCATGAAAAAGATTGTGGGCAGAAAATGGGTGATAACTGTATATTTCTCTTCTGTTTCCTATTTATATTTCTATTTTACCTCCTCAATTTAGCATTATGGAGAGGGAAAGAATTATTCTAAGATCTGCACAAAAATATTTTGCCTTCAAATTCATACCATGATCGTAGCATGCATGGACTCGACTCATATGACTGTGATTTCCATGAAAAAATTGTCGGCAGAAAATGGGTGATCACTGTACATTTCTCTTCTGTTTTCTATTTATATTTATGTTTTACCTTCTCAATTTTGCATTATGGACAGGGAATGACCTAATCTAAGCTCTGCAAAAAAATATTTTGCCTTCAAATTCATACCGTGATCGTAGCATGCATGCACTCGACTCATATGACTGGGATTTCCATGAAAATGATTGTGGGCAGAAAATGGGTGATCACTGTACATTTCTCTTCTGTTTCCTATTTATATTTCTATTTTACTTCCTTCATTTAGCATTATGGACAGGGAAAGACCTAATCTAAGATCTGCAAAAAAATTATTTTGCCTTCAAATTCATACCGTGATCGTAGCATGCATGGACTTGACTCATATGACTGGGATTTCCATGAAAAAGATTGTGGGCAGAAAATGGGTGATCACTGTACATTTCTCTTCTGTTTTCTATTTATATTTTTATTTTACTTCCTCAATTTAGCATTATGGACAGGGAATGACCTAATCTAAGATCTGCAAAAAAATATTTTGCCTGCAAATTCATACCGTGATCGTAGCATTCATGGACTCGACTCATACGACTGGGATTTCCATGAAAAAGATTGTGGGCCGAAAATGGGCGATCACTGTATATTTCTCTTCTGTTTCCTATTTATATTTATATTTTACTTCCTCAATTTAGCATTATGGACAGGGAAAGACCTAATCTAAGCTCTGCAAATAAATATTTTGCCTTCAAATTCATACCGTGATCGTAGCATGCATGGACTCGACTCATATGACTGGGATTTCCATGAAAAAGATTGTGGGCAGAAAATGGGTGATCACTGTACATTTCTCTTCTGTTTCCTATTTATATTTTTTTTTTTTACTTCCTCAATTTAGCATTATTGACAGGGAAAGACCTAATCTAAGATCTGTACAAAAACATTTTGCTTTCAAATTCATTCCGTGATCGTAGCATGCATGGACTCGACTTATATGACTGGGATTTCCTAGAAAAAGATTGTGGGCAGAAAATGGGTGATCACTGTACATTTCTCTACTGTTTCCTATTTATATTTCTATTTTACCTCCTCAATTTAGCATTATGGACAGGGAAAGACCTAATCTAAGATCTGCACAAAAATATTTTGCTTTCAAATTCATTCCGTGATCGTAGCATGCATGGACATGACTCATATGACTGGGATTTCCATGAAAAAGATTGTGGGCCGAAAATGGGTGATCACTGTACATTTCACTTCTGTTTCCTATTTATATTTCTATTTTACCTCCTCAATTTAGCATTATGGACAGGGAAAGACCTAATCTAATATCTGCACAAAAATATTTTGCCTTGAAATTCATACCGTGATCGTAGCATGCATGGACTCGACTCATATGACTGGGATTTCAATGAAAAAGATTGTAGGCCGAAAATGGGTGATCACTGTACATTTCTCTTCTGTTTCCTATTTATATTTTACCTCCTCAATTTAGCATTATGGACAGTGAAAGACCTAATCTAAGATCTGCTGAAAAATATTTTGCTTTCAAATTCATACCGTGATCGTATCATGCATGGACTCGACTCATATGACTTGGATTTCCATGAAAAAGATTGTGGGCCGAAAATGGGTGATCACTGTACATTTCTCTTCTGTTTCCTATTTATATTTCTATTTTACCTCCTCAATTTAGCATTATAGACAGGGAAAGACCTAATCTAAAATCTGCACAAAAATATTTTGCCTACAATTTCATTCCGTGAACGTAGCATGCATGGACTCGAGTCATATGCATGGGATTTCCATGAAAAACTTTGTGGGCCGAAAATGGGTGATCACTGTACATTTCTCTTCTGTTTCCTATTTATATTTATATTTTACCTCCTCAATTTAGCATTATGGACAGTGAAAGACCTAATCTAAGTTCTGCACAAAAATATATTGACTTCAAATTCATACCGTGATCGTAGCATGCATGGACTCTACTCATATGACTGGGATTTCCATGAAAAATATTGTGGGCCGAAAATGGGTGATCACTGTACATTTCTCTTCTGTTTACTATTTATATTTTTATTTTACATCATCAATTTAGCATTATGGACAGGGAAAGACCTAATCTAAGATCTGCACAAAAATATATTGCCTTCAAATTCATACCGTGATCGTAGCATGCATGGACTCGACTCATATGACTGGGATTTCCATGAAAAAGATTGTGGGCCGAAAATGTGTGATCACTTAAATTTCTCTTCTGTTTCCTATTTATATTTCTATTTTACCAACTCAATTTAGCATTATGGACAGGGAAAGACCTAATCTAAGATCTGCATAAAAATATTTTCCCTTCAAATTCATACCGTGATCGTAGCATGCATGGACTCGACTCATATGACTGGGATTTCCCTGAAAAAGATGGTGGGCACAAAATGGGTGATCACTGTTCATTTCTCTTCTATTTCCTATTTATATTTATATTTTACCTCCTCAATTTAGCATTATGGACAGGGAAAGACATAATCTAAGCTCTGCACAAAAATATTTTGCCTTCAAATTCATACCGTGATTGTAGCATGCATGGACTCGACTCATATGACTGGGATTTCCATGAAAAACATTGTGGGCCGAAAATGCGTGATAAATGTATATTTCTCTTTTGTTTCCTATTCATATTTCTATTTTACCTTCTCAATTTAGCATTATGGACAGGGAAAGACCTAATCTGAAATCTGCACAAAAATATTTTGCCTTCAAATTCATACCGTGAACGTAGCATGCATGGACTCGACTCATATGACTGGGATTTCCATGAAAAAGATTGTGGGCGGAAAATGGGTGATCACTGTACATTTCTCTTCTGTTTCCTATTCATATTTATATTTTACCTCCTCAATTTAGCATTATGGACAGGGAAAGACCAAATCTAAGATCTGCATAAAAATATTTTCCCTTCAATTTCATACCGTGAACGTAGCATGCATTGACTCGACTCATATGACTGGGATTTCCATGAAAAAGATTGTGGGCCGAAAATGGGTGATCACTGTACATTTCTCTTCTGTTTCCTATTTATATTTATATTTTACCTCCTCAATTAAGCATTATGCACAGGGAAAGAACTAATCAAATATCTGCACAAAAATATTTTGCCTTCAAATTCTTAGCGTGATCGTAGCATGCATGGACTCGACTCATATGACTGGGATTTCCATGAAAAAGTTTGTGGGCCGAAAATTGGTGATCACTGTACATTTCTCTTCTGTTTCCTATTTATATTTATATTTTACCTCCTCAATTTAGCATTATGGACAGGGAAAGAAATAATCTAAGCTCTGCAAAAAAATATTTTGCCTTCAAATTCATACCAAGATCGTAGCAGCATGGACTCCACTCATATGACTGGGATTTCCATGAAAAAGATTGTGGGCAGAAAATGGGTGATCACTGTACATTTCTCTTCTGTTTCCTATTCATATTTCTATTTTACTTCCTTAATTTAGCATTATGGACAGTGAAAGACCAAATCTAAGATCTGCAAAAAAATATTTTGCCTTCAAATTCATACCGTGATCGTAGCATGCAAGGAAACGACTCATATGACTGGGATTTCCATGAAAAAGATTGTGGGCCGAAAATGGGTGATCACTGTACATTTCTCTTCTATTTCCTATTTATATTTAACCTCCACAATTTAGCATTATGGACAGGGAAAGACATAATCTAAGATCTGCACAAAAATATTTTGCCTTCAAATTCATACCGTGATCGTATCATGAATGGACTCGTCTCATATGACTGGGATTTTAATGAAAAAGATTCTGGGCCGAAAATGTGTGATCACTGTAAATTTGTCTTCTGTATTCTATTTATATTTCTATTTTACCTCCTCAATTTAGCATTATGGACAGGGAATGACCTAATCTAAGATCTGCACAAAAATAATTTGCCTTCAAATTCGTACCGTGATCGTAGCATGTATGGACTCGACTCATATGACTGGGATTTCCATGAAAAAGATCGTGGTTCGAAAATAGGTGATCACTGTACATTTCTCTACTGTTTCCTATTTATATTTATATTTTAATTCCTTAATTTAGCATTATGGACAGGGAAAGAGCTAATCTAAAATCTGCACAAAAATATTTTGCCTTCAAATTCATACTGTGGTCGTAGCATGCATGGACTCGACTCATATGACTGGGATTTCCATGAAAAAGATTGTGGGCACAAAATGGTTGATCACTGTACATTTCTTTTCTGTTTCCTTTTTATATTTATATTTTAACTCCTCAATTTAGCATTATGGACAGGGAAAGACCTAATCTAAGCTCTGTAAAAAATATTTTGCCTTCAAATTCATACCGTGATTGTAGCATGCATGGCCTCGACGCATATGACTGGGATTTCCATGAAAAAGATTGTGTGCACAAAATGGGAGATCACTGTACATTTCTCTTCTGTTTCCTATTTATATTTCTATTTTACCTCCTCAATTTAGCATTATGGACAGGGAAAGACCTAACATAAGATCTGCAAAAAAATATTTTACCTTCAAATTCATACTGTGATCGTAGCATGCATGGACTCGACTCATATGACTGGGATTTCCATGAAAAAGATTGTGGGCCGAAAATGGGTGATCACTGTACATTTCTCTTCTGTTTCCTATTTATATTTATATTTTACTTCCTACATTTAACATTATGGACAGGGAAAGACCTAATCTAAGCTCTGCAAAAAAATATTTTGCTTTCAATTTCATACCGTGATCGTACCATGTATTGACACGACTCATATGACTGGGATTTCCATGAAAAAGATTGTGTGTAGAAAATGGGTAATCACTGTATATTTCTCTTTTGTTTCCTATTTATATTTCTATTTTACTACATCAATTTAGCATTATGGACAGGGAAAGACCTAATGTAAGGTCTGGAAAAAAATATTTTGCCTTCAAATTCATTCCGTGATCGTAGCATGCATGGACTCGACTCATATGACTGGGATTTCCATGAAAAAGATTGTGGGCGGAAAATGGGTGATCACTGTACATTTCTCTTCTGTTTCCTATTTATATTTCTTTTTTACCTCCTCAATTTAGCATTATGGACAGGGAAAGACCTAATCTAAGATCTGCACAAAAATATTTTGCCTTCAAATTCATACCGTGATCGTAGCATGCATGGACTTGACTCATATGACTGGGATTTCCATGAAAAAGATTGTGGGCCGAAAATGGGTGATCACTGTACATTTCTCTTCTGTTTCCTATTTCTATTTCTATTTTACCTTCTCAATTTAGCATTATGGACAGGGAAAGACGTAATCTAAGCTTTGCACAAAAATATTTTGCCTTCAAATTCATACCGTGATCGTAGCATGCATGGACTCGACTCATATGACTGGAATTTCCATGAAAAAGATTGTGGGCCGAAAATGGGTGATCACTGTACACTTTTCTTCTGTTTCCTATTTATATTTCTACTGTAACTCCTCAATTTAGCATTATGGACAGGGAAAGACCTAATCTAAGGTGTGCACAAAAATATTTTGCTTTCAAATTCATACCGTGATCGTAAGCTTGCATGGACTCGACTCATATGACTGGGATTTCCATGAAAAAGATTGTCGGCAGAAAATGGGTGATCACTGTACATTTCTCTTCTGTTTCCTATTTATATTTATATTTTACTTCTTAAATTTAGCATTATGGACAGGGAAAAACCAAATCTAAGATCTGCAAAAAAATATTTTGCCTTCAAATTCATACCATGATCGTAGCATGCATGGACACGACTCATATGACTGGGATTTCCATGAAAAAATTGTGGGGGGAAAATGGGTGATCACTGTACATTTCTCTTCTTTTTCCTATTTATATTTATATTTTACTTACTCAATTTAGCATTATGGACAGGAAAAGACCTAATCTAGGCTCTGCACAAAAATATTTTGCCTTCAAATTCATACCGTGATCGAAGCATGCACTGACACGACTCATATGACCGGGATTTCCATGAAAAAGATTGTGAGGAGAAAATGGGTGATCACTGTACATTTCTCTTCTGTTTCCTATTTATATTTATATTTTACCTCCTCAATTTAGCATTACGGACAGGGAAAGACCTAATCTAAGCTCTGTACGAAAACATTTTGCCTTCAAATTCATACCGTGATCGTAGCATGCATTGACACTACTCATATGACTGGGATTTATATGAAAAAGATTGTGGGCAGATAATGGGTGATCACTGTACATTTCTCTTCTGTTTCCTATTTATATTTCTATTTACCTCCTCAATTTAGCATTATGGACAGGGAAAGACGTAATCTAAAATCTGCACAAAAATATTTTGATTTCAAATTCATACCGTGATCGTAGCATGCATGGATTCGACTCATATGACTGGAATTTCCATGAAAAAGATTGTGGGGCGAAAATGGGTGATCACTGTACATTTCTCTTCTGTTTCCTATTTATATTTATATTTTACCTCCTCAATATAGCATTATGGACAGGGAAAAACCTAATCTAAAATCTGCACAAAAATATTTTGCCTTCAAATTCATACCGTGATCGTAGCATGCATGGACGCGACTCATATGACTGCGATTTCCATGAAAAAGATTGTGGGCCGAAAATGGGTGATCACTGTACATTTCTCTTCTGTTTCCTATTTATATTTATATTTTACCTCCTCAATTTAGCATTATGGGCAGGGAAAGACCTAATCTAAAATCTGCACAAAAATTTTTTACCTTTAAATTCATACCGTGATCGTAGCATGCATGGACTCGACTCATATGACTGGGATTTCCATGAAAAAGATTGTGGGCCGAAAATGGGTGATCACTGTACATTTCTCTTCTATTTCCTATTTATATTTCTCTTTTACCTCCTCAATTTAGCATTATGGACAGGGAAAGACATTATCAAAGCTCTGCACACAAATATTTTGCCTTCAAATTCATACCGTGATTGTAGCATGCATGGACTCGACTCATATGACTGGTATTTCCATGAAAAAGATTGTGGGCCGAAAATTGGTGATCACTGTACATTTCTCTTCTGTTTCCTATTTATATTTATATTTTACCTCCTCAATTTAGCATTATAGACAGGGAAAGACATTATCTAAGCTCTGCACAGAAATATTTTGCCTTCAAATTCATACCGTGATCGTAGCATGCATGGACTCGACTCATATGACTGGGATTTCCATGAAAAAGTTTATGGGCCGAAAATGGGTGATCACTGTACATTTCTCCTCTGTTTCCTATTTATATTTCTATTTTACCTCCTCAATTTAGCATTATGGACAGGGAAAGACCTAATCTAAAATCTGCACAAATATATTTTGCCTTCAAATTCATACCGTGATCGGAGCATGCATGGACTCGACTCGTATGACTGGGATTTCCATGAAAAAGATTGTGGGCAGAAAATGGGTGATCACTGTACATTTCTCTTCTGTTTCCTATTTATATTTATATTTTACCTCCTCAATTTAGCGTTATGGGCAGGAAATGACCTAATCTAAGATCTGCACAAAAATATTTTGCCTTCAAATTCATACGGTGAACGTAGCATGCATGGACGCGACTCATATGACTGCGATTTCCATAAAAAAGATTGTGGGCCGAAAATGGTTGATCACTGTACATTTCTCTTCTGTTTCCTATTTATATTTATATTTTACCTCCTCAATTTAGCATTATGAACAGGGAAAGACCTAATCTAAAATCTGCACAAAAATATTTTGCCTTCTAATTCATACCGTGATCGTAGCATGCATGGACTCGACTCATATGACTGGGATTTCCATGAAAAAGATTGTGGGCCGAAAATGGGTGATCTCTGTACATTTCTCTTCTATTTCCTATTTATATTTCTATTTTACCTACTCAATTTAACATTATGGACAGGGAAAGACCTAATCAAAGATCTGCACAAAAATATTTTGCCCTCAAATTCATACCGTGATCGTAGCATGCATGGACTCGACTCATATGACTGGGATTTCAATGAAAAAGATTGTGGGCAGAAAATGGGTGATCACTGTACATTTCTCTTCTGTTTCCTATTTATATTTATATTTTACCTCCCCAATTTAGCATTATGGACAGGGAAAGACCTAATCTAAATTCGGCACAAAAATATTTTGCCTTCAAATTCATACCGTGATCGTAGCATGCATGGACTCGACTCATATGACTTGGATTTCCATGAAAAAGATTGTGGGCCGAAAATGGGTGATCACTGTACATTTCTCTACTGTTTCCTCTTTATTTTTCTATTTTACCTCCTCAATTTAGCATAATGGCCAGGGAAAGACCTACTCTAAGCTCTGCACAAAAATATTTTGCCTTCAAATTCATACCGTGATAGTAGCATGCATGGACTCGACTCATATGACTGGGATTTCCATGAAAAATTTTGTGGGCCGAAAATGGGTGATCACTGTACATTTCTCTTCTGTTTCCTATTTATATTTCTATTTTACCTCCTCAATTTAGAATTATGGACAGGGAAAGACCTAATCTAAGATCTGCACAAAAATATTTTGCCTTCAAATTCATACCGTGATCGTAGCATGCATGGACTCGACTCATATGACTGGGATTTCCATGAAAAAGATTGTGGGCCGAAAATGGGTTATCACTGTACATTTCTCTACTGTTTCCTATTTATATTTCTATTTTACCTCCTCAATTTAGCATTATGGCCAGGGAAAGACCTAATCTAAAATCTGCACAAAAATATTTTGCCTTCAAATTCATACCGTGATCGTAGCATGCATGGACTCGACTCATATGACTGGGATTTCCATGAAAAAGATTGTGGGCACAAAATGGGTGATCACTGTACATTTCTCTTCTGTTTCCTGTTTATATTTCTACTTTACCTCCTCAATTTAGCATTATCGCCAGTGAAAGACCTAATCTAAGCTCTGCACAAAAATATTTTGCCTTCAAATTCATACCGTGATCGTAGGATGCATGGACTCGACTCATATGACTGGGATTTCCATGAAAAAGATTGTGGGCCGAAAACGGGTGATCACTGTACATTTCTCTTCTGTTTCCTATTTATATTTATATTTTACATCATCAATTTAGCATTATGGACAGGGAAAGACCTAATCTAAGATCTGCACAAAAATATTTTGCCTTCAAATTCATACCGTGATCGTAGCATGCATGGACTCGACTCATATGACTGGGATTTCCATGAAAAAGATTCTGGGCCGAAAATGGGTGATCACTGTACATTTCTCTTCTGTTTCCTAGTTATATTTCTATTTTACCTCCTCAATTTAGCATTATGGCCAGGGAAAGACCTACTCTAAGATCTGCACAAAAATATTTTGCCTTCAAATTCATACCGTGATCGTAGCATGCATGGACTCGACTCATATGACTGGGATTTCCATGAAAAAGATTGTGGGTAGAAAATGGGTGATCACTGTACATTTCTCTTCTGTTTCCTATTTATATTTCTTTTTTACCTCCTCAATTTAGCATTATGGCCAGGGAAAGACCTAATCTAAGCTCTGCACAAAAATATTTTGCCTTCAAATTCCTACCGTGATCGTAGCATGCATGGACACGACTTATATGACTGGGATTTCCATGAAAAAGATTTTGGGCCGAAAATGGGTGATCACTGTACATTTCTCTTCTGTTTCCTATTTATATTACAATTTTACCTCCTCAATTTAGCATTATGGACAGGGAAAGGCCTAATCTAAGATCTGCACAAAAATATTTTGCCTTCAAATTCATACCGTGATCGTAGCATGCATGGAATCGACTCATATGACTGGGATTTCCATGAAAAAGATTGTGGGCCGAAAATGCGTGAACACTGTACATTTCTCTTCTGTTTCCTATTTATATTTCTATTTTACCTACTCAATTTAGCATTATGGCCAGGGAAAGACCTAATCTAAGCTCTGCACAAAAATATTTTGTCTTCAAATTCATACCGTGATCTTAGCATGCATGGACTCGACTCATATGACTGGGATTTCCATGAAAAAGATTGTGGGCCGAAAATGGGTGATCACTGTACATTTCTCTTCTGTTTCCTATTTATATTTATATTTTACCTCCTCAATTTACCATTATGGACAGGGAAAGACCTAACCAAAGATCTGCACAAAAATATTTTGCCCTCAAATTCATACCGTGATCGTAGCATGCATGGACTCGACTCATATGTCTGGGATTTCAATGAAAAAGATTGTGGGCCAAAATGGGTGATCACTGTACATTTCTCTTCTGTTTCCTATTTATATTTTACCTCCTCAGTTTAGCATTATGGACAGGGAAAGACCTAATCAAAGATCTGCACAAAAATATTTTGCCCTCAAATTCATACCGTGATCGTAGCATGCATGGACTCGACTCATATGACTGGGATTTCAATGAAAAAGATTGTGGGCAGAAAATGGGTGATAACTGTACATTTCTCTTCTGTTTCCTATTTATATTTCTATTTTACGTACTCAATTTAGCATTATGGACAGGGAAAGACCTAATGTAAGCTCTGTACAAAAATATTTTGCCTTCAAATTCATACCGTGATCGTAGCATGCATGGACTCGACTCATATGACTGGGATTTCCATGAAAAAGATTGTGGGCCGAAAATGGGTGATCACTGTACATTTCTCTACTGTTTCCTATTTATATTTATATTTTACCTCCTCAATTTAGCATTATGGCCAGGGAAAGACCTAATCTAAAATCTGCACAAAAATATTTTGCCTTCAAATTCATACCGTGATCGTAGCATGCATGGTCTCGACTCATATGACTGGGATTTCCATGAAAAAGATTGTGGGCACAAAATGGGTGATCACTGTACATTTCTCTTCTGTTTCCTGTTTATATTTCTACTTTACCTCCTCAATTTAGCATTATCGCCAGTGAAAGGCCTAATCTAAGCTCTGCACAAAAATATTTTGCCTTCAAATTCATACCGTGATCGTAGGATGCATGGACTCGACTCATATGACTGGGATTTCCATGAAAAAGATTGTGGGCCGAAAATGGGTGATCACTGTACATTTCTCTTCTGTTTCCTATTTATATTTATATTTTACATCATCAATTTAGCATTATGGACAGGGAAAGACCTAATCTAAGATCTGCACAAAAATATTTTGCCTTCAAATTCATGCCGTGATCGTAGCATGCATGGACTACACTCATATGACTGGGATTTCCATGAAAAAGATTCTGGGCCGAAAATGGGTGATCACTGTACATTTCTCTTCTGTTTCCTAGTTATATTTCTATTTTACCTCCTCAATTTAGCATTATGGCCAGGGAAAGACCTAATCTAAGCTCTGCACAAAGATATTTTGCCTTCAAATTCATACCGTGATCGTAGCATGCATGGACACGACTTATATGACTGGGATTTCCATGAAAAAGATTTTGGGCCGAAAATGGGTGATCACTGTACATTTCTCTTCTGTTTCCTATTTATATTACAATTTTACCTCCTCAATTTAGCATTATGGACAGGGAAAGGCCTAATCTAAGATCTGCACAAAAATATTTTGCCTTCAAATTCATACCGTGATCGTAGCATGCATGGAATCGACTCATATGACTGGGATTTCCATGAAAAAGATTGTGGGCTGAAAATGCGTGAACACTGTACATTTCTCTTCTGTTTCCTATTTATATTTCTATTTTACCTACTCAATTTAGCATTATGGCCAGGGAAAGACCTAATCTAAGCTCTGCACAAAAATATTTTGTCTTCAAATTCATACCGTGATCTTAGCATGCATGGAGTCGACTCATATGACTGGGATTTCCATGAAAAAGATTGTGGGCCGAAAATGGGTGATCACTGTACATTTCTCTTCTGTTTCCTATTTATATTTATATTTTACCTCCTCAATTTTGCATTATGGACAGGGAAAGACCTAACCAAAGATCTGCACAAAAATATTTTGCCCTCAAATTCATACCGTGATCGTAGCATGCATGGACTCGACTCATATGACTGGGATTTCAATGAAAAAGATTGTGGGCAGAAAATGGGTGATCACTGTACATTTCTCTTGTGTTTCCTATTTATATTTCTATTTTACCTCCTCAACTTAGTATTATGGCCAGGGAAAGACCTAATCTAAGCTCTGCAAAAAAATATTTTGCCTTCAAATTCATGCCGTGATCGTAGGATGCATGGACTCGACTCATATGACTGGGATTACCATGAAAAAGATTGTGGGCCGAAAAAGGGTGATCACTGTACATTTCTCTTCTGTTTCCTATTTATATTTCTTTTTTACCTCCTCAATTTAGCATTATGGACAGGGAAAGACCTAATGTAAGATCTGCACAAAAATATTTTGCCTTCAAATTCATACCGTGATCGTAGCATGCATGGACTCGACTCATAGGACTGGGATTTCCATGAAAAAGATTGTGGGCCGAAAATAGGTGATCACTGTACATTTCTCTTCTCTTTCCTATTTATATTTATATTTTACGTACTCAATTTAGCATTATGGACAGGGAAAGACCTAATGTAAGCTCTGTACAAAAATATTTTGCCTTCAAATTCATACCGTGATCGTAGCATGCATGGACTCGACTCATATGACTGGGACTTCCATGAAAAAGATTGTGGGCCGAAAATCGTTGATCACTGTACATTTCTCTTCTGTTTACTACTTATATTAATATTTTACCTCCTCAATTTAACATTATGGACAGGGAAAGACCTAATCTAAGATCTGCACAAAAATATTTTGCCTTCAAATTCATACCGTGGTCGTAGCATGCATGGAATCGACTCATATGACTGGGATTTCCATGAAAAAGATTGTGGGCCGAAAATCCGTGAACACTGTACATTTCTCTTCTGTTTCCTATTTATATTTCTATTTTACCTACTCAATTTAGCATCATGGACAGGGAAAGACCTAATCAAAGATCTGCACAAAAATATTTTGTCTTCAAATTCATACCGTGATCTTAGCATGCATGGAGTCAACTCATATGACTGGGATTTCCATGAAAAAATTGTGGGACGAAAATGGGTGATCACTGTACATTTCTCTTCTGTTTCCTATTTATATTTTACCTCCTCAATTTAGCATTATGGCCAGGGAAAGACATAATCTAAGCTCTGCACAAAAATATTTTGCCTTCAAATTCATACCGTGAACGTAGCATGCATGGACTTGACTCATATGACAGGGATCTCCATGAAAAAGATTGTGGGCCAAAAATGGGTGATCACTGTACATTTCTCTTCTGTTTCCTATTTATATTTCTATTTTACCTCCTCAATTTAGCATTATGGACAGGGAAAGACCTAATCTAAAATCTGCACACAAATATTTTGCAATCAAATTCATACCGTGATCGTAGCATGCATGGACTCGATTCATATGACTGGGATTTACATGAAAATGATTGTGGGCCGAAAATGGGTGATCACTGTACATTTCTCTTCTGTTTCCTATTTATATTTCTATTTTACCTCCTCAATTTAGCATTATGGACAGGGAAAGAACTAATCTAAAATCTGCACAAAAATATTATGCATTCAAATTCATACCGTGATTGTAGCATGCATTGACTCGACTCATATGACTGGGATTTCCAAGAAAAAGATTGTGGGCCGAAAATGGGAGATCACTGTACATTTCTCTTCTGTTTCCTATTTATATTTATATTTTACCTCCTCAATTTAGCATTATGGACAGGGAAAGACGAAATCTAAGATCTGCACAAAAATATTTTTCCTTCAAATTCATACCGTGATCGTAGCCTGCATTGACTCGACTCATATGACTGGGATTTCCATGAAAAAGATTGTGGGGCGAAAATGGGTGATCACTGTACATTTCTCTTCTGTTTCCTATTTATATTTATATTTTACCTCCTCAATTTAGCATTAAGGACAGGGAAAGACCTAATCTAAAATCTGCGCAAAAATATTATTCCTTCAAATTCATACCGTGATCGTAGCATGCATGGACTCGACTCATATGACTGGGATTTCCATGAAAAAGATTGTGGCCGGAAAATGGGTGATCACTGTACATTACTCTTCTGTTTCCTATTTATATTTATATTTTACCTCCTCAATTTAGCATTATGGACAGGGAAAGAACTAATCTAAAATCTGCACAAAAATATTTTGCCTTCAAATTCATACCGTGATCGTAGCATGCATGGACTCGACTCATATGACTGGGATTTCCATGAAAAAGATTGTGGGCGGAAAATGGGTGATCACTGTACATTTCTCTTCTGTTTCCTATTTATATTTCTATTTTACCTCCTCAATTTAGCATTACGGACAGGGAACGACCTAATCTAAAATCTGCACAAAAATATTTTGCCTTCAAATTCATACCGTGATCGTAGCATGCATGGACTCGACTCATATGACTGGGATTTCCATGAAAAAGATTGTGGGCGGAAAATGGGTGATCACTGTACATTTCTCTTCTGTTTCCTATTTATATTTATATTTTACCTACTCAATTTAGCATTATGGACAGGGAAAGACCTAATCTAAAATCTGCACAAAAATATTTTGCCTTCATATTCATACCGTGATCGTAGCATGCATGGACTCGACTCATATGACTGGGATTTCCATGAAAAAGATTGTGGGCCGAAAATGGGTGATCACTGTACATTTCTCTTCTGTTTCGTATTCATATTTCTATTTTACCTCCTCAATTTAGCATTATGGACAGGGAAAGAACTAATCTAAAATCTGCACAAAAATATTATGCATTCATATTCATACCGTGATTGTAGCATGCATGGACTCGACTCATATGACTGGGATTTCCATGAAAAAGTTTGTGGGCCGAAAATGGATGATCACTGTACATTTCTCCTCTGTTTCCTATTTACATTTCTGTTTTACCTCCTCAATTTAGTATTATGGCCAGGGAAAGACCTAATCTAAGCTCTGCACAAAAATATTTTGCCTTCAAATTCATACCGTGATCGTAGCATGCATGGACACGACTCATATGACTGGGATTTCCATGAAAAAGATTGTAGGCCGAAAATGGGTGATCACTGTACAATTCTCTGATGTTTCCTATTTATATTTATATTTTACCTCCTCAATTTAGCATTATGGACTGGGAAAGACCTAATCAAGATCTGCACGAAAATATTTTGCCTTCAAATTCATACCGTGATCGTAGCATGCAAGGGCTCGATTCATATGACTGGGATTTCCATGAAAAATATTGTGGGCCGACAATGGGTGATCACTGTACATTTCTCTTCTGTTTCCTATTTATATTTATATTTTACCTCCTCAATTTAGCATTATGGCCAGGGAAAGACCTAATCTAAGATCTCCACAAAAATATTTTGCCTTCAAATTCATACCGTGATCGTTGCATGCATGGACTCGACTCATATGACTGGGATTTCCATGAAAAAGATTGTGGGCCGAAAATGGGTGATCACTGTACTTTTCTCTTGTTTCCTATTTATGTTTCTATTTTACCTCCTCAATTTAGCATCATGGCCAGTGAAAGACCTAATCTAATCTCTGCACAAAAATATTTTGCCTTCAATTTCATACCGTGATCGTTGCATGCATGGACTCGACTAATATGACTGGGATTTCCATGAAAAAGATTGTGGGCCGAAAATGGGTGATCACTGTACATTTCTCTTCTGTTTCCTATTTATATTTCTTTTTTACCTCCTCAATTTAGCATTATGGACAGGGAAAGACCTGTGTAAACTCTGTACAAAAATATTTTGCCTTCAAATCCATACCGCGATCGTATCATGCATTGACTCGACTCATATGACTGGGATTTCCATGAAAAACATTGTGGGCACAAAATGGTTGGTCACTGTACATTTCTCTTCTGTTGCCTATTTATATTTCTTTTTGAGCTCCTCAATTTAGCATTATGGACAGGGAAAGACCTAATCTAAGATCTGCAAATAAATATTTTGCCTTCAAATTCATACCGTGATCGTAGCATGCATGGACTCGACTCATATGACTGGGATTTCCATGAAAAAGATTGTGGGCAGAAAATGGGTTATCACTGTACATTTCTCTTCTGTTTCATATTTATATTTCTATTTTACCTCCTCAATTTAGCATTATGGCCAGTGAAAGACATAATCTGAGCTCTGCACAAAAATATTTTGCCTTCAAATTCATACCGTGATCGTAGCATGCATGGACTTGACTCATATGAATGGGATTTCCATGAAAAAGATTGTGGGCCAAAAATGGGAGATCACTGTACATTTCTCTTCTGTTTCCTATTTATATTTCCATTTTACCTCCTCAATTTAGCATTATGGACAGGGAAACACCTAATCTAAGATCTGCACAAAAATATTTTGCCTTCAAATTTATACCGTGATCGTAGCATGCATGGACTCGACTCATAGGACTGGGATTTCCATGAAAAAGATTGTGGGCCGAAAATGGGTCATCACTGTACATTTCTCTTCTGTTTCCTATTTATATTTCTATTTTACGTCCTCAATTTAGCATTATGGACAGGGAAAGACCAAATGTAAGCTCTGTACAACAATATTTTGCCTTCAAATTCATACCGTGATTGTAGCATGCATGGACTCGACTCATATGACTGGGATTTCCATGAAAAAGATTGTGGGCCGAAAATGGGTGATCACTGTACATTTCTCTTCTGTTTCCTATTTATATTTATATTTTACCTCCTCAATTTAGCATTATGGCCAGGGAAAGACCTAATCTTATCTCTGCACAAAAATATTTTGCCTTCAAATTCATACCGTGATCGTAGTATGCATGGACTCGACTCATATGACTGGGATTTCCATGAAAAAGAATGTGGGCCGAAAATGGGTGTTCACTGTACATTTCTGTTCTGTTTACTATTTATATTTATATTTTAACACCTCAATTTAGCATTATGGACAGGGAAAGACCTAATCTAAAATCTGCACAAAAATATTTTGCATTCAAATTCATACCGTGATCGTAGCATGCATGGACTTGACTCATATGAATGGGATTTCCATGAAAAAGATTGTGGGCCAAAAATGGGTGATCACTGTACATTTCTCTTCTGTTTCCTATTTATATTTCTATTTTACCTCCTCAATTTAGCATTATGGACAGGGAAAGACCTAATCTAAGCTCTGCACAAAAATATTTTGCCTTCAAATTCATACCGTGATCGTAGCATGCATGGACTCGACTCATATGACTGGGATTTCCATGAAAAAGATTGTGGGCCGAAAATGGGTGTTCACTGTACATTTCTGTTCTGTTTACTATTTATATTTATATTTTACCTCCTCAATTTAGCATTATGGACAGGGAAAGACCTAATCTAAAATCTGCACAAAAATATTTTGCATTCAAATTCATACCGTGATCGTAGCATGCATGGACTTGACTCATATGAATGGGATTTCCATGAAAAAGATAGTGGGCCAAAAATGGGTGATCACTGTACATTTCTCTTCTGTTTCCTATTTATATTTCTATTTTACCTCCTCAATTTAGCATTATGGACAGGGAAAGACCTAATCTAAGATCTGCACAAAAATATTTTGCCTTCAAATTCATACCGTGATCTTAGCATGCATGGACTCAACTCATAGGACTGGGATTTCCATGAAAAACATTGTGGGGCGAAAATGGGTGATCACTGTACATTTCTCTTCTGTTTCCTATGTATATTTATATTTTACCTCCACAATTTAGCATTATGGACAGGGAAAGACCAAATCAAGATCTGCACAAAAATATTTTGCCTTCAAATTCATACCGTGATCGTAGCATGCATGGACTCGACTCATATTACTGGGATTACCATGAAAAAGATTGTAGGCCGAAAATGGGTGATCACTGTACATTTCTCTTCTGTTTCCTATTTATATTTCTTTTTTACCTCCTCAATTTAGCATTATGGCAAAGGAAAGACCTAATCTAAGCTCTGCACAAAAATATTTTGCCTTCAAATTCATACCGTGATCGTAGCATGCATGTACTCGACTCATATGACTGGGATTTCTATGAAAAAGATTGTGGGCCGAAAATGGGTGTTCACTGTACATTTCTGTTCTGTTTACTATTTATATTTATATTTTACCTCCTCAATTTAGCATTATGGACAGGGAAAGACCTAATCTAAACTGTGCACAAGAATATTTTGCCTTCAAATTCATACCGTGATCGTAGCATGCATGGACTCGACTCATATGACTGGGATTTCCATGAAAAAGATTGTGGGCCGAAAATGGGTGATCACTGTACATTTCTCTTCTGTTTCCTATTTATATTTCTTTTTTACCTCCTCAATTTAGCATTATGGCCAGGGAAAGACCTAATCTAAGCTCTGCACAAAAATATTTTGCCTTCAACTTCATACCGTGATCGTAGCATGCATGGACTCGACTCATATGACAGGGATTTCCATGAAAAACATTGTGGGCCGAAAATGGGTGGTCTCTGTACATTTCTGTTCTGTTTACTATTTATATTTATATTTTACCTCCTCAATTTAGCATTATGGGCAGGGAAAGACCTAATCTAAGCTCTGCACAAAAATATTTTGCCTTCCAATTCATACCGTGATCGTAGCATGCATGGACTCGACTCATATGACTGGGATTTCCATGAAAAAGATTGTGGGCCAAAAATGGGTGATCACTGTACATTTCTCTTCTGTTTCCTATTCATATTTATATTTTACCTCCTCAATTTAGCATTATGGACAGGGAAAGACCTAATCTAAGATCTGCACAAAAATATTTTGCCTTCAAATTCATACCGTGATCGTAGCATGCATGGACTCGACTCATAGGACTGGGATTTCCATGAAAAAGATTGTGGGCCGAAAATGGGTGATCACTGTACATTTCTCTTCTGTTTCCTATTTATATTTCTTTTTTACCTCCTCAATTTAGCATTATGGACAGGGAAAGACCTAATCAAGATCTGCACAAAAATATTTTGCCTTCAAATTCATACCGTAATCGTAGCATGCATGGACTCAACTCATATGACTGGGATTACCATGAAAAAGATTGTGGGCGGAAAATGGGTGATCACTGTACATTTCTCTTCTGTTTCCTATTTATATTTCTATTTTACCTCTTCAATTTAGCATTATGGACAGGGAAAGACCTAATCAAGATCTGCACAAAAATATTTTGCCTTCAAATTCATACCGTGATCGTAGCATGCATGGGCTCGACTCATATGACTGGGATTTCCATGAAAAATATTGTGGGCCGACAATGGGTGATCACTGTACATTTCTCTTCTGTTTTCTATTTATATTTATATTTTACCTCCTCAATTTAGCATTATGGCCAGGGAAAGACCTAATCTAAGATCTGCACAAAAATATTTTGCCTTCAAATTCATACCGTGATCGTAGCATGCATGGACTTGACTCATATGAATGGGATTTCCATGAAAAAGATTGTGGGCCAAAAATGGGTGATCACTGTACATTTCTCTTCTGTTTCCTATTTATATTTCTTTTTTACCTCCTCAATTTAGCATTATGGCCAAGGAAAGACCTAATCTAAGCTCTGCACAAAAATATTTTGCCTTCAAATTCATACCGTGATCGTAGCATGCATGGACTCGACTCATATGACTGGGATTTCTATGAAAAAGATTGTGGGCCGAAAATGGGTGTTCACTGTACATTTCTGTTCTGTTTACTATTTATATTTATATTTTACCTCCTCAATTTAGCATTATGGACAGGGAAAGACCTAATCTAAACTGTGCACAAGAATATTTTGCCTTCAAATTCATACCGTGATCGTAGCATGCATGGACTCGACTCATATGACTGGGATTTCCATGAAAAAGATTGTGGGCCGAAAATGCGTGATCACTGTACATTTCTCTTCTGTTTCCTATTTATATTTCTTTTTTACCTCCTCAATTTAGCATTATGGCCAGGGAAAGACCTAATCTAAGCTCTGCACAAAAATATTTTGCCTTCAACTTCATACCGTGATCGTAGCATGCATGGACTCGACTCATATGACAGGGATTTCCATGAAAAACATTGTGGGCCGAAAATGGGTGGTCACTGTACATTTCTGTTCTGTTTACTATTTATATTTATATTTTACCTCCTCAATTTAGCATTATGGACAGGGAAAGACCTAATCTAAGCTCTGCACAAAAATATTTTGCCTTCCAATTCATACCGTGATCGTAGCATGCATGGACTCGACTCATATGACTGGGATTTCCATGAAAAAGATTGTGGGCCAAAAATGGGTGATCACTGTACATTTCTCTTCTGTTTCCTATTCATATTTATATTTTACCTCCTCAATTTAGCATTATGGACAGGGAAAGACCTAATCTAAGATCTGCACAAAAATATTTTGCCTTCAAATTCATACCGTGATCGTAGCATGCATGGACTCGACTCATAGGACTGGGATTTCCATGAAAAAGATTGTGGGCCGAAAATGGGTGATCACTGTACATTTCTCTTCTGTTTCCTATTTATATTTCTTTTTTACCTCCTCAATTTAGCATTATGGACAGGGAAAGACCTAATCAAGATCTGCACAAAAATATTTTGCCTTCAAATTCATACCGTAATCGTAGCATGCATGGACTCAACTCATATGACTGGGATTACCATGAAAAAGATTGTGGGCCGAAAATGGGTGATCACTGTACATTTCTCTTCTGTTTCCTATTCATATATCTTTTTTACCTCCTCAATTTAGCATTATGGACAGGGAAAGACCTAATCAAGATCTGCACAAAAATATTTTGCCTTCAAATTCATACCGTGATCGTAGCATGCATTGACTCGACTCATATGACTGGGATTTCCATGAAAAAGATTGTGGGCCAAAAATGGATGATCACTGTACATTTCTCTTCTTTTTCCTATTTATATTTATATTTTACCTCCTCAATTTAGTATTATGGCCAGGGAAAGTCCTAATCTAAGCTCTGCACAATAATATTTTGCCTTCAAATTCATACCGTGATCGTAGCATGCATGGACTCGACTCATATGACTGGGATTACCATGAAAAAGATTGTAGGCCGAAAATGGGTGATCACTGTACATTTCTATTCTGTTTCCTATTTATATTTCTATTTGACCTCCTCAATTTAGCATTATGGACAGGGAAAGACCTAATCAAGATCTGCACAAAAATATTTTGCCTTCAAATTCATACCGTGATCGTAGCATGCATGGACTCGACTCATATGACTGGGATTTCCATGAAAAAGATTGTGGGCCGAAAATGGATGATCACTGTACATTTCTCTTCTGTTTCCTATTTATATTTATATTTTACCTCCTCAATTTAGCATTATGGCCAGGGAAAGACCTAATCTAAGCTCTGCACAAAAATATTTTGCCTTCAAATTCATACCGTGATCGTAGCATGCATGGACTCGACTCATATGACTGGGATTTCCATGAAAAAGATTGTGGGCCGAAAATGGGTGTTCACTGTACATTTCTGTTCTGTTTACTATTTATATTTATATTTTACCTCCTCAATTTAGCATTATGGACAGGGAAAGACCTAATCAAGATCTGCACAAAAATATTTTGCCTTCAAATTCATACCGTGATCGTAGCATGCATGGACTCGACTCATATGACTGGGATTTCCATGAAAAAGATTGTGGGCCGAAAATGGGTGATCACTGTACATTTCTCTTCTGTTTCCTATTTATATTTATATTTTACCTCCTCAATTTAGCATTATGGCCAGTGAAAGACATAATCTAAGCTCTGCACAAAAATATTTTGCCTTCAAATTCATACCGTGATCGTAGCATGCATGGACTCGACTCATATGAATGGGATTTCCATGAAAAAGATTGTGGGCCAAAAATGGGTGATCACTGTACATTTCTCTTCTGTTTCCTATTTATATTTCTATTTTACCACCTCAATTTAGCATTATGGACAGGGAAAGACCTAATCTAAGATCTGCACAAAAATATTTTGCCCTCAAATTCATACCGTAATCGTAGCATGCATGGACTCGACTCATATGCCTGGGATTTTCATGAAAAAGATTGTGGGCCGAAAATGGATGATCACTGTACATTTCTCTTCTTTTTCCTATTTATATTTATATTTTACCTCCTCAATTTAGCATTATGGCCAGTGAATGACATAATCTAAGCTCTGCACAAAAATATTTTGCCTTCAAATTCATACCGTGATCGTAGCATGCATGGACTCGACTCATATGACTGGGATTTCCATGAAAAAGATTGTGGGCCGAAAATGGATGATCACTGTACACTTCTCTTCTGTTTCCTATTTATATTTATATTTTACCTCCTCAATTTAGTATTATGGCCAGGGAAAGACCTAATCTAAGCTCTGCACAAAAATATTTTGCCTTCAAATTCATACCGTGATCGTAGCATGCATGGACTCAACTCATATGACTGGGATTACCATGAAAAAGATTGTAGGCCGAAAATGGGTGATCACTGTACATTTCTCTTCTGTTTCCTATTTATATTTCTATTTTACCTCTTCAATTTAGCATTATGGATAGGGAAAGACCTAATCAAGATCTGCACAAAAATATTTTGCCTTCAAATTCATACCGTGATCGTAGCATGCATGGACTCGACTCATATGACTGGGATTTCCATGAAAAAGATTGTGGGCCGAAAATGGGTGATCACTGTACATTTCTCTTCTGTTTCCTATTTATATTTATATTTTACCTCCTCAATTTAGCATTATGGCCAGTGAAAGACATAATCTAAGCTCTGCACAAAAATATTTTGCCTTCAAATTCATACCGTGATCGTAGCATGCATGGACTCGACTCATAGGACTGGGATTTCCATGGAAAAGATTGTGGGCCGAAAATGGGTGATCACTGTACATTTCTCTTCAGTTTCCTATTTATATTTCTATTTTACGTCCTCAATTTAGCATTATGGACAGGGAAAGACCTAATCTAAGATCTGCACAAAAATATTTTGCCTTCAAATTCATACCGTGATCGTAGCATGGATGGACTCGAATCATATGACTGGGATTTCCATGAAAAAGTTTGTGGGCCGAAAATGGGTGATCACTGTACATTTCTCTTCTGTTTCATATTTATATTTCTTTTTTACCTCCTCAATTTAGCATTATGGACATTGAAAGACCTAATCTAAGATCTGCACAAAAATATTTTGCCTTCAAATTCATACCGTGATCGTAGCATGGATGGACTCGACTCATATGACTGGGATTTCCATGAAAAAGTTTGTGGGCCGAAAATGGGTGATCACTGTACATTTCTCTTCTGTTTCCTATTTATATTTCTATTGTACCTTTTCAATTTAGCATTATGAACAGGGAAAGACCTAATCTAAAATCTGCACAAAAATATTTTGCCTTCAAATTCATACCGTGATCGTAGCATGCATGGACTGGACTCATATGACTGTGATTTCCATGAAAAAGATTGTGGGCCTAAAATGGGTGATCACTGTACATTTCTCTTCTGTTTCCTATTTCTATTTCTATTTTACCTCCTCAATTTAGCATTATGGACAGGGAAAGACCTAATCTAAGATCTGCACAAAAATATTTTGCCTTCAAATTCATACCGTGATCGTAGCATGCATGGACTCGACTCATATGACTAGGATTTCCATGAAAAAGATTCTGGGCCGAAAATGGGTGATCACTGTACATTTCTCTTCTGTTTCCTATTTATATTTATATTTTACCTCCTCAATTTAGCATTATGGACAGGCAAAGACCAAATCTAAGATCTGCACAAAAATATTTTGCCTTCAAATTCATACCGTGATCGTAGCATGCATGGACTCGACTCATATGACTGGGATTTCTATGAAAAAGATTGTGGACCGAAAATGCGTGATCACTGTATATTTCTCTTTTGTTTCCTATTTATATTTATATTTTACCTCCTCAATTTAGCATTATGGACAGGGAAAGACCTAATCTAAAATCTGCACTAAAATATTTTGCCTTCAAATTCATACCGTGATCGTAGCATGCATGGACTCGACTCATATGACTGGGATTTCCATGAAAAAGATTGTGGGCCGAAAATAGGCTATCACTGTATATTTCTCTTCTGTTTCCTATTTATATTTCTATTTTACCTCCTCAATTTAGCATTATGGACAGCTAATGACCTAATCTAAGATCTGCACAAAAATATTTTGCCTCCAAATTCATACCGTGAACGTAGCATGCATGGACTCGACTCATATGACTGGGATTTCCATGAAAAAGATTGTGGGCCGAAAATGGGTGGTCACTGTACATTTCTCTTCTGTTTCCTATTTATATTTATATTTTACCTCCTCAATTTAGCATTATGGACAGGGAAAGACCAAATCTAAGATCTGCACAAAAATATTTTGCCTTCAAATTCATACCGTGATCGTAGCATGCATGGACTCGACTCATATGACTGGGATTTCCATGAAAAAGATTGTTGGCCGAAAATGGGTGATCACTGCAGATTTTTCTCGTTTCCTATTTATATTTCTATGTTACCTCCTCAATTTAGCATTATGGACAGGGAAAGACCTAATCTAAAATCTGCACAAAAATATTTTGCCTTCAAATTCATACCGTGATCGTAGCATGCATGGACTGGACTCATATGACTGTTATTTCCATGAAAAAGATTGTGGGTAGAAACTGGTGATCACTGTACATTTCTCTTCTGTTTCCTATTTATATTTATATTTTACTTCCTCAATTTAGCATTATGGACAGTGAAAGACCTAATCTAATATCTGCAAAAAAATATTTTGCCTTGAAATTCATACCGTGAACGTAGCATGCATGGACTCGACTCATAGGACTGGGATTTCCATGAAAAACATTGTGGGCCGAAAATGGGTGATCACTGTACATTTCACATCTGTTTCCTATTTATATTTATATTTTACGTACTCAATTTAGCATTATGGACAGGGAAAGACCTAATGTAAGCTCTGTACAAAAATATTTTGCCTTTAAATTCATACCGTAATTGTAGCATGCATGGACACGACTCATATGACTGGGATTTCCATGAAAAAGATTGTGGGCCGAAAATGGGTGGTCACTGTACATTTCTCTTCTGTTTCCTATTTATATTTCTATATTACCTCCTCAACTTAGTATTATGGCCAGGGAAAGACCTAATCTAAGCTCTGCACAAAAATATTTTGCCTTCAAATTCATACCGTGATCGTAGCATGCATGGACTCGACTCATATGACAGGGATTACCATGAAAAAGATTGTGGGCCGAAAATGGGTGATCACTGTACATTTCTCTTCTGTTTCCTATTTATATTTCTATTTTACCTCCTCAATTTAGCATTATGGACAGGGAAAGACCTAATCTAAAATCTGCACAAAAATATTTTGCAATCAAATTCATACCGTGATCGTAGCATGCATGGACTCGATTCATATGACTGGGATTTACATGAAAATTATTGTGTGCCGAAAATGGGTGATCACTGTACATTTCTCTTCTGTTTCCTATTTATATTACTATTTTACCTCCTCAATTTAGCATTATGGACAGGGAAAGACCTAATCTAAGATCTGCACAAAAATATTTTGCCCTCAAATTCATACCGTGATTGTAGCATGCATGGACTCGACTCATATGACTGGGATTTCAATGAAAAAGTTTGTGGGCAGAAAATGGGTGATCACTGTACATTTCTCTTCTGTTTCCTATTTATATTTCTATTTTACCTCCTCAATTTAGCATTATGGACAGGGAAAGAACTAATCTAAGATCTGCACAAAAATATTTTGCCTTCAAATTCATACCGTAATTGTAGCATGCATGGACACGACTCATATGACTGGGATTTCCATGAAAAAGATTGTGGGCCGAAAATGGGTGATCACTGTACATTTCTCTTCTGTTTCCTATTTATATTTCTATTTTACCTCCTCAACTTAGTATTATGGCCAGGGAAAGACCTAATCTAAGCTCTGTACAAAAATATTTTGCCTTCAATTTCATACCGTAATTGTAGCATGCATGGACACGACTCATATGACTGGGATTTACATGAAAAATATTTTGTGCCGAAAATGGTTGATCACTGTACATTTCTCTTCTGTTTCCTATTTATATTTGTATTTTACCTCCTCAATTTAGCATTATGGACAGGGAAAGACCTAATCTAAAATCAGCACAAAAATATGTTGAAATCAAATTCATACCGTGATCGTAGCATGCATGGACTCGATTCATATGACTGGGATTTACATGAAAATGATTGTGGGCCGAAAATGGGTGATCACTGTACATTTCTCTTCTGTTTCCTATTTATATTTATATTTTACCTCCTCAATTTAGCATTATGGACAGTGAAAGACCTAATCTAAGATCTGCACAAAAATATTTTGCTTTCAAATTCATACCGTGATCGTAGCATGCATGGACTCATATGACTGGGATTTCCATGAAAAAGATTGTGGGCAGAAAATGGGTGATCACTGTACATTTCTCTTCTGTTTCTTATTTATATTTCTATTTTACCTCCTCAATTTAGCATTATGGCCAGGGAAAGACCTAATCTAAGCTCTGCACAAAAATATTTTGCCTTCAAATTCATATCGTGATCGTAGCATGCATGGACTCGACTCATATGACTGGGATTTCCATGAAAAAGATTGTGGGCCGAAAATGGGTGATCACTGTACATTTCTCTTCTGTTTCCTATTTATATTTCTATTGTACCTCCTCAATTTAGCATTATGGACAGGGAAAGACCTAATCTAAAATCTGCACAAAAATATTTTGCCTTCAAATTCATACCGTGATCGTAGCATGCATGGACTCGACTCATATGACTGGGATTTACATGAAAAAGATTGTGGGCTGAAAATGCGTGATCACTGTACATTTCTCTTCTGTTTCCTATTTATATTTCTATTTTACTTCCTCAATTTAGCATTATGGACAGGGAAAGACCTAATCTAAGATCTGCACAAAAATATTTAGCCTTCAAATTCATACCGTGATCGTAGCATGAATGGACTCGACTCATATGACTGGGATTTCCATGAAAAAGATTGTGGGCACAAAATGGGTGGTCACTGTACATTTCTCTTCTGTTTCCTATTTATATTTATATTTTATCTCCTCAATTTAGCATTATCGCCAGTGAAAGACCTAACCTAAGCTCTGCACAAAAATATTTTGCCTTCAAATTCATACCGTGGTCGTAGCATGCATGGACTCGACTCATGTGACTGGGATTTCCATGAAAAAGATTGTGGGCCGAAAATAGGTGATCACTGTACATTTCTCTTCTGTTTCCTATTTATATTTCTATTTTACCTCCTCAATTTAGCATTATGGCCAGGGAAAGACCTAATCTAAGCTCTGCACAAAAATATTTTGCCTTCAAATTCATACCGTGATCGTAGCATGCATGGACTCGACTCATATGTCTGGGATTTCCATGAAAAAGATTGTGGGCCGAAAATGGGTGATCACTGTACATTTCTCTTCTGTTTCCTATTTATATTTCAATTTTACCACCTCAATTTAGCATTATGGCCAGGGAAAGACCTAATCTAAGCTCTGCACAAAAATATTTTGCCTTCAAATTCATACCGTGATCGTAGCATGCATGGACTCGACTCATATGACTGGGATTTCCATGAAAAAGATTGTTGGCCGAAAATGGGTGATCACTGTACATTTCTCTTCTGTTTCCTATTTATATTTATATTTTACCTCCTCAATTTAGCATTATGGACAGGGAAAGACCTAATCTACGCTCTGCAGAAAAATATTTTGTCCTGAAATTCATACCATGATCGTAGCATGCAGTGACTCGACTCATATGACTGGGATTTCCATGAAAAATATTGTGGGCCGAAAATGGGTGATCACTGTACATTTCTGTTCTGTTTCGTATTCATATTTCTATTTTACCTCCTCAATTTAGCATTATGAACAGGGAAAGACCTAATCTAAAATTTGCACAAAAATATTATGCCTTCAAATTCATACCGTGATTGTAGCATGCATGGACTCGACTCATATGACTGTGATTACCATGAAAAAGATTGTGCGCCGAAAATCGGTGATCACTGTACATTTCTCTTCTGTTTCCTATTTATATTTCTATTTTACCTACTCAATTTAGCATTATGGACATGGAAAGACATAATCTAAGCTCTGCACAAAAATATTTTGCCTTCAAATTCATACCGTGATCGTAGCATGCATTGACTCGACTCATATGACTGGGATTTCCATGAAAAACATTGTGTGCACAAAATGGTTGGTCACTGTACATTTCTCTTCTGTTTCCTATTTATATTTCTTTTTGAGCTCCTCAATTTAGCATTATGGACAGGGTAAGACCTAATCTAAGATCTGCAAATAAATATTTTGCCTTCAAATTCATACCGTGATCGTAGCATGCATGGACTCGACTCATATGACTGGGATTTCCCTGAAAAAGATTGTGGGCAGAAAATGGGTGATCACTGTACATTTCTCTTCTGTTTCACATTCATATTTATATTTTACATCGTCAATTTAGCATTATGGACAGGGAAAGACCAAATATAAGATCTGCACAAAAATATTTTGCCTTCAAATTCATACCGTGATCGTAGCATGCATGGACTCGACTCATATGACTGGGATTTCCATGAAAATGATTGTGGGCCGAAAATGGGTGATCACTTTACATTTCTCTTCTGTTTTCTATTTATATTTCTATTTTACCTCCTCAATTTAGCATTATGGCCAGTGAAAGACCTAATCTAAGCTCTGCACAAAAATATTTTGCCTATAAATTCATACCTTGATCGTAGCATGCATGGACTCGACTCATATGACTCGGATTTCCATGAAAAAGATTGTGGGCCAAAAATGGGTGATCACTGTACATTTTTCTTCTGTTTCCTATTTATATTTCTATTTTACTTCCTCAATTTAGCATTATGGACAGGGAAAGACCTAATCTAAGACCTGCACAAAATATTTAGCCTTCAAATTCATACCGTGATCGTAGCATGCATGGACTCGACTCATATGACTAGGATTTCCATGAAAAAGATTGTGGGCCAAAAATGGGTGATCACTGTACATTTCTCTTCTGTTTCCTATTTATATTTCTATTTTACGTCCTCAATTTAGCATTATGGACAGGGAAAGACCAAATGTAATCTCTGTACAAAAATATTTTGCCTTCAAATTCATACCGTGATCGTAGCATGGATGGACTCGACTCATATGACTGGGATTTCCATGAAAGAGATTGTGGGCCGAAAATGGGTGATCACTGTACATTTCTCTTCCGTTTCCTATTTATATTTCTTTTTTACCTCCACAATTTAACATTATGGACAGGGAAAGACCAAATCTAAGATCTGCAAAAAAATATTTTGCCTTCAAATACATACCGTGATCGTAGCATGCATGGACTCGACTCATATGACTGGGATTTCCATGAAAAAGATTGTGGGCAGAAAATGGGTGATCACTGTACATTTCTCTTTTGTTTCCTATATATATTTCTATTTTACCTCCTCAATTTAGCATTATGGACAGGGAAAAACAAAATCTAAGATCTGCAAAAAGATATGTTGCCTTCAAATTCATACTGTGATCGTAGCATGCATGGACTCGACTCATATGACTGGGATTTACATAGAAAAGATTGTGGGCAGAAAATGGGTGATCACTGTACATTTCTCTTCTGTTTTCTATTTATATTTGTAATTTATTTCCTCAATTTAGCATTATGGACAGGGAAAGACCTAATCTAAGCTCTGCAAAAAATATTTTGCTTTCAAATTCATACGGTGATCGTAGCATGTATGGACTCGACTCATATGTCTGGGATTTCCATGAAGAAGATTGTGGGTAGAAAATGGGTGATCACTGTACATTTCTCATCTGTTTCCTATTGATATTTATATTTTACCTCCTCAATTTAGCATTATGGACAGGGAAAGACCTAATCTAATATCTGCAAATAAATATTTTGCCTTCAAATTCATACCGTGATCGTAGCATGCATGGACTCGACTCATATGACTGGGATTTCCATGAAAAAGATTGTGGGCAGAAAATGGGTGATCCCTGTACATTTCTCTTCTGTTTCCTATTTATATTTATATTTTACTTCCTTCATTTAGCATTATGGTCATGGAAAGACCTAATCTACAATCTGCAAAAAAATATTTTGCCTTCAAATTCATACTGTGATCGTAGCATGCATGGACTCGACTCATATGACTGGAATTTCCATGAAAAAGACAGTGGGCAGAAAATGGGTGATCACTGTACATTTCTCTTCTCTTTACTATTTATATTTATATTTTACTTCCTTCATTTAGCATTTTGGACATGGAAAGACCTAATCTAAGATCTGCACAAAAATATTTTACCTTCAAATTCATACCGTGATCGTAGCATGCATGGACTCGACTGATATGACTGGGATTTCCATAAAAGAGATTGTGGGCTGAAAATGGGTGATCACTGTACATTTTTCTTCTGTTTCGTATTTATATTTGTATTTTACTTCCTCAATTTAGCATTATGGACAGGGAAAGACCTAATCTAAGATCTGCACAAAAATATTTTGCCTTCAAATTCATAGCGTGATCGTAGCGTGCATGGACTCGACTCATATTACTGGGATTTCAGGAAAAAGATTGTGGGCAGAAAATGGGTGATCAGTGTACATTTCTCTTCTGTTTCCTATTTATATTTATATTTTACCTCGTCAATTTAGCATTATGGATAGGGAAAGACCTAATCTAAGATCTGCAAAAAAATATTTTGCCTTCAAATTCATACCGTGATCGTAGCATGTATGGACTCGACTCATATGACTATCCCAGTCATATGAGTCGAGTCCCTACATGAAAAGATTGTGGGCAGAAAATGGGTGCTCACTGTACATTTCTCTTCTGTTTCCTATTTATATTTATATTTGATTTCCTTCATTTAGCATTATGGAGAGTGAAAGACCTAATCGAAAATCTGCACGAAAATATTTTGCCTTCAAATTCTTACCGTGATCGTAGCATGCATGGACTCGACTCATATGACTGGGATTTCCATAAAAAAGATTGTGAGCCGAAAATAGGTGATCACTGTACATTTCTCTTCTGTTTCCTATTTATATTTCTATTTTACCTCCTCAATTTAGCATTATGGACAGGGAAAGCCCTAATCTAAGATCTGCACAAAAATATTTTGCCTTCAAATTCATACCGTGATCGTAGCATGTATGGACTCGACTCATATGACTGGTATTTCCATGAAAAAGATTGTGGGCAGAAAATGGGCGATCACTGTACATATCTCTTCTGTTTCTTATTTATATTTCTATTTTACTTCCTCAATTTAGCATTATGGACAGGGAAAGACCTAATCTAAGATCTGCAAAAAAAATATATTGCCTTCAAATTCATACCTTGATCGTAGCATGCATGGACTCGACTCATATGACTGGGATTTCCATGAAAAAGATTGTGGGCAGAAAATTGGTGATCACTGTACATTTCTCTTCTGTTTCTTATTTATATTTCTATTTTACTTCCTCAATTTAGCATTATGGACAGGGAAAGACCTAATCTAAGATCTGCAAAAAAATATTTTGCCTTCAAATTCATACCGTGATCGTAGCATGCATGGACTCGACTGATATGATGGGATTTCCATGAAAAAGATTGTGGGCAGAAAATGGGTGATCACTGTATATTTCTCTTCTGTTTCTTATTTATATTTATATTTTACTTTCTCAATTTAGCATTATGGACAGGGAAAGACCTAATCTAAGATCTGCAAAAAAATATTTTGCCTTCAAATTCATACGGTGATCGTAGCATGCATGGACTCGACTCACATGACTGGGATTTCCATGAAAAAGATTGTGGGCAGAAAATGGGTGATCACTGTACATTTCTCTTCTGTTTCCTATTCATATTTCTATTTTACCTCCTCAATTTAGCATTATGGACAGGGAAAGACCTAATCTAAGATCTGCAAAAAAATATTTTGCCTTCAAATTCATACCGTGATCGTAGCATGCATGGACTCGACTCATATGACTGGGATTTCCATGAAAAAGATTGTGGGCAGAAAATGGGTGATCACTGTACATTTCTCTTCCGTTTCCTATTTATATTTCTATTTTACTTCCTCAATTTAGCATTATGTACAGGGAAAGACCTAATCTAAGATCTGCAAAAACATATGTTAACTTCAAATTCTTACCCTGATCGTAGCATGCATGGACTCGACTCTTATGACTGGGATTTCCATGAAAAAGATTGTGGGCACAAAAAGGATGATCACTGTACATTTCCCTACTGTTTCCTATTTATATTTCTATTTTACTTCCTTCATTTAGCATTAGTGACAGGGAAAGACCTAATCTAAGATCTACAAAAAAATATTTTGCCTTCAAATTCATACCGTGATCGTAGCATGTATGGATTCGACTCATATGACTGGGATTTCCATGAAAAAGATTGTGGGCAGAAAATGGCTGATCACTGTACATTTCTCTTCTGTTTCTTATTTATAATTATATTTTACTTCCTCAATGTAGCATTATAGACAGGGAAAGACCTAATCTAAGATCTGCAAAAACATATTTTGCCTTCAAATTCATACCTTGATCGTAGCATGCATGGAATCGACTCATATGACTGGGATTTCCATGAAAAAGATTGTGGGCAGAACATGGGTGATCACTGTACATTTCTCTTCTGTTTCCTATTTATATTTATAATTTACCTTCTCAATTTAGCATTATGGACAGGGAAAGACATAATCTAAGATCTGAAAAAAATATTTTGCCTTCAAATTCATACCGTGATCGTAGCATGCATGGACTCGACTGATATGATGGGATTTCCATGAAAAACATTGTGGGCAGAAAATGGGTGATCACTGTATATTTCTCTTCTGTTTCCTATTTATATTTGTATTTTACTTCCTGAATTTAGCATTATGGACAGGGAAGGACCTAATCTAAGATCTGCAAAATAATATTTTGCCTTCAAATTCATACCGTGATCGTAGCATGCATGGACTCGACTCACATGACTGGGATTTCCATGAAAATGATTGTGGGCAGAAAATGGGTTATTACTGTACGTTTCTCTTCTGTTTCCTATTTATATTTCTATTTTACTTCCTTCATTTAGCATTATGAACAGGGAAAGACCTAATCTAAGATCTGCAAAATAATATTTTGCCTTCAAATTCATACCGTGATCGTAGCATGCATGGACTCGACTCATATGACTGGGATTTCCATGAAAAATATTGTGGGCACAAAATGGGTGATCACTGTACATTTCTCTTCTGTTTCCCATTACTATTTCTATTTTACTTCCTCAATTTAGCATTATGCAGAGGGAAAGACCTAATGTAAGTTCTGCAAATAAATATTTTGCCTTCAAATTCATACCGTGATCGTAGTATGCATGGACTCGACTCATATGACTGGGATTTCCATGAAAAAGATTGTGGGCACAAAAAGGATGATCACTGTACATTTCCCTACTGTTTCCTATTTATATTTCTATTTTACTTCCTTCATTTAGCATTATTGACAGGGAAAGACCTAATCTAAGATCTGCACAAAAATATTTTGCCTTCAAATTCATATCGTGATAATAGCATGCCTGGACTCGACTCATTACTGGGATTTCCATGAAAAAGATTGTGGGCAAAAAATTGGTGATCACTGTACATTTCTCTTCTGTTTCCTATTTATATTTGTATTTTACTTCCTCAATTTAGCATTATGGACAGGGAAAGACCTAATTTAAGATCTGCAAAAAAATATTTTGCCTTCAAATTCATACCGTGATCGTAGCATGAATGGACTGGACTCATATGACTGGGATTTCCATGAAAAAGATAGTGGGCACAAAATGGGTGATCACTGTATATTTCTGTTCTGTTTCCTATTTATATTTCTATTTTACTTCGTTCATTTAGCATTATGGACAGGAAAAGACCTAATCTAAGCTCTGCAAAAAAATATTTTGCCTTCAAATTCATACTGTGATCGTAGCATGTATGGACTGGACTCATATGACTAGGATTTCTATGAAAAAGATTGTGGGCAGAAAATGGGTGAGCACTGTATATTTCTTATCTGTTTGCTATTTATATTTCTATTTTACTTCCTTCATTTAGCATTATGGACAGGGAAAGACCTAAACTAAGATCTGCAAAAATATATTTTGCCTTCAAATTCATACCGTGATCGAAGCATGCATGGATTCGTTCATATGACTGGGATTTCCATAAAAATATTGTGGGCACAAAATGGGTGATCACTGTACATTTCTCTTCTGTTTCCCATTACTATTTCTATTTTACTTCCTCAATTTAGCATTATGGACTGGGAAAGTCCTAATCTAAAATCTGCAAAAAATATTTTGCCGTCAAATTCATACCGTGATCGTAGCATGCATGGATTCGTTCATATGACTGGGATTTCCATGAAAAAGATTGTGGGCAGAAAATGGGTGATCACTGTACATTTCTCTTCTGTTTCCCATTACTATTTCTATTTTACTTCCTCAATTTAGCATCATGGACAGGGAAAGACCTAATCTAACATCTGCAAAAAAAAAATTTGCCTTCAAATTCATACCGTGATCGTAGCATGCATGGACTCAACTCATATGACTGGGATTTCCATGAAAAAGATTGTGGGCACAAAATGGGTTATAACTGTATATTTCTCTTCTGTTTCCCATTACTATTTCTATTTTACTTCCTCAATTTAGCATTTTGGACAGGGAAAGACCTAATCTAACATCTGCAAAAAAATATTTTGCCGTCAAATTCATACCGTGATCGTAGCATGCAAGGACTCGACTCATATGACTGTGATTTCCATGAAAAAGTTTGTGGGCAGAAAATGGGTGATCACTGTACATTTCTCTTCTGTTTCCTATTTATATTTCTATTTTACAACCTCAATTTAGCATTATGGACAGGGAAAGACCTAAACTAAGATCTGCAAAAATATATTTCGCCTTCAAATTCATACCGTGATCGAAGCATGCATGGATTCGTTCATATGACTGGGATTTCCATGAAAAAGATTGTGGGCACAAAATGGGTGTTCACTGTACATTTCTCTTCTGTTTCCCATTACTATTTCTATTTTACTTCCTCAATTTAGCATTATGGACTGGGAAAGTCCTAATCTAAAATCTGCAAAAAAATATTTTGCCGTCAAATTCATACCGTGATCGTAGCATGCATGGATTCGTTCATGTGACTGGGATTTCCATGAAAAAGATTGTGGGCAGAAAATGGGTGATCACTGTACATTTCTCTTCTGTTTCCCATTACTATTTCTATTTTACTTCCTCAATTTAGCATCATGGACAGGGAAAGACCTAATCTAACATCTGCAAAAAAAAAATTTGCCTTCAAATTCATACCGTGATCGTAGCATGCATGGACTCGACTCATATGACTGGGATTTCCATGAAAAAGTTTGTGGGCACAAAATGGGTGATCACTGTACATTACTCTTCTGTTTCCCATTACTATTTCTATTTTACTTCCTCAATTTAGCATTATGGGCAGTGAAAGACCTAATCTAAGATCTGCAAAAAATTATTTTGCCTTCAAATTCATACCGTGATCGTAGCATGCATGGATTCGACTCATATGACTGGGATTTCCATGAAAAAGATTGTGGGCCGAAAATGGGTGATCACTGTACATTTCTCTTCTGTTTCCTATTTATATTTATATTTTACCTCCTCAATTTAGCATTATGGACAGGGAAAGACCTAATCTAAAATCTACACAAAAATATTTTGCTTTCAAATTCATACCGTGATCGTAGCATGTATGGACTGGACTCATATGACTAGGATTTCTATGAAAAAGATTGTGTGCAGAAAATGGGTGATCACTGTACATTTCTTATCTGTTTTCTATTTATATTTCTAATTTAATTCCTTCATTTAGCATTATGGACTGGGAAAGTCCTAATCTAAAATCTGCAAAAAAATATTTTGCCGTCAAATTCATACCGTGATCGTAGCATGCATGGATTCGTTCATGTGACTGGGATTTCCATGAAAAAGATTGTGGGCACAAAATGGGTGATCACTGTACATTTCTCTTCTGTTTCCCATTACTATTTCTATTTTACTTCCTAAATTTAGCATTATGGGCAGTGAAAGACATAATCTAAGATCTGCAAAAAAATATTTTGCCTTCCAATTCATACCGTGATCGTAGCATGCATGGATTCGACTCATATGACTGGGATTTCCATGAAAAAGATTGTGGGCACAAAATGGGTGATCACTGTACATTTCTCTTCTGTTTCCCATTACTATTTCTATTTTACTTCCTAAATTTAGCATTATGGGCAGTGAAAGACATAATCTAAGATCTGCAAAAAAATATTTTGCCTTCCAATTCATACCGTGATCGTAGCATGCATGGATTCGACTCATATGACTGGGATTTCCATGAAAAAGATTGTGGGCACAAAATGGGTGATCACTGTACATTTCTCTTCTGTTTCCCATTACTATTTCTATTTTACTTCCTAAATTTAGCATTATGGGCAGTGAAAGACCTAATCTAAGATCTGCAAAAAAATATTTTGCCTTCAAATTCATACCGTGATCGTAGCATGCATGGACTCGACTCATATGACTGGTATTTCCATGAAAAAGATTGTGGGCACAAAATGGGTGTTCACTGTACATTTCTCTTCTGTTTCCCATTACTATTTCTATTTTACTTCCTCAATTTAGCATTATGGGCAGTGAAAGACCTAATCTAAGATCTGCAAAAAAATATTTTGGCTTCAAATTCATACCGTGATCGTAGCATGCATGGATTCGACTCATATGACTGGGATTTCCATGAAAAAGGTTGTGGGCACAAAATGGGTGATCACTGTACATTTCTCTTCTGTTTCCCATTACTATTTCTATTTTACTTCCTCAATTTAGCAATATGGGCAGTGAAAGACCTAATCTAAGATCTGCAAAAAATTATTTTGCCTTCAAATTCATACCGTGATCGTAGCATGCATGGACTCGACTCATATGACTGGGATTTCCATGAAAAAGATTGTGGGCACAAAATGGGTGATCATTGTACATTTCTCTTCTGTTTCCCATTACTATTTCTATTTTACTTCCTCAATTTAGCATTATGGGCAGTTAAAGACCTAATCTAAGATCTGCAAAAAAATATTTTGCCTTCAAATTCATACCGTGATCGTAGCATGCATGGACTCGACTCATATGACTGGGATTTCCATGAAAAAGATTGTGGGCACAAAATGGGTGATCACTGTACATTTCTCTTCTGTTTCCCATTACTATTTCTATTTTACTTCCTCAATTTAGCATTATGGGCAGTGAAAGACCTAATCTAAGATCTGCAAAAAAATATTTTGCCTTCAAATTCATACCGTGATCGTAGCATGCATGGACTCGACTCATATGACTGGGATTTCCATGAAAAAGATTGTGGGCACAAAATGGGTGATCATTGTACATTTCTCTTCTGTTTCCCATTACTATTTCTATTTTACTTCCTCAATTTAGCATTATGGGCAGTGAAAGACCTAATCTAAGATCTGCAAAAAAATATTTTGCCTTCAAATTCATACCGTGATCGTAGCATGCATGGACTCGACTCATATGACTGGGATTTCCATGAAAAAGATTGTGGGCACAAAATGGGTGATCACTGTACATTTCTCTTCTGTTTCCCATTACTATTTCTATTTTACTTCCTCAATTTAGCATTATGGGCAGTGAAAGACCTAATCTAAGATCTGCAAAAAAATATTTTGCCTTCAAATTCATACCGTGATCGTAGCATGCATGGCTTCGACTCATATGACTGGGATTTCCATGAAAAAGATTGTGGGCACAAAATGGGTGATCACTGTACATTTCTCTTCTGTTTCACATTATATTTCTATTTTACTTCCTCAATTTAGCATTATGGGCAGTGAAAGACCTAATCTAAGATCTGCAAAAAATTATTTTGCCTTCAAATTCATACTGTGATCGTAGCATGCATGGACTCGACTCATATGTCTGGGATTTCCATGAAAAAGATTGTGGCCACAAAATGGGTGATCACTGTACATTTCTTTTCTGTTTCCCATTACTATTTCTATTTTACTTCCTCAATTTAGCATTATGGGCAGTGAAAGACCTAATCTAAGATCTACAAAAAAATATTTTGCCTTCAAATTCATACCGTGATCGTAGCATGCATGGATTCGACTCATATGACTGGGATTTCCATGAAAAAGATTGTGAGCAGAAAATGGGTGATCACTATACATTTCTCTTCTGTTTCCTATTTAAATTTTACTTACTTAATTAAGCATTATGGACAGCGAAAGACCTAATCTAAGCTCTGCAAAAAAATATTTTGCCTTCAAATTCATACCGTGATAGTAGCATGCATGGACTCGACTCATCTGACTGGGATTTCCATGAAAAAGATTGTGGGCAGAAAATGGGTGATCCCTGTACATTTCTCTTCTGTTTCCTATTTATATTTATATTTTACTTCCTTCATTTAGCATTATAGTCATGGAAAGACCTAATCTACGATCTGCAAAAAAATATTTTGCCTTCAAATTCATACCGTGATCGTAGCATGCATGGACTCGACTCATATGACTGGAATTTCCATGAAAAAGATTGTGGGCCGAAAATGGGTGATCATTGTACATTTCTCTTCTGTTTCCTATTTATATTTATATTTTACTTCCTTCATTTAGCATTTTGGACATGGAAAGACCTAATCTAAGATCTGCACAAAAATATTTTACCTTCAAATTCATACCGTGATCGTAGCATGCATGGACTCGACTGATATGACTGGGATTTCCATAAAAGAGATTGTGGGCTGAAAATGGGTGATCACTGTACATTTTTCTTCTGTTTCGTATTTATATTTGTATTTTACTTCCTCAATTTAGCATTATGGACAGGGAAAGACCTAATCTAAGATCTGCACAAAAATATTTTGCCTTCAAATTCATACCGTGATCGTAGCGTGCATGGACTCGACTCATATTACTGGGATTTCCATGAAAAAGATTGTGGGCAGAAAATGGGTGATCAGTGTACATTTCTCTTCTGTTTCCTATTTATATTAATATTTTACTTCCTCAATTTAGCATTATGGACAGGGAAAGACCTAATCTAAAATCTGCAAAAAAGTATTTTGCTTTCAAATTCATACCGTGATCGTAGCATGCATGGAATCGACTCATATGACTGGGATTTCCATGAAAAAGATTGTGGGCTGAAATTAGGTGATCACTGTACATTTCTGTACTGTTTCCTATTTATATTTCCATTTTACCTCCTCAATTTAGCATTATGGACAGGGAAAGACCTAATCTAAGATCTGCACAGAAATATTTTGCCTTCAATTTCATACCGTGATCGTAGCATGCATGGACTCGACTCATATGACTGGGATTTCCATGAAAATGATTGTGGGCAGAAAATGAGTGATCCCTGTACATTTCTCTCTGTTTCCTATTGATATTTCTATTTTACCTCCTCAATTTAGCATTATGGACATGGAAGGACCTAATCTAAGCTCTGCAAAAAAACATTTTGCCTTCAAATTCATACCGTGATCGTAGCATGCATGGATTCGACTCATATGACTGGGATTTCCATGAAAAAGATTGTGGGCTGAAAATGGGTGATCACTGTACATTTCTCTTCTGTTTCCTATTCATATTTGTATTTTACTTCCTCAATTTAGCATTATGGACAGGGAAAGACCTAATCTAAGATCTGCACAAAAATATTTTACCTTCAAATTCATACCGTGATCGTAGCATGCATGGACTCGACTGATATGACTGGGATTTCCATAAAAGAGATTGTGGGCTGAAAATGGGTGATCACTGTACATTTTTCTTCTGTTTCGTATTTATATTTGTATTTTACTTCCTCAATTTAGCATTATGGAGAGGGAAAGACCTAATCTAAGCTCTGCACAAAAATATTTTGCCTTCAAATTCATACCGTGATTGTAGCATGCATGGACTCGACTCATATGACTGGGATTTCCATGAAAAAGATTGCGGGCCGAAAATAGGTGATCACTGTATATTTCTCTTCTGTTTCCTATTTATATTTATATTTTACCTCCTCAATTTAGCATTATGGACAGGGAATGACCTAATCTAAGATCTGCACAAAATATTTTGCCTCCAAATTCATACCGTGAATGTAGCATGCATGGACTCGACTCATATGACGGTGATTTCCATGAAAACATTGTCGGCCGAAAATGGCTGGTCACTGTACATTTCTCTTCTGTTTCCTATTTATATTTATATTTTACCTCCTCAATTTAGCATTATGGACAGGGAAAGACCAAATCTAAGATCTGCACAAAAATATTTTGCCTTCAAATTCATACCGTGATCGTAGCATGCATAGACTCGACTCATATCACTGGGATTTCCATGGAAAACATTGTGGGCCGAAAATGCGTGATCACTGTATATTTCTCTTTTGTTTCCTATTTATATTTCTATTTTACCTCCTCAATTTAGCATTATGGACAGGGAAAGACCTAATCTAAGATCAGCACAAAAATATTTTCCCTTCAAATTCATACTGTGATCGTAGCATGCATGGACTCGACTCATATGACTGGGATTTCCATGATAAAGATTGTGGGCCAAAAATGGGTGATCACTGTACATTTCTGTTCTGTTTCGTATTCATATTTCTATTTTACCTCCTCAATTTAGCATTATGGAGAGGGAAAGACCTAATCTAAAATCTGCACTAAAATATTATGCCTTCAAATTCATACCGTGATTGTAGCATGCATGTACTCGACTCATATGACTGGGATTTCCATGAAAAAGATTGTGGGCAGAAAATGGGTGATCACTGTACATTTCTCTTCTTTTTCCTATTTATATTTCTATTTTACCTCCTCAATTTAGCATTATGGACAGGGAAAGACCTAATCTAAAATCTGCACAAAAATATTTTGCCTTCAAATTCATATCGTGATCGTAGCATGCATGGACTCGACTCATTTGACTGGGATTTCCATGAAAAAGAGTGTGGGCCGAAAATGTGTGATCACTGTACATTTCTCTTCTGTTTCCTATTTATATTTCTATTTTACCTCCTCAATTAGCATTATGGACAGGGAAAGACCTAATCTGGAATCTGCACAAAAATATTTTGCCTTCAAATTCATACCGTGATCGTAGCATGCATGGACTCGACTCATATGACTGGGATTTCCATGAAAAAGATCGTGGGCGGAAAATGGGTGATCACTGTACATTTCTCTTCTGTTTCCTATTTAGATTTATATTTTACCTCCTCAATTTAGCATTATGGACAGGGAATGACCTAATCTAAGATCTGCAGAAAAATATTTTGCCTTCAAATTCATACCGTGAATGTAGCATGCATGGACTCGACTCATATGACTGGGATTTCCATGAAAAAGATTGTGGGCCGAAAATGGGTGGTCACTGTACATTTCTCTTCTGTTTCCTATTTATATTTATATTTTACCTCCTCAATTTAGCATTATGGCCAGGGAAAGACCTAATCTAAGCTCTGCACAAAAATATTTTGCCTTCAAATTCATACCGTGATCGTAGCATGCATGGACTCGACTCATATGACTGGGATTTCCATGAAAAAAATTGTGCGCCGAAAATGGGTGATCACTGTACATTTCTCTTGTTTCCTATTTATATTTATATTTTACCTCCTCAATTTAGCATTATGGACAGGGAAAGACCAAATCTAAGATCTGCACAAAAATATTTTGCCTTCAAATTCATACCGTGATCGTAGCATGCATAGACTCGACTCATATCACTGGGATTTCCATGAAAAACATTGTGGGCCGAAAATGCGTGATCACTGTATATTTCTCTTTTGTTTCCTATTTATATTTCTATTTTACCTCCTCAATTAAGCATTATGGACAGGGAAAGACCTAATCTAAGATCAGCACAAAAATATTTTCCCTTCAAATTCATACCGTGATCGTAGCATGCATGGACTCGACTCATATGACGGGGGTTTCCATGAAAAAGATTGTGGGCCGAAAATGGGTGATCACTGTACATTTCTCTTCTGTTTCCTATTTATATTTCTTTTTTACCTCCTCAATTTAGCATTATGGACAGGGAAAGACCTAATCTAAAATCTGCACAAAAATATTTTGCCTTCAAATACATACCGAGATCGTAGCATGCATGGACTCGACTCATATGACTGGGATTTCCATGAAAAAGTTTGTGGGCAGAAAATGGGTGATCACTGTACATTTCTCTTCTGTTTCCTATTTATATTTCTTTTTTACCTCCTCAATTTAGCATTATGGACAGGGAAAGACCTAATCTAAGATCTGCACAAAAATATTTTGCCTTCAAATTCATACCGTGAACGTAGCTTGCATGGACTCGACTCATATGACTGGGATTTCTATGGAAAAGATTGTGGGCAGAAAATGGGTGATCACTGTACATTTCTCTTCTGTTTCCTATTTATATTTCTTTTTTACCTCCTCAATTTAGCATTATGGACAGGGAAAGACCTAATCTAAGATCTGCACAAAAATATTTTGCCTTCAAATTCATACCGTGAACGTAGCTTGCATGGACTCGACTCATATGACTGGGATTTCCATGGAAAAGATTGTGGGCCAAAAATGGGTGATCACTGTACATTTCTCTTCTGTTTCCTATTTATATTTGTTTTTTACCTTCTCAATTTAGCATTATAGACAGGGAAAGACATAATCTAAGATCTGCACAAAAATATGTTGCCTTCAAATTCATACCATGATCGTAGCATGCATGGACTCGACACATATGACTGGGATTTCCATGAAAAAGATTGTGGGCCGAAAATGGGTGAGCACTGTACATTTCTCTTCTGTTTCCTATTTATATTTCTATTGTACCTCCTCAATTTAGCATTATGGTCAGGGAAAGACCTAATCTAAAATCTGCACAAAAATATTTTGCCTTCAAATTCATACCGTGATCGTAGCATGCATGGACTCGACTCATATGACTGGGATTTCCATGAAAAAGATAGTGGGCGGAAAATGGGTGATCACTGTACATTTCTCTTCTGTTTCCTATTTATATTTCTATTTTACCTCCTCCATTTAGCATTATGGACAGGGAAAGACCTAATCTAAAATCTGCACAAAAATATTTTGCCTTCAAATTCATACCGTGATCGTAGCATGCATGGACTCGACTCATACGCCTGGGATATCCACGAAAAAGATTGTGGGCCGAAAATGGATGATCACTGTACATTTCTCTTCTGTTTCCTATTAATATTTCTATTTTACCTTCTCAATTTAGCATTATGGACAGGGAAAGACCTAATCTAAGATCTGCACAAAAATATTTTGCCTTCAAATTCATACCGAGTCTGTAGCATGCATGGACTCGACTCATATGACTGGGATTTCCATGAAAAAGATTGTGGGCCGAAAATGGGTGATCACTGTACATTTCTCTTCTGTTTCCTATTTATATTTATATTTTACCTCCTCAATTTAGCTTTATGGACGGGGAAAGACCTAATCTAAGCTCTGCACAAGAATATTTTGCCTTCAAATTCATACCGTGATCGTAGCATGCATGGACTCGACACATATGACTGGGATTTCCATGAAAAAGATTGTGGGCCGAAAATGCGTGATCACTGTCCATTTCTCTTTTGTTTCCTATTTCTATTTCTATTTTACCTCCTCAATTTAGCTTTATGGACAGGGAAAGACCTACTCTAAGATCTGCACAAAAATATTTTGCCTTCAAATTCATACCGTGATCGTAGCATGCATGGACTCGACTCATATGACTGGGATTTCCATGAAAGAGATTGTGGGCCGAAAATGGGTGATCACTGTACATTTCTCTTCTGTTTCCTATTTATATTTTTTTTTACCTTCTCAATTTAGCATTATAGACAGGGAAAGACATAATCTAAGATCTGCACAAAAATATTTTGCCTTCAAATTCATACCATGATCGTAGCATGGATGGACTCGACTCATATGACTGGGATTTCCATGAAAAATATTGTGGCCCGAAAATGGGTGATCACTGTACATTTCTCTTCTGTTTCCTATTTATATTTCTATTGTACCTCCTCAATTTAGCATTATGGACAGGGAAAGACCTAATCTAAGATCTGCACAAAAATATTTTGCCTTCAAATTCATACCGTGATCGTAGCATGCATGGACTCGTCTCATATGCCTGGGATTTCCACGAAAAAGATTGTGGGCCGAATATGGATGATCACTGTACATTTCTCTTCTGTTTCCTATTTATATTTCTATTTTACCTCCTCAATTTAGCATTATGGACAGGGAAAGAACTAATCAAGGTCTGCACAAAAATATTTTGCCTTCAAATTCATACCGTGATCGTAGCATGCATGGACTCGACTCATATGACTGGGATTTCCATGAAAAAGATTGTGGGCCAAAAATGGGTGATCACTGTACATTTCTTTTCTGTTTCCTATTTATATTTGTATTTTACCTCCTCAATTTAGCATTATGGACAGGGAAAGACCTAATCTAAGATCTGCACAAAAATATTTTGCCTTCAAATTCATACCATGATCGTAGCATGGATGGACTCGACTCATATGACTGGGATTTCCATGAAAGAGATTGTGGGCCGAAAATGGGTGATCACTGTACATTTCTCTTCTGTTTCCTATTTATATTTCTTTTTTACCTCCTCAATTTAGCATTATGGACAGGGAAAGACACAATCTAAGATTTGCACAAAAATATTTTGCCTTCAACTTCATACCATGATCGTAGCATGGATGGACTCGACTCATATGACTGGGATTTCCATGAAAAATATTGTGGGCCGAAAATGGGTGATCACTGTACATTTCTCTTCTGTTTCCTATTTATATTTCTATTTTACCTCCTCAATTTAGCATTATGGACAGGGAAAGACCTAATCTAAAATCTGCACAAAAATATTTTGCCTTCAAATACATACCGAGATCGTAGCATGCATGGACTCGACTCATATGACTGGGATTTCCATGAAAAAGTTTGTGGGCAGAAAATGGGTGATCACTGTACATTTCTCTTCTGTTTCCTATTTATATTTCTTTTTTACCTCCTCAATTTAGCATTATGGACAGGGAAAGACACAATCTAAGATTTGCACAAAAATATTTTGCCTTCAACTTCATACCATGATCGTAGCATGGATGGACTCGACTCATATGACTGGGATTTCCATGAAAAAGATTGTGGGCCGAAAATGGGTGAGCACTGTACATTTCTCTTCTGTTTCCTATTTATATTTATATTTTACCTCCTCAATTTAGCATTATGGACAGGGAAAGACCTAATCTAAGATCTGCACAAAAATAATTTGCCTTCAAATTCATACCGTGATCGTAGCATGCATGGACTCGACTCATATGACTGGGATTTCCATGAAAGAGATTGTGGGCCGAAAATGGGTGATCACTGTACATTTCTCTTCTGTTTCCTATTTATATTTCTTTTTTACCTTCTCAATTTAGCATTATAGACAGGGAAAGACATAATCTAAGATCTGCACAAAAATATTTTGCCTTCAAATTCATACCATGATCGTAGCATGGATGGACTCGACTCATATGACTGGGATTTCCATGAAAAATATTGTGGCCCGAAAATGGGTGATCACTGTACATTTCTCTTCTGTTTCCTATTTATATTTCTATTGTACCTCCTCAATTTAGCATTATGGTCAGGGAAAGACCTAATCTAAGATCTGCACAAAAATATTTTGCCTTCAACATCATACCGTGATCGTAGCATACATGGACACGACTCATATGACTGGGATTTCCATGAAAAAGATTGTGGGCCAAAAATGGGTGATCACTGTACATCTCTCTTCTGTTTCCTATTTATATTTATATTTTACCTCCTCAATTTAGCATTATGGACAGGGAAAGACGTAATCTAAAATCTGCACAAAAATATTTTGCCTTCAAATTCATACCGTGATCGTAGCATGCATGGACTCGACTCATATGACTGGGATTTCCATGAAAAAGATTGTGGGCCGAAAATGGGTGAGCACTGTACATTTCTCTTATGTTTCCTATTTATATTTATATTTTACCTCCTCAATTTAGCATTATGGACAGGGAAAGACCTAATCTAAGATCTGCACAAAAATATTTTGCCTTCAAATTCATACCGTGATCGTAGCATGCATGGACTCGACTCATACGCCTGGGATATCCACGAAAAAGATTGTGGGCCGAAAATGGATGATCACTGTACATTTCTCTTGTGTTTCCTATTAATATTTCTATTTTACCTCCTCAATTTAGCATTATGGACAGGGAAAGACCTAATCTAAGATCTGCACAAAAATATTTTGCCTTCAAATTCATACCGAGTCTGTAGCATGCATGGACTCGACTCATATGACTGGGATTTCCATGAAAAAGATTGTGGGCCAAAAATGGGTGATCACTGTACATTTCTCTTCTGTTTCCTATTTATATTTATATTTTACCTCCTCAATTTAGCATTATGGACAGGGAAAGACCTAATCTAAGATCTGCACAAAAATATTTTGCCTTCAAATTCATACCGTGATCGTAGCATGCATGGACTCAACTCATATGACTGGGATTTCCATGAAAAAGATTGTGGGCACAAAATGTGTGATCACTGTACATTTCTCTTCTGTTTCCTATTTATATTTCTATTTTACCTTCTCAATTTAGCATTATTGCCAGTGAAAGACCTAATCTAAGCTCTGCACAAAAATATTTTGCCTTCAAATCCTACCGTGATCGTAGCATGCATGGACTCGACTCATATGACTGGGATTTCCATGAAAAAGATTGTGGGCCAAAAATGAGTGATCACTGTACATTTCTCTTCAGTTTCCTATTTATATTTATATTTTACATCATCAATTTAGCATTATGGACAGGGAAAAACCTAATCTAATATCTGCACAAAAATATTTTGCCTTCAAATTCATACCGTGATCGTAGCATGCATGGACTCGACTCATATGACTGGGATTTCCATGAAAAAGATAGTGGGCCGAAAATGGGTGATCACTGTACATTTCTCTTCTGTTTCCTATTTATATTTATATTTTACCTCCTCAATTTAGCATTATGGCCAGGGAAAGACATAATCTAAGCTCTGCACAAAAATATTTTGCCTTCAAATTCATACCGTGATCGTAGCATGCATGGACTTGACTCAGATGACTGGGATTTCCATGAAAAAGATTGTGGGCCAAAAATGGGTGATCACTGTACATTTCTCTTCTGTTTCCTATTTATATTTCTTTTTTACCTCCTCAATTTAGCATTCTGGACAGGGAAAGACCTAATCTAAGATCTGCACAAAAATATTTTGCCTTCAAATTCATATCGTGAACGTAGCTTGCATGGACTCGACTCATATGACTGGGATTTCCATGGAAAAGATTGTGGGCCAAAAATGGGTGATCACTGTACATTTCTCTTCTGTTTCCTATTGATATTTCTATTTTAACTCCTCAATTTAGCATTATGGACAGGGAAAGACCTAATCTAAAATCTGCACAAAATATTTTGCCTTCAAATTCATACCGTGATCGTAGCATGCATTGACTGGACTCATGTGACTGGGATTTCCATGAAAAAGATTGTGGGCCAAAAATGGGTGATCACTGTACATTTCTCTTCTGTTTCCTATTTATATTTCTATTTTACCTTCTCAATTTAGCATTATGGCCAGGGAAAGACCTAATCTAAGCTATGCACAAAAATATTTTGACTTCAAATTCATACTGTGATCGTAGCATGCATGGATTCGACTCATATGACTGGGATTTCCATGAAAAAGATTGTCGGCCGAAAATGGTTGTTCACTGTACATTTCTGTTCTGTTTACTATTTATATTTATATTTTACCTCCTCAATTTAGCATTATGGCCAGGGAAAGACCTAATCTAAGCTCTGCACAAAAATATTTTGCCTTCAAATCCTACCGTGATCGTAGCATGCATGGACTCGACTCATATGACTGGGATTTCCATGAAAAAGATTGTGGGCCAAAAATGGGTGATCACTGTACATTTCTCTTCTGTTTCCTATTTATATTTATATTTTACATCATCAATTTAGCATTATGGACAGAGAAAGACCTAATCTAAGATCTGCACAAAAACATTTTGCCTTCAAATTCATACCGTGATCGTAGCATGCATGGACTCGACTCATATGACTGGGATTTCCATGAAAAAGTTTGTGGGCAGAAAATGGGTGATCACTGTACATTTCTCTTCTGTTTCCTATTTATATTTCTTTTTTACCTCCTCAATTTAGCATTATGGACAGGGAAAGACCTAATCTAAGATCTGCAAAAATATATTTTGCCTTCAAACTCATACCGTGATCGTAGCATGCATGGACTCGACTCATATGACTGGGATTTCCATGAAAAAGATTGTGGGGAGAAAATGGGTGATCACTGTACATTTTTCTTCTGTTTCTTATTCATATTTCTATTTTAACTCCTCAATTTAGCATTATGGACAGGGAAAGACCTAATCTAAGCTCTGCACAAAAATATTTTGCCTTCAAATTCATACCGTGATCGTAGCATGCATGGACTCGACTCATATGACTGGGATTTCCATGAAAAAGATTGTGGGCACAAAATGGGTGATCACTGTACATTTCTCTTCTGTTTCCCATTACTATTTCTATTTTACTTCCTAAATTTAGCATTATGCGCAGTGAAAGACCTAATCTAAGATCTGCAAAAAAATATTTTGCCTTCAAATTCATACCGTCATCGTAGCATGCATGGACTCGACTCATATGACTGGGATTTCCATGAAAAAGATTGTGGGCACAAAATGGGTGATCACTGTACATTTCTCTTCTGTTTCCCATTACTATTTCTATTTTACTTCCTCAATTTAGCTTTATGGACAGGGAAAGACATAATATAAGATCTGCAATAAAATATTTTGCCTTCAAATTCATACCGTGATCGTAGCATGCATAGACTCGACTTATATGACTGGGATTTCACTGAAAAAGATTGTGGGCACATAATGGGTGATCACTGTATATTTCTCTTCTGTTTCCCATTACTATTTCTATTTTACTTCCTCAATTTAGCATTATGGGCAGTGAAAGACCTAATCTAAGATCTGCAAAAAAATATTTTGCCTTCAAATTCATACCGTGATCGTAGCATGCATGGACTCGACTCATATGACTGGGATTTCCATGAAAAAGATTGTGGGCACAAAATGGGTGATCACTGTACATTTCTCTTCTGTTTCCCATTACTATTTCTATTTTACTTCCTAAATTTAGCATTATGGGCAGTGAAAGACCTAATCTAAGATCTGCAAAAAAATATTTTGCCTTCAAATTCATACCGTCATCGTAGCATGCATGGACTCGACTCATATGACTGGGATTTCCATGAAAAAGATTGTGGGAACAGAATGGGTGATCACTGTATATTTCTCTTCTGTTTCCCATTAATATTTCTATTTTACTTCCTCAATTTAGCATTATGGGCAGTGAAAGACCTAATCTAAGATCTGCAAAAAAATATTTTGCCTTCAAATTCATACCGTGATCATAGCATGCATGGATTCGACTCATATGACTGGGATTTCCATGAAAAAGATTGTGGGCACAAAATGGGTGATCACTGTACATTTCTCTTCTGTTTCCCATTACTATTTCTATTTTACTTCCTCAATTTAGCATTATGGGCAGTGAAAGACCTAATCTAAGATCTGCAAAAAATTATTTTGACTTCAAATTCATACCGTGATCGTAGCATGCATGGACTCGACTCATATGACTGGGATTTCCATGAAAAAGATTGTGGGCACAAAATGGGTGATCACTGTACATTTCTCTTCTGTTTCCCATTACTATTTCTATTTTACTTCCTCAATTTAGCATTATGAGCAGTGAAAGACCTAATCTAAGATCTGCAAAAAAATATTTTGCCTTCAAATTCATACCGTGATCGTAGCATGCATATATTCGACTCATATGACTGGGATTTCCATGAAAAAGATTGTGGGCACAAAATGGGTGATCACTGTACATTTCTCTTCTGTTTCCCATTACTATTTCTATTTTACTTCCTCAATTTAGCATTATGGGCAGTGAAAGACCTAATCTAAGATCTGCAAAAAAATATTTTGCCTTCAAATTCATACCGTGATCATAGCATGCATGGATTCGACTCATATGACTGGGATTTCCATGAAAAAGATTGTGGGCACAAAATCGGTGATCACTGTACATTTCTCTTCTGTTTCCCATTACTATTTCTATTTTACTTCCTCAATTTAGCATTATGGGCAGTGAAAGACCTAATCTAAGATCTGCAAAAAAATATTTTGCCTTCAAATTCATACCGTGATCGTAGCATGCATGGACTCGACTCATATGACTGGGATTTCCATGAAAAAGATTGTGGGCACAAAATGGGTGATCACTGTACATTTCTCTTCTGTTTCCCATTACTATTTCTATTTTACTTCCTCAATTTAGCATTATGGGCAGTGAAAGACCTAATCTAAGATCTGCAAAAAAATATTTTGCCTTCAAATTCATACCGTGATCGTAGAGCGCATGGACTCGAATCATATGACTGGGATTTCCATGAAAAAGATTGTGGGCACAAAATGGGTGATCACTGTACATTTCTCTTCTGTTTCCCATTACTATTTCTATTTTACTTCCTCAATTTAGCATTATGGGCAGTGAAAGACCTAATCTAAGATCTGCAAAAAAATATTTTGCCTTCAAATTCATACCGTGATCGTAGCATGCATGGATTCGACTCATATGACTGGGATTTCCATGAAAAAGATTGTGGGCACAAAATGGGTGATCACTGTACATTTCTCTTCTGTTTCCCATTACTATTTCTATTTTACTTCCTCAATTTAGCTTTATGGACAGTGAAAGACCTAATCTAAGATCTGCACAAAAATATTTTGACTTCAAATTCATAACATGATCGTAGCATGCATGGACTCGACTCATATGACTGGGATTTCCATGAAAAAGATTGTGGGCACAAAATGGGTGCTCACTGTATATTTCTCTTCTGTTTCCCATTACTATTTCTATTTTACTTCCTCAATTTAGCATTATGGGCAGTGAAAAACCTAATCTAAGATCTACAAAAAAATATTTTGCCTCAAATTCATACCGTGATCGTCGCATGCATGGACTCGACTCATATGACTGGGATTTCCATGAAAAAGATTGTGGGCACAAAATGGGTGATCACTGTATATTTCTCTTCTGTTTACCATTACTATTTCTATTTTACCTCCTCAATTTAGCATTATGGACAGGGAAAGACCTAATCTAAGATCTGCAAAAATATATTTTGCCTTCAAATTCAAACCGTGATCGTAGCATATATGGACTCGACTCATATGACTGGGATTTCCATGAAAAAGATTGTGGGCAGAAAATGGGTGATGACTGTACATTTCTCTTCTCTTTCCCATTACTATTTCTATTTTACTTCCTGAATTTAGCATTATGGACAGGGAAAGACCTAATCTAAGATCTGCAAAAATATATTTTGCCTTCAAATTCATACCGTGATCGTAGCGTGCATGGACTCGACTCATATGACTGGGATTTCCATGAAAAAGATTGTGGGCACAAAATGCCTGATCACTGTACATTTCTCTTCTGTTTCCCATTACTATTTCTATTTTACTTTCTAAATTTAGCATTATGGACAGGGAAAGACCTAATCTAAGATCTGCAAAAAAATATTTTGCCTTCAAATTCATACCATGATCGTAGCATGCATGGACTCGAATCATATGACTGGTATTTCCATGAAAAAGATTGTGGGCACAAAATGGGTGATCACTGTACATTTCTCTTCTGTTTACCATTACTAATTCTATTTTACTTCCTCAATTTAGCATTATGGACTGGGAAACACCAAATCTAAGATCTGCAAAAAAATATTTTGCCGTCAAATTCATACCGTGAACGTAGCATGCAAGGACTCGACTCATAACTGGGATTTCCATGAAAAAGATTGTGGGCAGAAAATGGGTGATCACTGTACATTTCTCTTCCGTTTCCTATTTATATTACTATTTTACCTCCTCAATTTAGCATTATGGACAGGGAAAGACCTAATGTAAGCTCTGTACAAAAATATATTGCCTTCAAATTCATACCGTGATCGTAGCATGCATGGACTCGACTCATATGACTGGGATTTCCATGAAAAAGATTGTGGGCCGAAAATGGGTGATCACTGTACATTTCTCTTCCGTTTCCTATTTATATTTATATTTTACCTCCTCAATTTCGCATTATGGACAGGGAAAGACCTAATGTAAGATCTGCACGAAAATATTTTGCCTTCAATTTCATACCGTGATCGTAGCATCCATGGACTCGACTCATATGACTGGGATTTCCATGAAAAAGATTGTGGGCACAAAAGGGGTGATCACTATACATTTCTCTTCTGTTTCCTATTTATATTTATATTTTACCTCCTCAATTTAGCATTATCGCCAGTGAAAGACCTAATCTAAGCTCTGCACAAAAATATTTTGCCTTCAAATTCATACCGTGATCGTAGCTTGCATGGACTCGACTCATATGACTGGGATTTCCATGAAAAAGATAGTGAGCCGAAAATGGGTGATCACTGTACATTTCTCTTCTGTTTTCATATTTATATTTATATTTTAACTCCTCAATTTAGCATTATGGACAGGGAAAGACCGAATCTAAAATCTGCACAAAAATATTTTGCCTTCAAATTCATACCGTGATCGTAGCATGCATGGAGTCGACTCATATGACTGGGATTTCCATGAAAATGATTGTGGGCCGAAAATGGGTGATCACTGTACATTTCTCTTCTGTTTCCTATTTATATTTATATTATACCTCCTCAATTTAGCATTATGGACAGGGAAAGACCTAATCTGAAATCTGCACAAAAATATTTTGCCCTCAAATTCATACCGTGATCGTAGCATGCATGGACTCGACTCATATGACTGGGATTTCCATGAAAAAGATCGTGGGCCGAAAATGGGTGATCACTGTACATTTCTCTTCTGTTTCCTATTTATATTTATATTTTACCTCCTCAATTTAGCATTATGGACAGGGAAAGACCTAATCTAAAATCTGCACAAAAATATTTTGCCTTCAAATTCATACTGAGATCATAGCATGCATGGACTCGACTCATATGACTGGGATTTGCATGAAAAAGATTGTTGCATGAAAATGGGTGATCAATGTACATTTCTCTTCTGTTTGCTATTTATATTTATATTTTACCTCCTCAATTTAGCATTATGGACAGGGAGAGACCTAATCTAAAATCTGCACAAAAATATTTTGCCTTCAAATTCATACCGTGATCGTAGCATGCATTAACTCGACTCATATGACTGGGATTTCCATGAAAAAGATTGTGGGACGAAAAAGGGGGATCACTGTACATTCCTCTTCTGTTTCCTATTTATATTTATATTTTACCTTCTCAATTTAGCATTATGGACAGGGAAAGACATTATCTAAGCTCTGCACAGAAATATTTTGCCTTCAAATTCATACCGTGATCGTAGCATGCATGGACTCGACTCATATGACTGGTATTTCCATGAAAAAGATTGTGGGACGAAAAAGGGGGATCACTGTACATTTCTCTTCTGTTTCCTATTTATATTTATATTTTACCACCTCAATTTAGCATTATGGACAGGGAAAGACATTATCTAAGATCTGCACACAAATATTTTGCCTTCAAATTCATACCGTGATCGTAGCATGCATGGACTCGACTCATATGACTGGGATTTCCATGAAAAAGATTGTGGGACGAAAAAGGGGGATCACTGTACATTCCTCTTCTGTTTCCTATTTATATTTATATTTTACCTTCTCAATTTAGCATTATGGACAGGGAAAGACATTATCTAAGATCTGCACACAAATATTTTGCCTTCAAATTCATACCGTGATCGTAGCATGCATGGACTCGACTCATATGACTGGGATTTCCATGAAAAAGTTTATGGGCCGAAAATGGGTGATCACTGTACATTTCTCTTCTGTTTCCTATGTATATTTCTATTTTACCTCCTCAATTTAGCATTATGGACAGGGAAAGATATTATCTAAGCTCTGCACAGAAATATTTTGCCTTCAAATTCATACCGTGATCGTAGCATGCATGGACTCGACTCATATGACTGGTATTTCCATGAAAAAAATTGTGGGCCGAAAATGGGTTATCACTGTACATTTCTCTTCTGTTTCCTATTTATATTTCTATTTTACCTCCTCAATTTAGCATTATGGACAGGGAAAGACATTATCTAAGCTCTGCACACAAATATTTTGCCTTCAAATTCATACCGTGATCGGAGCATGCATGGACTCGACTCATATGACTGGGATTTCAATGAAAAAGTTTGTGGGCAGAAAATGGGTGATCACTGTACTTTTCTTTTCTGTTTCCTATTTATATTTATATTATACCTCCTCAATTTAGCATTATGGACAGGGAAAGAACTAATCTAAGATCTGCACAAAAATATTTTGCCTTCAAATTCATACCGTAATTGTAGCATGCATGGACACGACTCATATGACTGGGATTTCCATGAAAAAGATTGTGGGTCGAAAATGGGTGATCACTGTACATTTCTCTTCTGTTTCCTATTTATATTTATATTTTACCTCCTCAACTTAGTATTATGGCCAGGGAAAGACCTAATCTAAGCTCTGCACAAAATATTTTGCCTTCAAATTCATACCGTGATCGTAGCATGCATGGACTCGACTCATATGACTGGGATTACCATGAAAAAGATTGTGGGCCGAAAATGGGTGATCACTGTACATTTCTCTTCTGTTTCCTATTTATATTTCTATTTTACCTCCTCAATTTAGCATTATGGACAGGGAAAGACCAAATCTAAGATCTACACAAAAATATTTTGCCTTCAAATTCATACCGTGATCGTAGCATGCATGGACACGACTCATATGACTGGGATTTCCGAGAAAAAGATTGTGGGCCGATAATGGGTGATCACTGAACATATCTCTTCTGTTTCCTATTTATATTTATATTTTACCTCCTCAATTTAGCATTATGGACAGGGAAAGACTTAATCTAAAATCTGCACAAAAATATTTTGCCTTCAAATTCATACTGAGATCGTAGCATGCATGGACTCGACTCGTATGACTGGGATTTGCATGAAAAAGATTGTGGCATGAAAATGGGTGATCACTGTACATTTCTCTTCTGTTTCCTATTTATATTTATATTTTACCTCCTCAATTTAGCATTATGGACAGGGAAAGACCTAATCTAAAATCTGCACAAAAATATTTTGCCTTCATATTCATACCGTGATCGTAGCATGCATGGACTCGACTCATATGACTGGGATTTCCATGAAAAAGATTGTGGGCCGAAAATGGGTGATCACTGTACATTTCTCATCTGTTTCGTATTCATATTTCTATTTTACCTCCTCAATTTAGCATTATGGACAGGGAAAGACCTAATCTAAAATCTGCACAAAAATATTTTGCCCTCAAATTCATACCGTGATCGTAGCATGCATGGACTCGACTCATATGACTGGGATTTCCATGAAAAAGATCGTGGGCCGAAAATGGGTGATCACTGTACATTTCTCTTCTGTTTCCTATTTATATTTATATTTTACCTCCTCAATTTAGCATTATGGACAGGGAAAGACCTAATCTAAAATCTGCACAAAAATATTTTGCCTTCAAATTCATACTGAGATCGTAGCATGCATGGACTCGACTCATATGACTGGGATTTGCATGAAAAAGATTGTTGCATGAAAATGGGTGATCAATGTACATTTCTCTTCTGTTTCCTATTTATATTTCTATTTTACCTCCTCAATTTAGCATTATGGACAGGGAAAGACCTAATCTAAAATCTGCACAAAAATATTTTCCCTTCAAATTCATACCGTGATCGTAGCATGCATTGAATCGACTCATATGACTGGGATTTCCATGTAAAAGATTGTGGGCCGAAAATGGGTGATCACTGTACATTTCTCTTCTATTTCCTATTTATATTTCTTTTTTACCTCCTCAATTTAGCATTATGGCCAGGGAAAGACCTAATCTAAGCTCTGCACAAAAATATTTTGCCTTCAAATTCATACCGTGATCGTAGCATGCATGGACTCGACTCATATGACTGGGATTTCCATGAAAGAGATTGTGGGCCGAAAATGGGTGTTCACTGTATATTTCTCTTCTGTTTACTATTTATATTTATATTTTACCTCCTCAATTTAGCATTACGGACAGGGAAAGACCTAATCTAAAATCTGCCCCAAAATATTTTGCATTCAAATTCATACCGTGATCGTAGCATGCATGGACTCGACTCATATGACTGGGATTTCCATGAAAAAGATAGTGGGCCGAAAATGAGTGATCACTGTACATTTCTCTTCTGTTTCCTATTTATATTTATATTTTAACTCCTCAATTTAGCATTGTGGCCAGTGAATGACATAATCTAAGCTCTGCACAAAAATATTTTGCCTTCAAATTCATACCGTGATCGTAGCATGCATGGAATGGACTCATATGAATGGGATTTCCATGAAAAAGATTGTGGGCCAAAAATGGGTGATCACTGTACATTTCTCTTCTGTTTCCTATTTATACTTCTATTTTACCTCCTCAATTTAGCATTATGGCCAGGGAAAGACCTAATCTAAGATCTGCACAAAAATATTTTGCCTTCAAATTCATACCGTGATCGTAGCATGCATGGACTCGACTCATAGGACTGGGATTTCCATGAAAAAGATTGTGGGCCGAAACTGGGTGATCACTGTACATTTCTCTTCTGTTTCCTATTTATATTTCTATTTTACCTCCTCAATTTAGCATTATGGACAGGGAAAGACCTAATCAAGATCTGCACAAAAATATTTTGCCTTCAAATTCATACCGTGATCGTAGCATGCATGGACTCGACTCATATGACTGGGATTACCATGAAAAAGATTGTAGGCTGAAAATGGCTGATCACTGTACATTTCTCTTCTGTTTCCTAATTATATTTCTATTTTACCTCCTCAATTTAGCATTATGGACAGGGAAAGACCTAATCTAAGCTCTGCACAAAAATATTTTGCCTTCAAATTCATACCGTGATCGTAGCATGCATGGACTCAACTCATATGACTGGGATTTCCACAAAAAAGATTGTGGGCCGAAAATGGACGATCACTGTACATTTCTCTTCTGTTTCCTATTTATATTTCTATTTTACCTCCTCAATTTAGCATTATGGCCAGTGAAAGACTTAATCTAAGCTCTGCACAAAAATATTTTGCCTTCAAATTCATACCGTGATCGTAGCATGCATGGACTCGACTCATATGACTGGGATTTCCACGTAAAAGATTGTGGGCCGAAAATGGATGATCACTGTACATTTCTCTTCTGTTTCCTATTTATATTTCTATTTTACCTCCTCAATTTAGCATTATGGCCAGGGAAAGACTTAATCTAAGCTCTGCACAGAAATATTTTGCCTTCAAATTCATACCGTGATCGTAGCATGCATGTACTCGACTCATATGACTGGGATTACCATGAAAAAGATTGTGGGCCGAAAATGGGTGATCACTGTACATTTCTCTTCTGTTTCCTATTTATATTTCTATTTTACCTCCTCAATTTAGCATTATGGACAGGGAAAAACCTAATCAAGATCTGCACAAAAATATTTTGCCTTCAAATTCATACCGTGATCGTAGCATGCATGTGCTCGACTCATATGACTGGGATTTCCATGAAAAATATTGTGGGCCGACAATGGGTGATCACTGTACATTTCTCTTCTGTTTCCTATTTATATTTCTATTTTACCTCCTCAATTTAGCATTATGGCCAGGGAAAGACCTAATCTAAGCTCTGCATAAAAACATTTTGCCTTCAAATTCATACCGTGATCGTAGCATGCATGGACTCGACTCATATGACTGGGATTTCCATGAAAAAGATTGTGGGCCGAAAATGGGTGATCACTGTACATTTCTCTTCCGTTTCCTGTTCATATTTATATTTTACCTCCTCAATTTAGCATTATGGACAGGGAAAGACCTAAACTAAAATCTGCACAAAAATATTTTGCCTTCAAATTCATACCGTGATCGTAGCATGCATGGACTCGACTCATATGACTGGGATTTCCATGAAAAAGAATGTGGGCCGAAAATGGGTGATCACTGTACATTTCTTTTCTGTTTCCCATTTTTATTTATATTTTACCTCCGCAATTTAGCATTATGGACAGGGAAAGACCTAATCTAAGATCTGCACAAAAATATTTTGCCTTCAAATTCATACTGTGATCGTAGCATGCATGGACTCGACTCATATGACTGGGATTTGCATGAAAAAGATTGTGGGCCGAAAATGGGTGATCACAGTACATTTCTTTTCTGTTTCCTATTTATATTTATATTTTACCTCCTCAATTTAGCATTATGGACAGTGAAAGGCCTAATCTAAGATCTGCACAAAAATATATTCCTTTCAAATTCATACCGTGATAGTGGCATGCATAGACTCGTTTCATATGACTGGGATTTCCATGAAAAAGATTGTGGGCCGAAAATGGGTGATCACTGTACATTTCTCTTCTGTTTCCTATTTATATTTATATTTTACCTCCTCAATTTAGCATTATGGACAGGGAAAGACCTAATCTAAAATCTGCACAAAAATATTTTGCCTTCAAATTCATACCGTGATCGTAGCATGCATGGACTCAACTCACATGACTGGGATTTCCATGAAAAAGATTGTGGGCCGAAAATGGGTGATCACTGTACATTTCTCTTCTGTTTCCTATTTATATTTCTATTTTACCTCCTCAATTTAGCATTATGGACAGGGAAAGACCTAATCTAAGTTCTGCACAAAAATATTTTGCCTTCAAATTCATACTGTGATCGTAGCATGCATGGACTCGACTCATATGACTGGGATTTCCATGAAAAAGATTGTGGGCCGAATATGGGTGATCACTGTACATTTCTCTTCTGTATTCTATTGATATTTCTATTTTACCTCCTCAATTTAGCATTATGGACACGGAAAGAACTAATCTAAAATCTGCACAAAAATATTTTGCTTTCAAATTCATACTGTGATCGTAGCATGCATGGACTCGACTCATATGACCGGGATTTCCATGAAAAAGATTATGGGCCGAAAATGGGTGATCACTGTACATATCTCTTCTGTTTCCTATTTATATTTATATTTTACCTCCTCAATTTAGCATTATGGACAGGGAAAGACCAAATCTAAGATCTGCACAAAAATATTTTGCCTTCAAATTCATACCGTGATTGTAGCATGCATTGACTCGACTCATATGGCTGGGATTTCCATGAAAAAGATTGCGGGCCGAAAATGCGTGATCACTGTATATTTCTATTTTGTTTCCATTCATATTTCTATTTTACCTCCTCAATTTAGCATTATGGGCAGGGAAAGTAATTATCTAAGCTCTGCACACAAATATTTTGCCTTCAAATTCATACCGTGATCGTAGCATGCATTGACTCGACTCATATGACTGGGATTTCCATGAAAAAGATTGTGCGCCTAAAATTGGTGATCACTGTACATTTCTGTTCTGTTTCTTATTCATATTTCTATTTTGCCTCCTCAACATAGCATTATGGACAGGGAAAGACCTAATCTAAAATCTGCACAAAAATATTTTGCCTTTAAATTCATACCGTGATCGTAGCATGCGATTACTCGACTCATATAACTGGGATTTCCATGAAAAAGATTGTGGGCCGAAAATGGGCGATCACTCTACATTTCTCTTCTGTTTCCTAGTTATATTTATATTTTACCTCCTCAATTTAGCATTATGGACAGGGAAAGACCTAATCTAAGCTCTGCACAAACATATTGTGCTTTCAAATTCATACCGTGTTCGTAGCATGCATGACTCGACTCATATGACTGGGATTTCCAGGAAAAAGATTGTGGGCTTAAAATGGGTGATCACTCTACATTTCTCTTCTGTTTCCTATTTATATTTCTATTTTACCTCCTCAATTTAGCATTATGAATAAGGAAAGACCTAATCTAAAATCTGCACAAAAATATTTTGCTTTCAATTTCATACCGTGATCGTAGCATCCATGGACTCGACTCATATGACTGGGATTTCCATGAAAAAGATTGTGGGCCGGAAATGGGTGATCACTGTACATTTCTCTTCTGTTTCCTATTTATATTTATATTTTACCTTCTCAATTTAGCATTATGGACAGGGAAAGACCTAATCTAAAATCTGCACAAAAATATTTTGCCTTCAAATTCATACCGTGATCGTAGAATGCAATTACTCGACTCATATGACTGGGATTTCCATGAAAAAGATTGTGGTCCGAAAATGGGTGATCACTGTACATTTCTCTTCTGTTTCCTATTTATATTTATATTTTACCTTCTCAATTTAGCATTATGGACAGGGAAAGACCTAATATAAATCTTCACAAAAATATTTTGCTTTCAATTTCATACCGTGATCGTAGCATGCATGGACACGACTCATGTGACTGGGATTTCCATGAAAAAGATTGTGGGCCGAAATCGGGTCATCACTGTACATTTCTTTTCTGTTTTCTATTTATATTTCTATTTTACCTCCTCAATTTAGCATTATGGACAGGGAAAGATATAATCTAAAATCTGCACAAAAATATTTTGCTTTCAAATTCATACCGTGATCGTAGCATGCATGGACTCGACTCATATGACTGGGATTTCCATGAAAAAGATTGTGGGCCGAAAATGGGTGATCACTGTACATTTCTCTTCTGTTTCCTATTTATATTTCTATTTTACCTCCTCAATTTAGCATTATGGACAGGGAAAGACCTAATCTAAGTTCTGCACAAAAATATTTTGCCTTCAAATTCATACTGTGATCGTAGCATGCATGGACTCGACTCATATGACTGGGATTTCCATGAAAAAGATTGTGGGCCGAAAATGGGTGATCACTGTACATTTCTCTTCTGTATTCTATTGATATTTCTATTTTACCTACTCAATTTAGCATTATGGACATGGAAAGAACTAATCTAAAATCTGCACAAAAATATTTTGCTTTCAAATTCATACTGTGATCGTAGCATGCATCGACTCGACTCATATGACCGGGATTTCCATGAAAAAGATTGTGGGCCGGAAATGGGTGATCACTGTACATTTCTCTTCTGTTTCCTATTTATATTTATATTTTACCTTGTCAATTTAGCATTATGGACAGTGAAAGACCTAATATAAAATCTTCACAAAAATATTTTGCCTTCAAATTCATACCGTGATCGTCCCATGCATGACTCGACTCATATGACTGGGATTTCCAGGAAAAAGATTGTGGGCTTAAAATGGGTGATCACTCTACATTTCTCTTCTGTTTCCTATTTATATTTATATTTTACCTCCTCAATTTAGCATTATGGACAGGGAAAGACCTAATCTAAGACCTGCACAAAAATATTTTGCCTTCAAATTCATACCGTGATCGTAGCATGCATGGACTCGAATCATATGACTGGTATTTCCATGAAAAAGATTGTGGGCCGAAAATGGGAGATTGCTGTACATTTCTCTTCTGTTTCCTATTTATATTTATATTTTACCTCCTCAATTTAGCATTATGGACAGGGAAAGACCTAATCTAAATCTGCACAAAAATATTTTGCCTTGAACTTCATACCGTGAACGTAGCATGCATGGACTCGACTCATATGACTGGGATTTCCATGAAAAAGATTTTGGGCAGAAAATGGGTGATCACTCTACATTTCTCTTCTGTTTCCTATTTATATTTATATTTTACCTCCTCAATTTAGCATTATGGACAGGGAAAGAGCTAATCTAAAATCTGCACAAAAATATTTTGCCTTCAAATTCATACCATGAACGTAGCATGCATGGACTCGACTCATATGACTGGGATTTCCATGAAAAAGATTGTGGGCGGAAAATGGGTGATCACTGTACTTTTCTCTTCTGTTTCCTATTTATATTTCTATTTTACCTCCTCAATTTAGCATTATGGACAGGGAAAGACATAATCTAATATCTGCACAAAAATATTTTGCCTTCAAATTCATACCGTGATCGTAGCATGCATGGACTCGACTCATATGACTGGGATTTCCATGAAAAAGATTGTGGGCTGAAAATGGGAGATCACTGTACATTTCTCTTCTATTTCCTATTTATATTTCTATTTTACCTCCTCAGTTTAGCATTCTGGACTGGGAAAGACATAATCTAATATCTCCACAAAAATATTTTGCCTTCAAATTCATACCGTGATCGTAGGTATGCATGGACTCGACTCATATGACTGGGATTTCCATGAAAAGATTGTGCGTCGAAAATGGGTGATCACTGAACATTTCTCTTCTGTTTCTTATTCATATTTATATTTTACTTCCTTAATTTAGCATTATAGACAGGGAAAGACCTAATCTAAAATCTTCACAAAAATATTTAGCCTTCAAATTCATACCGTGATCGTAGCATGCATTTACTCGACTCATAGGACTGGGATTTCCATGAAAAAGATTGTGGGCCGAAAATGGGTGGTCACTGTACATTTCTCTTCTGTTTCCTATTTATATTTATATTTTACCTCCTCAATTTAGCATTATGGACAGGGAAAGACCTAATCTAAAATCTGCACAAAAATATTTTGCCTTCAAATTCATACCGTGATCGTAGCATGCATGGACTCATATGACTGGGATTTCCATGAAAAAGATTGTGGGCCGAAAATGGGTGATCACTGTACATTTCTCTTCTGTTTCCTATTTATATTTCTATTTTACCTCCTCAATTTAGCATTATGGACAGGGAAAGATATTATCTAAGCTCTGCACACAAATATATTGCCTTCAAATTCATACCGTGATCTTAGCATGCATGGACTCGACTCATATATCTGGGATTTACATGAAAAAGATTTTTGTCCGAAAATGGGTAATCACTGTACATTTCTCTTCTGTTTCCTATTTATATTTCTATTTTACCTCCTCAATTTAGCATTATGGACAGGGAAAGACATAATCTAAGATCTGCACAAATATATTTTGCCTTCAAATTCATACCGTGATCGTAGCATGCATGGACTCGACTCATATGACTGGGATTTCCATGAAAAAGATTGTGGGCCGAAAATGGGTGATCACTGTACATTTCTCTTCTGTTACCTATTTATATTTTTATTTTACCTCCTCAATTCAGCATTATGGACAGGGAAAGACCTAATCTAAGGTCTGCACGAAAATATTTTGCCTTCAAATTCATACCGTGATCGTAGCATGCATGGACTCGACTCATATGACTGGGATTTCCATGAAAAAGATTTTTGGCCGAAAATGGGTAATCACTGTACATTTCTCTTCTGTTTCCTATTTATATTTCTATTTTACCTCCTCAATTTAGCATTATGGACAGGGAAAGACCTAATCTAAGTTCTGCACAAAAATATTTTGCCTTCAAATTCATACCGTGATCGTAGCATGCATGGACTCGACTCATATGACTGGGATTTCCATGAAAAAGATTGTGGGCAGAAAATGGGTGATCACTGTACATTTCTCTTCTGTTTCCTATTTATATTTCTATTTTACCTACTTAATTTAGCATTATGGACAAGGAAAGACCTAATCTAAGCTCTGCACAAAAATATTTTGCCTTCAAATTCATACCGTGATCGTAGCATGCATGGACTCGACTCATATGACTGGGATTTCCATGAAAAAGATTGTGGGCCGAAAATGGGTGATCATTGTACATTTCTCTTCTGTTTCCTATTTATATTTCTATTTTACCTCCTCAATTTAGCATTATGGCCAGGGAAAGACCTAATCTATGACCTGCACAAAAATATTTTGCCTTCAAATTCATACCGTGATCGTAGCATGCATGGACTCGACTCATATGACTGGGATTTCCATGAAAAATATTGTGGGCCGACAATGGGTGATCACTGTATATTTCTCTTCTGTTTCCTATTTATATTTCTATTTTACCTCCTCAATTTAGCATTATGGCCAGGGAATACCTAATCTAAGCTCTGCACAAAAATATTTTGCCTTCAAATTCATACCGTGAACGTAGCATACATGGACTCGACTCATATGACTGGGATTTCCATGAAAAAGATTTTTGGCCGAAAATGGGTAATCACTGTACATTTCTCTTCTGTTTCCTATTTATATTTCTATTTTACCTCCTCAATTTAGCATTATGGACAGGGAAAGACCTAATCTAAGTTCTGCACAAAAATATTTTGCCTTCAAATTCATACCGTGATCGTAGCATGCATTGACTCGACTCATATGACTGGGATTTCCATGAAAAAGATTGTGGGCAGAAAATGGGTGATCACTGTACATTTCTCTTCTGTTTCCTATTTATATTTCTATTTTACCTACTTAATTTAGCATTATGGACAAGGAAAGACCTAATCTAAGCTCTGCACAAAAATATTTTGCCTTCAAATTCATACCGTGATCGTAGCATGCATGGACTCGACTCATATGACTGGGATTTCCATGAAAAAGATTGTGGGCCGAAAATGGATGATCATTGTACATTTCTCTTCTGTTTCCTATTTATATTTCTATTTTACCTCCTCAATTTAGCATTATGGCCAGGGAAAGACCTAATCTAAGACCTGCACAAAAATATTTTGCCTTCAAATTCATACCGTGATCGTAGCATGCATGGACTCGACTCATATGACTGGGATTTCCATGAAAAATATTGTGGGCCGACAATGGGTGATCACTGTACATTTCTCTTCTGTTTCCTATTTATATTTCTATTTTACCTCCTCAATTTAGCATTATGGCCAGGGAATACCTAATCTAAGCTCTGCACAAAAATATTTTGCCTTCAAATTCATACCGTGAACGTAGCATACATGGACTCGACTCATGTGACTGGGATTTCCATGAAAAAGATAGTGGGCCAAAAATGGGTGATCACTGTACATTTCTCTTCTGTTTCCTATTTATATTTCTATTTTACCTCCTCAATTTAGCATTATGGACAGGGAAAGACCTAATCTAAGATCTGAACAAAAATATTTTGCGTTCAAATTCATACCGTGATCGTAGCATGCATGGACTCGACACATATGACTGGGATTTCCATGAAAAAGATTGTGGGCCGAAAATGGGTGATCACTGTACATTTCTCTTCTGTTTCCTATTTATATTTATATTTTACCTCCTCAATTTAGCATTATGGACAGGGAAAGACCTAATCTAAGATCTGCACAAAATATTTTGCCTTCAAATTCATACCGTGATCGTAGCATGCATGGACTCGACTGATATGACTGGGATTTCCATGAAAAAGATTGTGGGCCGAAAATGGGTGATCACTGTACATTTCTCTTCTGTTTCCTATTTATATTTATATTTTACCTGCTCAATTTAGCATTATGGACAGGGAAAGACCTAATCTAAAATCTGCACAAAAATATTTTGCCTTCAAATTCATACCGTGATCGTAGCATGCATGGACTCATATGACTGGGATTTCCATGAAAAAGATTGTGGGCCGAAAATGGGTGATCACTGTACATTTCTCTTCTGTTTCCTATTTATATTTATATTTTACCTCCTCAATTTAGCATTATGGACAGGGAAAGATATTATCTAAGCTCTGCACACAAATATATTGCCTTCAAATTCATACCGTGATCGTAGCATGCATGGACTCGACTCATATGACTGGGATTTCCATGAAAAAGATTTTTGGCTGAAAATGGGTAATCACTGTACATTTTTCTTCTGTTTCCTATTTATATTTCTATTTTACCTCCTCAATTTAGCATTATGGACAGGGAAAGACCTAATGTAAGTTCTGCACAAAAATATTTTGCCTTCAAATTCATACCGTGATCGTAGCATGCATGGACTCGACTCATATGACTGGGATTTCCATGAAAAAGATTGTGGGCCGAAAATGGGTGATCACTGTACATTTCTCTTCTGTTTCCTATTTATATTTATATTTTACCTACTTAATTCAGCATTATGGACAGGGAAAGACCTAATCTAAGTTCTGCACAAAAATATTTTGCCTTCAAATTCATACCGTGATCGTAGCATGCATGGACTCGACTGATATGACTGGGATTTCCATGAAAAAGATTGTGGGCCGAAAATGGGTGATCACTGTACATTTCTCTTCTGTTTCCTATTTATATTTCTATTTTACCTTCTCAATTTAGCATTATGGACAGGGAAAGACGTAATCTAAAATCTGCACAAAAATATTTTGCCTTCAAATTCATACCGTGATCGTAGCATGCATGGACTCAAATGACTATGATTTCCATGAAAAAGATTGTGGGCCGAAAATGGGTGATCACTGTACATTTCTCTTCTGTTTCTTATTTATATTTATATTTTACCTCCTCAATTTAGCATTATGGACAGGGAAAGACCTAATCTAAAATCTGCACAAAAATATTTTGCCTTCAAATTCATACCGTGATCGTAGCATGCATGGACTCATATGACTGGGATTTCCATGAAAAAGATTGTGGGCCGAAAATGGGTGATCACTGTACATTTCTCTTCTGTTTCCTATTTATATTTATATTTTACCTCCTCAATTTAGCATTATGGACAGGGAAAGATATTATCTAAGCTCTGCACACAAATATATTGCCTTCAAATTCATACCGTGATCGTAGCATGCATGGACTCGACTCATATGACTGGGATTTCCATGAAAAAGATTTTTGGCCGAAAATGGGTAATCACTGTACATTTCTCTTCTGTTTCCTATTTATATTTATATTTTACCTCCTCAATTTAGCATTATGAACAAGGAAAGACCTAATCTAAGCTCTGCACGAAAATATTTTGCCTTCAAATTCATACCGTGATCGTAGCATGCATGGACTCGACTCATATGACTGGGATTTCCATGAAAAAGATTGTGGGCCGAAAATGGGTGATCACTGTACATTTCTCTTCTGTTTCATATTTATATTTCTATTTTACCTACTTAATTTAGCATTATGGACAAGGAAAGCCCTAATCTAAGCTCTGCACAAAAATATTTTGCCTTCAAATTCATACCGTGATCGTAGCATGCATGGACTCGACTCATATGACTGGGATTTCCATGAAAAAGATTGTGGGCCGAAAATGGGTGATCACTGTACATTTCTCTTCTGTTTCCTATTTATATTTCTATTTTACCTACTTAATTTAGCATTATGGACAAGGAAAGACCTAATCTAAGCTCTGCAAAAAAATATTTTGCCTTCAAATTCATACCGTGATCGTAGCATGCATGGACTCGACTCATATGACTGGGATTTCCATGAAAAAGATTTTGGGCCGAAAATTGGTAATCACTGTACATTTCTCTTCTGTTTCCTATTTATATTTCTATTTTACCTCCTCTATTTAGCATTATGGACAGGGAAAGACCTAATCTAAGCTCTGCAAAAAAATATTTTGCCTTCAAATTCATACCGTGATCGTAGCATGCATGGACTCGACTCATATGACTGGGATTTCCATGAAAAAGATTTTGGGCCGAAAATTGGTAATCACTGTACATTTCTCTTCTGTTTCCTATTTATATTTCTATTTTACCTCCTCAATTTAGCATTATGGACAGGGAAAGACGTAATCTAAAATCTGCACAAAAATATTTTGCCTTCAAATTCATACCGTGATCGTAGCATGCATGGACTCATATGACTATGATTTCCATGAAAAAGATTGTGGGCCGAAAATGGGTGATCACTGTACATTTCTCTTCTGTTTCCTATTTATATTTATATTTTACCTCCTCAATTTAGCATTATGGACAGGGAAAGATATTATCTAAGCTCTGCACACAAATATATTGGCTTCAAATTCATACCGTGATCGTAGCATGCATGGACTCGACTCATATGACTGGGATTTCCATGAACAAGATTTTTGGCCGAAAATGGGTAATCACTGTACATTTCTCTTCTGTTTCCTATTTATATTTCTATTTTACCTCCTCAATTTAGCATTATGAACAAGGAAAGACCTAATCTAAGCTCTGCACAAAAATATTTTGCCTTCAAATTCATACCGTGATCGTAGCATGCATGGACTCGACTCATATGACTGGGATTTCCATGAAAAACATTGTGGGCCAAAAATAGGTGATCACTGTACATTTCTCTTCTGTTTCCTATTTATATTTCTATTTTACCTACTTAATTTAGCATTACGGACAAGGAAAGACCTAATCTAAGCTCTGCACAAAAATATTTTGCCTTCAAATTCATACCGTGATCGTAGCATGCATGGATTCGACTCATATGATTGGGATTTCCATGAAAAAGATTGTGGGCCGAAAATGGGTAATCACTGTACATTTCTCTTCTGTTTCCTATTTATATTTATATTTTACCTACTTAATTTAGCATTATGGACAAGGAAAGACCTAATCTAAGCTCTGCACAAAAATATTTTGCCTTCAAATTCATACCGTGATCGTAGCATGCATGGACTCGACTCATATGACTGGGATTTCCATGAAAAAGATTGTGGGCTGAAAATGGGCGATCACTGTACATTTCTCTTCTGTTTCCTATTTATATTTCTATTTTACCTACTTAATTTAGCATTATGGACAAGGAAAGACCTAATCTAAGCTCTGCAAAAAAATATTTTGCCTTCAAATTCATACCGTGATCGTAGCATGCCTGGACTCGACTCATATGACTGGGATTTCCATGAAAAAGATTGTGGGCCGAAAATGGGTGATCACTGTACATTTCTCTTCTGTTTCATATTTATATTTATATTTTACTTCCTCAATTTAGTAATGTGACCAGGGAAAGACCTAATCTAAGCTCTGCACAAATATATATTGCCTTCAAATTCATACCGTGATCGTAGCATGCATGGACTCGACTCATATGACTGGGATTTCCATGAAAAAGATTGTGGGCAAAAAATGGGTGATTACTGTAGATTTCTCTTCTGTTTCCTATTTATATTTGTATTTTACCTCCTCAATTTAGCATTATGGACGGGGAAAGACTTAATCTAAGACCTGAACAAAAATATTTTGCCTTCAAATTCATACCGTGATCGTAGCATGCATGGACTCCACTCATATAACTGGGATTTCGTTAAAAATGATTGTGGGGACAAAATGGGTGATCACTGTGCATTTCTCTTCTGTTTCCTATTATTATTTCTATTTTACTTCCTCAATTTAGAATTATGAACAGGGAAAGATATAATCTAAGATCTGCAAAAAAATATTTTGCCATGGAATACATACCGTGATCGTAGCATGCATGGACTCGACTCATATGACTGGGATTTCAAGGAAAAACATTGTGGGCAAAAAATGGGTGATCACTGTATATTTCTCTTCTGTTTCCTATTTATATTTATATTTTACTTCCTTAATTTAGCATTATGTTCAGGGAAAGACCTAATCTACAATCTGCAAAAAAATTATTTTTCCTACAAATTCATACCGTCATCGTAGCATGCATGGACTCCACTCATATGACTGGGATTTCCTTGAAAATGATTGTGGGGACAAAATGGGTGATCACTGTACATTTCTCTTCTGTTTCCCATTACTATTTCTATTTTACTTCCTCAATTTAGCATTATGGAAAGGGAAAGACCTAATCTAAGATCTGCAAAAAAATATTTTGCCTTCAAATTCATACCGTGATCGTAGCATGCATGGACTCGACTCATATGACTGGGATTTCCATGAATAAGATTGTGGGCAGAAAATGGGTGATCACTGTAAACTTCTGTTCTGTTTCCTATTTATATTTATATTTTACTTCCTTAATTTAGCATTATGGACAGGGAAAAATCTAATCTAAGATCTGCAAAAAAAATATTTTGCCTTCAAATTCATGCCGTGATCGTAGCATGCATGGACTCGACTATTATGACTGGGATTTCCATGAAAAATATTGTGGGCAGAAAATAGGTGATCACTGTACATTTCTCTTCTGTTTCCTTTTTATATTTATATTTTACTTCCTTAATTTAGAATTATGGACAAGGAAAAACCTAATCTAAGATCTGCAAAAAAATCTTTTGCCTTCAAATTCATACCGTGATCGTAGCATGCAAGGACTCGACTCATATGACAGGGATTTCCATGAAAAAGATTGTGGGCATAAAATGGGTGATCACTGTACATTTCTCTTCTGTTTCCCATTACTATTTCTATTTTACTTCCTCAATTTAGCATTATGGACAGGGAAAGACCTAATCTAAGATCTGCAAAAAAATTGTTTGCCTTCAAATTTATACCATGATCGTAGCATGCATGGACTCGACTCATATGACAGGGATTTCCATGAAAAAGATTGTGGGCAGAAAATGGGTGATCACTGTACATTTCTCTTCTGTTTCCCATTACTATTTCTATTTTACTTCCTCAATTTAGCATTATGGACAGGGAAAGACCTAATCTAAGATCTGCAAAAAAATATTTTGCCTTCAAATTCATACAATGATCGTAGCATGCATGGACTCGACTCATATAACTAAGATTTCCATGAAAAAGTTTGTGGGCACAAAATGGTGATCACTGTACATTTCTCTTCTGTTTCCCATTACTATTTCTATTTTACTTCCTCAATTTAGCATTATGGACAGGGAAAGACCTAATCTAAGATCTGCAAAAAAATTGTTTGCCTTCAAATTTATACCATGATCGTAGCATGCATGGACTCGACTCATATGACAGGGATTTCACTGAAAAAGATTGTGGGCACAAAATGGGTGATCACTGTACATTTCTCTTCTGTTTCCCATTACTATTTCTATTTTACTTCCTCAATTTAGCATTATGGACAGGGAAAGACATAATCTAAGATCTGCAAAAAAATATTTTGCGTCAAATTCATACCGTGATCGTAGCATGCATGGACTCGACTCATATGACTGGGATTTCCATGAAAAAGATTGTGGGCACAAAATGGGTGATCACTGTACATTTCTCTTCTGTTTCCCATTACTATTTCTATTTTACTTCCTCAATTTAGCATTATGGACAGGGAAAGACCTAATCTAAAATCTGCAAACAAATATTTTGCCTTCAAATTCATACCGTGATCGTAGCATGCATGTACTCGACTCATATGATTGGGATTTCCATGAAAAAGTTTGTGGGCACAAAATGGGTGATCACTGTACATTTCTCTTCTGTTTCCCATTACTATTTCTATTTTACTTCCTCAATTTAGCAATATGGACAGGGAAAGACCTAATCTAAGATCTGCAAAAAAGTATTTTGCCTTCAAATTCATACCGTGATCGCAGCATGCATGGATTCGACTCATATGACTGGGATTTCCATGAAAAAGATTGTGGGCAGAAAATGGGTGATCACTGTACATTTCTCTTCTGTTTCTTATTTAAATTTTAATTCCTTAATTAAGCATTATAGACAGGGAAAGACCTAATCTAAGATCTGCAAAAAAATATTTTGCCTTCAAATTCATACCGTGTTCGTAGCATGCATGGACTCGACTCATATGACTGGGATTTCCATGAAAAAGATTGTAGGCTGAAAATGGGTTATCACTGTATATTTCTCTTCTGTTTCCTATTTATATTTCTATTTTACTTCCTCAATTTAGCATTATGGACAGGGAAAGACGTAATCTAAGATCTGCAAAAAATATTTTGATTTCAAATTAATACTGTAATCGTAGCCTGCATGGACTCGACTGATATTACTGGGATTTCCATGAAAAAGATTGTGTGCAAAAAATGGGTGATCACTGTACATTTCTCTTCTTTTTCCTATTTATATTTCTATTTTACTTCTTCAATTTATCATTATGGACTGCGAAAGACCTAATCTAAAATCTGCACAAACATATTTTGCTTTCAAATTCATACCGTGAACGTAGCATGCATGGACTCTACTCATATGACTGGGATTTCCACGAAAAAGGTTATTGGGCCGAAAATTGGTGATCACTGTACATTTCTCTTCTTTTTCCTATTTATATTTATATTTTACCTCCTCAATTTAGCATTAAAATAGGGAAAGTCCTAATCTAAAATCTGCACAAAAATATTTTGCCTTCAAATTCATACCGTGATCGTAGCATGCATGGACTCGACTCATATGACTGGGATTTCCATGAAAAAGATTGTGGGCAGAAAATGGGTGATCACTGTACATTTCTCTTCTGTTTCCTATTTATTTTTCTATTTTACTTCCTCAATTTAGCATTATGGACAGGGAATGACCTAATCTAAGATCTGCAAAAAAATATTTTGCCATCAAATTTATACCGTGATCGTAGCATGCATGGACTCGACTCATGTGACTGGGATTTCCTTGAAAAAGATTGTCGGCCGAAAATGGGTGATCACTGTACATTTCTCTTCTGTTTCCTATTTATATTTATATTTTACTTCCTCAATTTAGCATTATGGACAGGGAAAGACCTAATCTAAGCTCAGCAAAAAAATATTTTGCCTTCAAATTCATACCGTGATCGTAGCATGCATGGACTCGACTCATATGACTGGGATTCCCATGAAAAAGATTGTGGGCAGAAAATGGGTGATCACTGTACATTTCTCTTCTGTTTCCTATTTATATTTATATTTTACTTCCTTAATTTAGCATTATGAACTGGGAAAGACCTAATCTAAGATCTGCAAAAAAATATTTAGCCTTCAAATTCATACCGTGATCGTAGCATGCATGGACTCGACTCATATGACTGGGATTCCCATGAAAAAGATTGTGGGCAGAAAATGGGTGATCACTGTACATTTCTCTTCTGTTTCCTATTTATATTTATATTTTACTTCCTTAATTTAGCATTATGAACTGGGAAAGACCTAATCTAAGATCTGCAAAAAAATATTTAGCCTTCAAATTCATACCGTGATCGTAGCATGCATGGACTCGACTCATGTGACTGGGATTTCCATGAAAAAGATTGTGGGCAGAAAATGGGTGATCACTGTACATTTCTCTCCTCTTTCCTATTTATTTTTCTGTTTTACTTCCTCAATTTAGCATTATGGACAGGGAAAGTCCTAATCTAAGATCTGCAAAAAAATATTTTGCCTTCAAATTCGTACCGTGATCGTAGCATGCATGGACTCGACTCATATGACTGGGATTTCCATGAAAAAGATTGTGGGCCGAAAATGGGTGATCACTGTACATTTCTCTTCTGTTTCCTATTCATATTTCTATTTTACTTACTTCATTTAGCATTATGGACAGGGAAAGTCCTACTCTAAGATCTGCAAAAAAATATTTTGCCTTCAAATTAATACTGTGATCGTAGCATGCATGGACTCAACTCATATGACTGGGATTTCCATGAAAAAGATTGTGGACCGAAAATGGGTGATCACTGTACATTTCTCTTCTGTTTCCAATTTATATTTCTATTTTACTTCCTCAATTTAGCATTATGGACAGGGAAAGACCTAATCTAAGATCTGCAAAAAAATATTTCGCCTTCAAATTCATACCGTGATCGTTGCATGCATGGACTCGACTCATATGACTGGGATTTCCATGAAAAAGATTGTGGGCCGAAAATGGGTGATCACGTTACATTTCTCTTCTGTTAACTATTTATATTTCTATTTTACCTCTTCAATTAAGCATTATGGACAGGGAAAGACCAAATCTAAGATCTGCAAAAAATATTTTGCCTTCAAATTCATACCGTGATCGTAGCATGCATGGACTCGACTAATATGACTGGGATTTGCATGAAAAAAGATTGTGGGCAGAAATTGGGTGATCACTGTACATTTCTCTTCTGTTTCCTATTTATATTTCTATTTTACCTCCTCAATTTAGCATTATGAACAGGGAAAGACATAATCTAAGCTCTGCACAAAAATATTTTGCCTTCAAATTCATACCGTGATCGTAGCATGCATGGACTCGACTCATATGACTGGGATTTCCAGGAAAAAGATTGTGGTCCAAAAATGGGTGATCACTGTACATTTCTCTTCTGTTTCCTTTTTATATTTCTATTTTACCTCCTCAATTTAGTATTATGGACAGGGAAAGACCTAATCTAAGATCTGCCCAAAAATATTTTGCTTTCAAGTTCATACCGTGATCATAGTATGCATTGACTCGACTCATATGACTGGGATTTCCATGAAAAAGGTTGTGGGCCGAAAATGGGTGATCACTGTACATTTCTCTTCAGTTTCCTATTTATATTTCTATTTTACCTCCTCAATTTAGCATTATGGACACGGAAAGACCTAATCTAAAATCTGCACAAAAATATTTTGCATTCAAATTCATACCGTGAACGTCGCATGTGTGGTCTCGACTCATATGACTGGGATTTCCATGAAAAAGATTGTGGGCCGAAAATGGGTGATCACTGTACATTTCTCTTCTTTTTCCTATTTATATTTCTATTTTACTTCTTCAATTTAGCATTATGGACAGGGAAAGACCTAATCTAAGATGTGCACAAAAATATTTTGGCATCAAATTCAGACCGTGATCTGCATGGACTTGACTCCTATGACTGGGATTTCCATGAAAAAGATTGTGGGCCGAAAATGGGTGATCACTGTACATTTTTCTTCTGTTTTCTATTCATATTTATATTTTACCTCCTCAATTTAGCATTATGGACAGGGAAAGACCTAATCTAAGATCTGCACAAAAATATTTTGCCTTCAAATTCATACCGTGATCGTAGCATGCATGGACTCGACTCATATGACTGGGATTTCCATGAAAAAGATTGTGGTCAGAAAATGGGTTATCACTGTACATTTCTCTTCTGTTTCCTATTTATATTTATATTTTACCTCCTCAATTTAGCATTATGGTCAGTGAAAGACCTAATCTAAAATCTGCACAAATATATTTTGCTTTCAAATTCATACCGTGATCATAGCATGCATGGACTCGACGCATATGACTGGGATTTCCCTGGAAAATATTGTTGGCCGAAAATGGGTGATCACTGTACATTTCTCTTCAGTTTCCTATTTATATTTATATTTTACCTCCTCAATTTAGCATTATGGACAGGGAAAGACCTAATCGAAAATCTGCACAAAAATATTTTGCTTTCAAATTCATACTGTGATCGTGGCATGCATGGACACGACTCATATGACTGGGATTTCCATGAAAAAGATTGTGGGCCGAAAATGGGTGATCACTGTACATTTCTCTTCTGTTTCCTTTTTATATTTATATTTTACCTCCTCAATTAAGCATAATGGACAGGGAAAGACCTAATCTAATATCTGCACAAAAACATTTTGCCTTCAAATTCATACCGTGATCGTAGCATGCATGGACTCGTCTCATATGACTGGGATTTCACTGAAACATATTGTCGGCCGAAAATGGGTGATCACTGTACATTTCTCTTCTGTTTCCTATTCATATTTATATTTTACCTCCTCAATTTAGCATTATGGACAGGGAAAGACATTATCTAAGCTCTGCACACAAATATTTTGCCTTCAAATTCATACCGTGATCGTAGCATGCATGGACTCGACTCATATGACTGGGAATTCCATGAAAAAGATTGTGGGCAGAAAATGGGTGATCACTGTACATTTCTCTTCTGTTTCCTATTTATATTTCTATTTTACCTCCTCAATTTAGCATTATCGCCAGTGAAAGACCTAATCTACGCTCTGCAGAAAAATATTTTGCCCTGAAATTCATACCATGATCGTAGCATGCATGGACTCGACTCATATGACTGGGATTTCCATGAAAAATATTGTGGGCAGAAAATGGGTGATCACTGTACATTTCTCTTCTGTTTCCTATTTATATTTCTTTTTTACCTCCTCAATTTAGCATTATGGCCAGGGAAAGACCTAATCTAAGCTCTGCACAAAAATATTTTGCCTTCAAATTCATACCGTGATCGTTGCATGCATGGACTCGACTCATATGACTGGGATTTCCATGAAAAAGATTGTGGGCCGAAAATGGGTGATCACTGTACATTTCTCTTCTGTTTCCTATTTATATTTCTATTTTACCTCCTCAATTTAGCATTATGGACAGGGAAAGACCTAATCTGAAATCAGCACAAAAATATTTTGCCCTCAAATTCATACCGTAATCGTAGCATGCATAGACTCGACTCATATGCCTGGAATTTCCATGAAAAACTTTGTGGGCCGAAAACTGGTGATCACTGTACATTTCTCTTCTGTTTCCTATTTATATTTCTATTTTACCTTTTCAATTTAGCATTATGGACAGGGAAAGACCCAATCTAAGATCTGCACAAAAATATTTTGCCTTCAAATTCATACCGTGATCGTAGCATGCATGTACTCGACTCATATGACTGGGATTTCCATGAAAAATATTGTGGGCAGAAAATGGGTGGTCACTGTACATTTCTCTTCTGTTTCCTATTTATATTTCTATTTTACCTCCTCAATTTAGCATTATGGCCAGGGAAAGACCTAATCTAAGCTCTGCACAAAAATATTTTGCTTTCAAATTCATACCGTGATCGTAGCATGCATGGACTCGACTCATATGACTGGGACTTCCATGAAAAATATTGTGGGCCGAAAATGGGTGGTCACTGTACATTTCTCTTCTGTTTCCTATTTATATTTATATTTTACCTCCTCAATTTAGCATTATGGCCAGGGAAAGACCTAATCTAAGCTCTGCACAAAAATATTTTGCCTTCAAATTCATACCGTGATCGTAGCATGCATGTACTCGACTCATATGACTGGGATTTCCATGAAAAAGATTGTGGGCCGAAAATGGGTGATCACTGTACATTTCTGTTCTGTTTCCTATTTATATTTCTATTGTACCTCTTCAATTTAGCATTATGGACAGGGAAAGACCTAATCTAAGGTCTGCAAAAAAATATTTTCCCTTCAAATTCATACCGTGATCGTAGCATGCATGTACTCGACTCATATGACTGGGATTTCCATGAAAAAGATTGTGGGCCGAAAATGGGTGATCACTGTACACTTTTCTTCTGTTTCCTATTTATATTTATATTTTACCTCCTCAATTTAGCATTATGGCCAGGGAAAGACCTAATCTAAGCTCTGCACAAAAATATTTTGCCTTCAAATTCATACCGTGATCGTTGCATGCATGGACTTGACTCATATGACTGGGATTTCCATGAAAAAGATTGTGGGCCGAAAATGGGTGATCTCTGTACATTTCTCTTCTGTTTCCTATTTATATTTATATTTTACCTCCTCAATTTAGCATTATGGACAGGGAAAGACCTAATCTAAGACCGGCACAAAAATATTTTGCCTTCAAATTCATACCCTGATCGTAGCATGCATGGACTCGACACATATGACTGGGATTTCCATGAAAAAGATTGTGGGCCGAAAATGAGTGATCACTGTACTTTTCTCTTCCGTTTCCTATTTATATTTCTATTTTAACTCCTCAATTTAGCATTATGGACAGGGAAAGACCTAATCAAGATCTGCACAAAAATATTTTGCCTTCAAATTCATACCATGATCGTAGCATGCATGGACTCGACTCATATGACTGGGATTACCATGAAAAAGATTGTAGGCCGAAAATGGTGATCACTGTACATTTCTCTTCTGTTTCCTATTTATATTTCTGTTGTACCTCCTCAATTTAGCATTATGGACAGGGAAAGACCTAATGAAGATCTGCACAAAAATATTTTGCCTTCAAATTCATACCGTGATCGTAGCATGCATGGACTCGACTCATATGACTGGGATTTCCATGAAAAAGATTGTGGGCCGAAAATGGATGATCACTGTACATTTCTCCTCTGTTTCCTATTTATATTTCTGTTTTACCTCCTCAATTTAGTATCATGGCCAGGGAAAGACCTAATCTAAGCTCTGCACAAAAATATTTTGCCTTCAAATTCATACCGTGATCGTAGCATGCATAGACTCGACTCATATGACTGGGATTACCATGAAAAAGATTGTGGGCCGAAAATGGATGATCACTGTACAATTCTCTTATGTTTCCTATTTATATTTATATTTTACCTCCTCAATTTAGCATTATGGACAGGGAAAGACCAAATGTAAGCTCTGTACAGAAATATTTTGCCTTCAAATTCATACCGTGATCGTAGCATGCATGGACTCAACTCATATGACTGGGAGTACCATGAAAAAGATTGTAGGACGAAAATGGGTGATCACTGTATATTTCTCTTCTGTTTCCTATTTATATTTTTATTTTACCTCCTCAATTTAGCATTATGGACAGGGAAAGACCTAATCAAGATCTGCACAAAAATATTTTGCCTTCAAATTCATACCGTGATCGTAGCATGCATTGGCTCGACTCATATGACTGGGATTTCCATGAAAAAGATTGTGGGCCGAAAATGGGTGATCACTGTACATTTCTCTTCTGTTTCCTATTTATATTTCTATTGTACCTCTTCAATTTAGCATTATGGACAGGGAAAGACCTAATCTAAGGTCTGCAAAAAAATATTTTCCCTTCAAATTCATACCGTGATCGTAGCATGCATGTACTCGACTCATATGACAGGGATTTCCATAAAAAAGGTTGTGGGCCGAAAATGGGTGATCACTGTACATTTTTCTTCTGTTTCCTATTTATATTTATATTTTACCTCCTCAATTTAGCATTATGGCCAGGGAAAGACCTAATCTAAGCTCTGCACAAAAATATTTTGCCTTCAAATTCATACCGTGATCGTTGCATGCATGGACTTAACTCATATGAATGGGATTACCATGAAAAAGATTGTAGGCCGAAAATGGGTGATCACTGTACATTTCTCTTCTGTTTCCTATTTATATTTCTGTTGTACCTCCTCAATTAAGCATTATGGACAGGGAAAGACCTAATCAAGATCTGCACAAAAATATTTTGCCTTCAAATTCATACCGTGATCGTAGCATGCATTGGCTCGACTCATATGACTGGGATTTCCATGAAAAGTATTGTGGGCCGACAATGGGTGATCACTGTACATTTCTCTTCTGTTTCCTATTTATATTTCTGTTTTACCTCCTCAATTTAGCATTATGGCCAGGTAAAGACCTAATCTAAGATCTGCACAAAAATATTTTGCCTTCAAATTCATACCGTGATCGTAGCATGCATGGACTCGACTCATATGACTGGGATTTCCATGAAAAAGATTGTGGGCCGAAAATGGGTGATCACTGTACATTTCTCTTCTGTTTCCTATTCATATTTTACCTCCTCAATTTAGCATTATGGCCAGTGAAAACATAATCTAAGCTCTGTACAAAAATATTTTGCCTTCAAATTCATACCGTGATCGTAGCATGCATGGACTCGACTCATATGACTGGGATTTCCATGAAAGAGATTGTGGGCCGAAAATGGGTGATCACTGTACATTTCTCTTCTGTTTCCTATTTATATTTATATTTTACCTCCTCAATTTAGCATTATGGCCAGTGAAAGACATAATCTAAGCTCTGCACAAAAATATTTTGCCTTCAAATTCATACTGTGATCGTAGCATGCATGGACTCGACTCATATGACTGGGATTTCGATGAAAAAGATAGTGGGCCGAAATTTAGTGATCACTGTACATTTCTCTTCTGTTTCCTATTTATATTTATATTTTACCTCCTCAATTTAGCATTATGGCCAGTGAAAGACATAATCTAAGCTCTGTACAGAAATATTTTGCCTTCAAATTCATACCGTGATCGTAGCATGCATGGACTCGACTCATATGACTGGGATTTCCATGAAAGATATTGTGGGCCGAAAATGGGTGATCACTGTACATTTCTCTTCTGTTTACTATTTATATTTCTATTTTACCTCCTCAATTTAGCATGATGGACAGGGAAAGACCTAATCTAAGCTCTGCACACAAATATTTTGCCTACAAATTCATACCGTGATCGTAGCATGCATGGACTCGACTCATATGACTCGGATTTCCATGAAAAAGATTGTGGGCCAAAAATGGGTGATCACTGTACATTTTTCTTCTGTGTCCTATTTATATTTCTATTTTACTTCCTCAATTTAGCATTATGGACAGGGAAAGACCTAATCTAAGACCTGCACAAAATATTTAGCCTTCAAATTCATACCGTGATCGTAGCATGCATGGACTCGACTCATATGACTACGATTTCCATGAAAAAGATTGTGGGCCAGAAATGGGTGATCAATGTACATTTCTGTTCTGTTTTCTATTTATATTTCTATTTTACGTCCTCAATTTAGCGTTGTGGACAGGGAAAGACCAAATGTAATCTCTGTACAAAAATATTTTGCCTTCAAATTCATACCGTGATCGTAGCATGCATGGACTCGACTCATATGACTGGGATTTCCATGAAAAAGTTTGTGGGCCGAAAATGGGTGATCACTGTACATTTCTCTTCTGTTTCCTATTTATATTTCTATTTTACGTCCTCAATTTAGCATTATGGCCAGTGAAAACATAATCTAAGCTCTGTACAAAAATATTTTGCCTTCAAATTCATACCGTGATCGTAGCATGCATGGACTCGACTCATATGACTGGGATTTCCATGAAAGAGATTGTGGGCCGAAAATGGGTGATCACTGTACATTTCTCTTCTGTTTCCTATTTATATTTATATTTTACCTCCTCAATTTAGCATTATGGCCAGTGAAAGACATAATCTAAGCTCTGCACAAAAATATTTTGCCTTCAAATTCATACCGTGATCGTAGCATGCATGGACTCGACTCATATGACTGGGATTTCGATGAAAAAGATAGTGGGCCGAAATTTAGTGATCACTGTACATTTCTCTTCTGTTTCCTATTTATATTTCTTTTTTACCTCCTCAATTTAGCATTATAGACATTGAAAGACCTAATCTAAGATCTGCACAAAAATATTTTGCCTTCAAATTCATACCGTGATCGTAGCATGGATGGACTCTACTCATATGACTGGGATTTCCATGAAAAAGTTTGTGGGCCGAAAATGGGTGATCACTGTACATTTCTCTTCTGTTTACTATTTATATTTATATTTTACCTCCTCAATTTAGCATTATGGACAGGGAAAGACCTAATCTAAGCTCTGCACAAAAATATTTTGCCTACAAATTCATACCGTGATCGTAGCATGCATGGACTCGACTCATGAGACTCGGATTTCCATGAAAAAGATTGTGGGCCAAAAATGGGTGATCACTGTACATTTCTCTTCTGTTTCCTATTTATATTTCTATTTTAACTCCTCAATTTAGCATTATGGACAGGGAAAGACCTAATCTAAGATCTGCACAAAAATATTTTGCCTTCAAATTCATACCGTGATCGTAGCATGCATGGACTCGACTCATAGGACTGGGATTTCCATGAAAAAGATTGTGGGCCGAAAATGAGTGTTCACTGTACATTTCTCTTCTGTTTCCTATTTATATTTCTATTTTACGTCCTCATTTTAGCATTATGGACAGGGAAAGTCCAAATGTAAGCTCTGTACAAAAATATTTTGCCTTCAAATTCATACCGTGATCGTAGCATGCATGGACTCGACTCATATGACTGGGATTTCCATGAAAGAGATTGTGGGCCGAAAATGGTTGATCACTGTACATTTCTCTTCTGTTTCCTATTTATATTTATATTTTACCTCCTCAATTTAGCATTATGGCCAGTGAAAGACATAATCTAAGCTCTGCACAAAAATATTTTGCCTTCAAATTCATACCGTGATCGTAGCATGCATGGACTCGACTCATATGACTGGGATTTCGATGAAAAAGATAGTGGGCCGAAAATGAGTGATCACTGTACATTTCTCTTCTGTTTCCTTTTTATATTTATATTTTACCTCCTCAATTTAGCATTATGGCCAGTGAAAGACATAATCTAAGCTCTGCACAAAAATATTTTGCCTTCAAATTCATACCGTGATCGTAGCATGCATGGACTCAACTCATATGACTGGGATTACCATGAAAAAGATTGTAGGACGAAAAACGGTGATCACTGTATATTTCTCTTCTGTTTCCTATTTATATTTTTATTTTACCTCCTCAATTTAGCATTATGGACAGGGAAAGACCTAATCAAGATCTGCACAAAAATATTTTGCCTTCAAATTCATACCGTGATCGTAGCATGCATGGACTCGACTCATATGACTGGGATTACCATGAAAAAGATTGTGGGCCGAAAATGGGTGATCACTGTACATTTCTCTTCTGTTTCCTATTTATATTTCTATTTTACCTCCTCAATTTAGCATTATGGACAGGGAAAGACATAATCTAAGCTCTGCACAAAAATATTTTGCCTTCAAATTAATACCGTGATCGTAGCATGCATTGGCTCGACTCATATGACTGGGATTTCCATGAAAAAGATTGTGGGACGAAAATGGATGATCACTGTACATTTCTCTTCTGTTTCCTATTTATATTTCTATTTTACCTCCTCAATTTAGCATTATGGACAGGGAAAGACCTAATCAAGATCTGCACAAAAATATTTTGCCTTCAAATTCATACCGTGATCGTAGCATGCATTGGCTCGACTCATATGACTGGGATTTCCATGAAAAATATTGTGGGCCGAAAATGGGTGATCACTGTACATTTCTCTTCTGTTTCCTATTTATATTTTACATCCTCAATTTAGCATTATGGCCAGTGAAAGACATAATCTAAGCTCTGCACAAAAATATTTTGCCTTCAAATTCATACCGTGTTCGTAGCATGCATGGACTCGACTCATATGACTGGGATTTCCATGAAAAAGATTGTGGGCCGAAAATGGGTGATCACTGTACATTTCTCTTCTGTTTCCCATTTATATTTCTATTTTACATCCTCAATTTAGCATTATGGACAGGGAAAGACATAATCTAAAATCTGCACAAAAATATTTTGCCTTCAAATTCATACTGTGATCGTAGCATGCATGGACTCGACTCATACGACTGGGATTTCCATGAAAAAGATTGTTGGCTGAAAATGGGAGATCTCTGTACATTTCTCTTCTGTTTCCTATTCATATTTATATTTTACCTCCTCAATTTAGCATTATGGACAGGGAAAGACCTAATCTAAAATCTGCACAAAATTATTTTGCCTTCAAATTCATACCGTGATCGTAGCATGCATTGACTCGACTCATATGACTGGGATTTCCATGAAAAAGATTGTGGGCCGAAAATGGGTGATCACTGTACATTTCTCTTCAGTTTCCGATTTATATTTATATTTTACCTCCTCAATTTAGCATTATGGACAGGCAAAGACCAAATCTAAGATCTGCACAAAAATATTTTGCCTTCAAATTCATACCGTGATCGTAGCATGCATGGACTCGACTCATATGACTGGGATTTCTATGAAAAAGATTGTGGGCCGAAAATGCGTGATCACTGTATATTTCTCTTTTGTTTCCTATTTATATTTATATTTTACCTCCTCAATTTAGCATTATGGACAGGGAAAACCTAATCTAAAATCTGCACAAAAATATTTTGCCTTCAAATTCATACCGTGATCGTAGCATGCATGGACTCGACTCATATGACTGGGATTTCCATGAAAAAGATTCTGGGCGGAAAATGGGTGATCACTGCACATATCTCTTCTGTTTCCTTTTCATATTTCTATTTTACCTCCTCAATTTAGCATTATGGACAGGGAAAGACCTAATCTAAGCTCTGCAAAAAAATATTTTGCCTTCAAATTCATACCGTGATCGTAGCATGCATGAACTCGACTCATATGACTGGGATTTCCATGAAAAACATTGTGGGCCGAAAATGGGTGATCACTGTACCTTTCTCTTCTGTTTCCTATTTATATTTCTATTTTACCTCCTCAATTTAGCATTATGGACAGGGAAAGACCTAAGATCTGCACAAAAATATTTTGGCTTGAAATTCATACCGTGATCGTAGCATGCATGGACTCGACTCATATGACTGGGATTTCCATGAAAATATTGTGGGCCGAAAATGGGTGATCACTGTAGATTTTTCTCGTTTCCTATTTATATTTCTATGTTACCTCCTCAATTTAGCATTATGGACAGGGAAAGACCTAATCTAAGATCTGCACAAAAATATTTTGCTTTCAAATTCATACCGTGATCGTAGCATGCATGGACTCGACTCATATGACTGGGATTTCCATGAAAATATTGTGGGCCGAAAATGGGTGATCACTGTACATTTCTCTTCTGTTTCCTATTTATATTTATATTTTACCTCCTCAATTTAGCATTATGGACAGGGAAAGACCTAATCTAAGATCTGCACAAAAATATTTTGGCTTCAAATTCATACCGTGATCATAGCATGCATGGACTCGACTCATATGACGGGGTTTTCCATGAAAAAGATTGTGGGCCGAAAATGGGTGATCACTGTACATTTCTCTTCTGTTTCCTATTTATATTTCTATTTTACCTCCTCAATTTAGCATTATGGACAGGGAAAGACCTAATCTAAGATCTGCACAAAAATATTTTGCCTTCAATTTCATACCGTGATCGTAGCATGCATGGACTCGACTCATTGGACTGGGATTTCCACGAAAAAGATTGTGGGCAGAAAATGGGTGATCACTGTACATTTCACATCTGTTTCCTTTTTATATTTATATTTTACGTACTCAATTTAGCATTATGGACAGGGAAAGACCTAATGTAAGCTCTGTACAAAAATATTTTGCCTTCAAATTCAACCCGTAATTGTAGCATGCATGGACACGACTCATATGACTGGGATTTCCATGAAAAAGATTTTGGGCCGAAAATGGGGGATCACTGTACATTTCTCTTCTGTTTCCTATTTATATTTATATTTTACCTCCTCAATTTAGTATTATGGCCAGGGAAAGACCTAATCTAAGCTCTGCACAAAAATATTTTGCCTTCAAATTCATACCGTGATCGTAGCATGCATGGACTCGACTCATATGACAGGGATTACCATGAAAAAGATTTTGGGCCGAAAATGGGTGATCACTGTACATTTCTCTTCTGTTTCCTATTTATATTTCTATTTTACCTCCTCAATTTAGCATTATGGACAGGGAAAGACCTAATCTAAAATCTGCACAAAAATATTTTGCCTTCAAATTCATACCGTGATCGTAGCATGCATGGACTTGATTCATATGACTGGGATTTACATGAAAATGATTGTGGGCCGAAAATGGGTGATCACTGTACATTTCTCTTCTGTTTCCTATTTATATTTCTATTTTACCTCCTCAATTTAGTATTATGGCCAGGGAAAGACCTAATCTAAGATCTGCACAAAAATATTTTGCCTTCAAATTCATACCGTGATCGTAGCATGCATGGACTCGACTCATATGACTGGGATTTCCATGAAAAAGATTTTGGGTCGAAAATGTGTGATCACTGTACATTTCTCTTCTGTTTCCTATTTATATTACTATTTTACCTCCTCAATTTAGCATTATGGACAGGGAAAGACCTAATCTAAGCTCAGCACAAAAATATTTTGCCTTCAAATTCATACCGTGATCTTAGCATGCATGGACTCGACTCATATGACTGGGATTTCCATGAAAAAGATCGTGGGCCGAAAATGGGTGATCACTGTACATTTCTCTTCTGTTTCCTATTTATATTTATATTTTTCTTCCTCAATTTAGCATTATGGACAGGGAAAGACCTAATCAAAGATCTGCACAAAAATATTTTGCCCTCAAATTCATACCGTGATCGTAGCATGCATGGACTCGACTCATATGACTGGAATTTCAATGAAAAAGTTTGTGGGCAGAAAATGGGTGATCACTGTACATTTCTCTTCTGTTTCCTATTTATATTTATATTTTACCTCCTCAATTTAGCATTATGGACAGGGAAAGAACTAATCTAAGATCTGCACAAAAATATTTTGCCTTCAAATTCATACCGTAATTGTAGCATGCATGGACACGACACATATGACTGGGATTTCCATGAAAAAGATTGTGGGCCGAAAATGCGTGATCACTGTATCCATTTCTCTTTTGTTTCCTATTTATATTTATATTTTACCTCCTTAATTTAGCATTATAGACAGGGAAAGACCTAATCTAAGATCTGCACAAAAATATTTTGCCTTCAAATTCATACAGTGATCGTAGAATGCATGGACTCGACTCATATGACTGGGATTTCCATGAAAAAGATTGTGGGCCGAAAATGGGTGATCACTGTACATTTCTGTTCTGTTTCGTATTCATATTTCTATTTTACCTCCTCAATTTAGCATTATGGACAGGAAAAGACCGAATCTAAAATCTGCACAAAAATATTTTGCCTTCAAATTCATACCGTGATCGTAGCATGCATGGACTCGACTCATATGACTGGGACTTCCATGAAAAAGATTGTGGGCCGAAAATGGTTGGTCACTGTACATTTCTCTTCTGTTTCCTATTTATATTTATATTTTACCTCCTCAATTTAGCATTATGGACAGGGAAAGACGAAATCTAAGATCTGCACAAAAATATTTTGCCTTCAAATTCATACCGTGATCGTAGCATGCATGGACTCGACTAATATGACTGGGATTTCTATGAAAAAGATTGTGAGCCGAAAATGGGTGGTCACTGTACATTTCTCTTCTGTTTCCTATTTATATTTATATTTTACCTCCTCATTTTAGCATTATAGTCAGGGAAAGATATTATCGAAGCTCTCCACACAAATATTTTGCCTTCAAATTCCTACCGTGATCGTAGCATGCATGCCCTCGACTCATATGACTGGGATTTCCATGAAAAAGATTGTGGGCCGAAAATGGGTGATCACTGTACATTTCTCTTCTGTTTCCTATTTATATTTCTATTTTACCTCCTAAATTTAGCTTTATGGACAGGAAAAACCTAATTTAAGCTCTGCACGAAAATATTTTGCCTTCAAATTCATACCGTGATCGTAGCATGCATGGACTCGACTCATATGACTGGGATTTCCATGAAAAAGATTTTGGACCGAAAACGGGTGATCACTGTACATTTCTCTTCTGTTTCCTATTTATATTTCTATTTTACCTCCTCAATTTAGCATTATGGACAGGGAAAGACCTAATCTAAAATCTGCACAAAAATATTTTGCTTTCAAATTCATACTGTGATCGTAGCATGCATGGACACGACTCATATGACTGGGATTTTCATGAAAAAGATTGTGGGCCGAAAATGGGTGATCACTGTACATTACTCTTCTGTTTTCTATTTATATTTCTATTTTACCTCCTCAATTTAGCATTATCGACAGGGAAAGACATAATCTAAAATCTGCACAAAAATATTTTGCCTTCAAATTCATACCGTGATTGTAGCATGCATGGACTCGACTCATATGACTGGGATTTCCATGAAAAAGATTGTGGGCACAAAATGGGTGGTCACTGTACATTTCTCTTCTGTTTCCTATTTATATTTATATTTTACCTCCTCAATTTAGCATTATGGACAGGGAAAGACCTAATGTAAGATCTGGAAAAAATGATTTTGCCTTCAAATTCATACCATGATCGTAGCATGCAGGGACTCGACTGATATGACGGGGATTTCCATGAAAAAGATTGTGGGCAGAAAATGGGTGATAACTGTACATTACTCTTCTGTTTCCTATTTATATTTATATTTTTCTTCCTCAATTTAGCATTATGGACAGGGCAAGACCTAATCTAAAATCTTCACAAGAATGTTTTGGCTTCAAATTCATACGGTGATCGTAGCATGCATGGACTCGACTCATATGACTGGGATTTCCATGAAAAAGATAGTGGGCAGAAAATGGGTGATCACTGTACATTTCTCTTCTGTTTCCTATTTATATTTCTTTTTTACCTCCTCAATTTAGCATTATGGACAGGGAAAGACCTCATCTAAGATCTGCACAGAAATATTTTGCCTTCAAATTCATACCGTGATCGTAGCATGCATGGACTCGACTCATATGACTGGGATTTCCATGAAAAAGATTGTGGGCCGAAATAGGGTGATCACTGAACATTTCTCTTCTGTTTCCTATTTATATTTATATTTTACCTCTTCAATTTAGCATTATGGACAGGGAAAGACCCAATCTAAAATCTGCTCAAAAATATTTTGCCTTCAAATTCATACCGTGATCGTAGCATGCATGAACTCGACTCATATCATTGGGATTTCCATGAAAAAGTTTGTGGGCCAAAAATAGGTGATCACTGTACATTTCTCTTCTGTATTCTATTTATATTTCTATTTTATCTCCTCAATTTAGCATTATGGCCAGTGAAAGACATAATCTAAGCTCTGCACAAAAATATTTTGCCTTCAAATTCATACCGTGATCTTAGCATGCATGGACTCGACTCATATGACTGGGATTTCCATGAAAAAGATAGTGGGCAGAAAATGGGTGATCACTGTACATTTCTCTTCTGTTTCCTATTCATATTTCTTTTTTACCTCCTCAATTTAGCATTATTTACAAGGAAAGATCTAATCTAAGCTCTGCACAAAAATATTTTGCCTTCAAATTCATACCGTGATCGTAGCATGCATGGACTCGACTCATATGACTGGGATTTCCATGAAAAAAATTGTGGGCCGAAAATGGGGGATCACTGTACATTTCTCTTCTGTTCCCTATTTATATTTATATTTTACCTCCTCAATTTACCATTATGGACAGGGAAAGACCTAATCTAAAATCTGCACAAAAATATTTCGCCTTCAAATTCATACCGTGATCGTAGCATACATAGACTCGACTGATATGACTGGGATTTCCATGAAAAAGATTGTGGGACGAAAATTGGTGATCACTGTATATATCTCTTCTGTTTCCTATTTCTATTTCTATTTTACCTCCTCAATTTACCATTATGGACAGGGAAAGACCTAATCTAAAATCTGCACAAAAATATTTTGCCTTCAAATTCATACCGGGATCGTAGCATGCATGGACTCGACTCATATGACTGGGATTTGCATGAAAAAGATTGTGGACCGAAAATGGGTGATCACCGTACATTTATCTTCTGTTTCCTATTTCTATTTCTATTTTACCTCCTCAATTTAGCATTATGGACAGGAAAGACCTAATCTAAGATCTGCACAAAAATATTTTGCCTTCAAATTCATACCGTGATCGTAGCATGCATGGACTCGACTCATATGACTGGGATTTCCATGAAAAAGATGGTGGTCCGAAAATGTGTGATCACTGTACATTTCTCTTCTGTTTCCTATTTATATTTCTATTTTACCTCCTCAATTTAGCATTATGGACAGGGAAAGACCTAATCTAAGGACTGCACAAAAATATTTAGCCTTCAAATTCATACCGTGATCGTAGCATGCATGGACTCGACTCATATGACTGGGATTTCCATGAAAAAGATTGTGTACCGAAAATGGGTGATCACCGTACATTTCTCTTCTGTTTCCTATTTATATTTATATTTTACCTCCTCAATTTAGCATTATGGCCAGGGAAAGAACTAATCTAACCTCTGCACAAAAATATTTTGCCTTCAAATTCATACCGTGATCGTAGCCTTCATGGACTCGACTCATATGACTGGGATTTCCATGAAAAAGATTGTGGGCCGAAAATGGGTGATCACTGTACATTTCTCTTCTGTTTCCTATTTATATTTCTATTTTACCTCCTCAATGTAGCATTATGGCCAGGGAAAGAACTAATCTAACTTCTGCACAAAAATATTTTGCCTTCAAATTCATACCGTGATCGTAGCATGTATGGACTCGACTCATATGACTGGGATTTCCATGAAAAAGATTGTGGGCCGAAAATGGGTGATCACTGTATATTTCTCTTCTGTTCCCTATTTATATTTCTATTTTACCTCCTCAATTTAGCATTATGGACAGGGAAAAACCTAATCTAAGATCTGCACAAAAATATTTTGCCTTCAAATTCATACCGTGATCGTAGCATGCATGGACTCGACTCATATGACTGGGATTTCCATGAAAAGATTGTTGGCCGAAAATGGGTGATCACTGTACAATTTTCTCTTCTGTTTCCTATTTATATTTATATTTTTTCCTCCTCAATTTAGCATTATGGACAGGGAAAGAGCTAATCTGAGATCTGCCCAAAAATATTTTGCCTTCAAATTCATACCGTGATCGTAGCATGCATGGACTCGACTCATATGACTGGGATTTGCTTGAAAAAGATTGTGGACCGAAAATGGGTGATCACCGTACATTTATCTTCTGTTTCCTATTTATATTTCTATTTTACCTCCTCAATTTAGCATTATGGACAGGGAAAGACCTAATCTAAGATCTGCACAAAAATATTTTGCCTTCAAATTCATACCGTGATCGTAGCATGCATGGAATCGACTCATATGACTGGGATTTCCATGAAAAAGATTGTGGTCCGAAAATGGGTGATCACTGTACATTTCTCTTCTGTTTCCTATTTATATTTCTATTTTACCTCCTCAATTTAGCATTATGGACAGGGAAAGACCTAATCTAAGGTCTGCACAAAAATATTTAGCCTTCAAATTCATACCGTGATCGTAGCATGCATGGACTCGACTCATATGACTGGGATTTCCATGAAAAAGATTGTGGGCCAAAAATGGGTGATCACCGTACATTTCTCTTCTGTTTCCTATTTATATTTATATTTTACCTCCTCAATTTAGCATTATGGCCAGGGAAAGAACTAATCTATGCTCTGCACAAAAATATTTTGCCTTCAATTTCATACCGTGATCGTAGCATACATGGACTCGACTCATATGACTGGGATTTCCATGAAAAAGATTGTGGGCCGAAAATGGGTGATCACTGTACATTTCTCTTCTGTTTCCTATTTATATTTCTATTTTACCTCCTCAATGTAGCATTATGGCTAGGGAAAGAACTAATCTGAGATCTGCCCAAAAATATTTTGCCTTCAAATTCATACCGTGATCGTAGCATGCATGGACTTGACTCATATGACTGGGATTTGCATGAAAAAGATTGTGGACCGAAAATGGGTGATCACCGTACATTTATCTTCTGTTTCCTATTTATATTTCTATTTTACCTCCTCAATTTAGCATTATGGACAGGGAAAGACCTAATCTAAGGTCTGCACAAAAATATTTAGCCTTCAAATTCATACCGTGATCGTAGCATGCATGGACTCGACTCATATGACTGGGATTTCCATGAAATAGATTGTGGGCCGAAAATGGGTGATCACTGTACATTTCTCTTCTGTTTCCTATTTATATTTCTATTTTACCTCCTCAATGTAGCATTATGGCCAGGGAAAGAACTAATCTAACTTCTGCACAAAAATATTGTGCCTTCAAATTCATACCGTGATCGTAGCATGCATGGACTCGATTCATATGACTGGGATTTCCATGAAAAAGATTGTGGGCCGAAAATGGGTGATCACTGTACATTTCTCTTCTCTTTCCTATTTATATTTCTATTTTACCTCCTCAATTTAGCATTATGGACAGGGAAAGACCTAATCTAAGATCTGCACAAAAATATTTTGCCTTCAAATTCATACCGTAATCGTAGCATGCATGGACTCGACTCATATGACTGGGATTTCCATGAAAAAGATTGTGGTCCGAAAATGGGTGATCACTGTACATTTCTCTTCTGTTTCCTATTTATATTTCTATTTTACCTCCTCAATTTAGCATTATGGACAGGGAAAGACTTAATCTAAGTTCTGCACAAAAATATTTAGCCTTCAAATTCATACCGTGATCGTAGCATGCATGGACTCGACTCATATGACTGGGATTTCCATGAAAAAGATTGTGGGCCGAAAATGGGTGATCACCGTACATTTCTCTTCTGTTTCCTATTTATATTTATATTTTACCTCCTCAATTTAGCATTATGGCCAGGAAAAGAACTAATCTAAGCTCTGCACAAAAATATTTTGCCTTCAAATTTATACCGTGATCGTAGCATGCATGGACTCGACTCATAGGACTGGGATTTCCATGAAAAAGATTGTGGGCCGAAAATGGGTGATCACTGTACATTTCTCTTCTGTTTCCTATTTATATTTCTATTTTACCTCCTCAATGTAGCATTATGGCCAGGGAAAGAACTAATCTAACTTCTGCACAAAAATATTTTGCCTTCAAATTCATACCGTGATCGTAGCATGCATGGACTCGACTCATATGACTGGGATTTGCATGAAAAAGATTGTGGACCGAAAATGGGTGATCACCGTAGATTTATCTTCTGTTTCCTATTTATATTTCTATTTTACCTCCTCAATTTAGCGTTATGGACAGGGAAAGACCTAATCCAAGATCTGCACAAAAATATTTTGCCTTCAAATTCATACCGTGATCGGAGCAAGCATGGACTGGACTCATAGGTCTAAGATTTCCATGAAAAAGATTTTGGGCCGAAAATGGGTGATCACTGTACATTTCTCTTCTGTTTCCTATTTATATTTATATTTTACCTCCTCAATTTAGCATTATGGACAGGGAATGACCTAATCGAAGATCTGCACAAAAATATTTTGCCTTCAAATTCATACCGTGATCGTAGCATGTATGGACTCGACTCATGTGACTGGGATTTCCATGAAAAAGGTTGTGGGCGGAAAATGGGTGATCACTGTACATTTCTCTTCTGTTTCCTATTTATATTTCTAACTTACCTCCTCAATTTAGCATTATGGACAGGGAAAGACGTAATCTAAGATCTGCACAAAAATATTTTGCCTTCAAATTCATACCGTGATCGTAGCATGCATGGACTCGACTCATATGACTGGGATTTCCATGAAAAAGATTGTAGGCCGAAAATGGGTGATCACTGTACATTTCTCTTCTGTTTCCTATTTATATTTCTATTTACCTCCTCAATTTAGCATTATGGACTATGAAAGACCTAATCTAAAATCTGCACAAAAATATTTTGCCTTCAAATTCATACCGTGATCGTAGCATGCATGGACTCGACTCATATGACTGGGATTTCCATGAAAAGATTGTGGGCCGAAAATGGGTGATCACTGTACATTTCTCTTCTGTTTCCTATTTATATTTCTATTTTACCTCCTCAATTTAGCATTATGGACAGGGAAAGACCTAATCTAAAATCTGCACAATTATATTTTGCCTTCAAATTCATACCGTCATCGTAGCATGCATGGACTCGACTCATATGACTGGGATTTCCATGAAAGAGATTGTGGGCCGAAAATGGGTGATCACTGTACATTTCTCTTCTGTTTCCTATTTATATTTGATCTTACCTCCTCAATTTAGCATTATGGACAGGGAAAGACCTAATCTAAAATCTGCACAAAAATATTTTGACTTCAAATTCATACCGTGATCGTAGCATGCATGGACTCGACTCATATGACTGGGATTTCCATGAAAATGATTGTGGGCGGAAAATGGGTGATCACTTTACATTTCTCTTCTGTTTCCTATTTATATTTATATTTTACCTCCTCAATTTAGCATTATGGACAGGGAATGACCTAATCGAAGATCTGCACAAAAATATTTTGCCTTGAAATTCATACCCTGATTGTAGCATGTATGGACTCGACTCATGTGACTGGGATTTCTATGAAAAAGATTGTAGGCCGAAAATGGGTGATCACTGTACATTTCTCTGCTGTTTCCTATTTATATTTATATTTTACCTCCTCAATTTAGCATTTTGGACAGTGAAAGACCTAATCTATAATCTGCACAAAAATATTTTGCCTTCAAATTCATACCGTGATCGTAGCATGCATGGACTCGACTCATAAGACTGGGATTTCCATGAAAAAGATTGTGGGCTGAAAATGGATGATCACTGTACATTTCTCTTCTGTTTCCTATTTATATTTCTATTTACCTCCTCAATTTAGCATTATGGACAGGGAAAAACCTAATCTAAAATCTGCACAAAAATATTTAGCCTTCAATTTCATACCGTGATCGTAGCATTTATGGACACGACTCATATGACTGGGATTTCCATGAAAAAGATTGTGGGCTGAAAATGGATGATCACTGTACATTTCTATTCTGTTTCCTATTTATATTTCTATTTTACCTCCTCAATGTAGCATTATGGCCAGGGAAAGAACTAATCTAACTTCTGCACAAAAATATTTTGCCTTCAAATTCATACCGTGATCGTAGCATGCATGGACTCGACTCATATGACTGGGATTTCCATGAAAAAGATTGTGGGCACAAAATGGGTGATAACTGTACATTTCTGTTCTGTTTCTTATTTATATTTCTATTTTACTTCCTCAATTTAGCATTATGGACAGGGAAAGACCTAATCTAAGTTCTGCAAAAAAATATTTTGCCTTCAAATTCATACCGTGTTCGTAGCAGGTATGGACTTGACTCACATGACTGGGATTTCCATGAAAAAGATTGTGGGCAGAAAATGGGTGATCACTGTACATTTCTCTTCTGTTTCCTATTTATATTTCTAATTTACCTCCTCAATTTAGCATTATGGATAGGGAAAGACCTAATCTAAGATCTGAAAAAAAATATTTTGCCTTCAAATTCATACCGTGATCGTAGCATGTATGGACTCGACTCATATGACTATCCCAGTCATATGAGTCGAGTCCATACATGAAAAGATTGTGGGCAGAAAATGGGTGCTCACTGTACATTTCTCTTCTGTTTCCTACTTATAATTATATTTGATTTCCTTCATTTAGCATTATGGACAGGGAAAGACCAAATCTAAGATCTGCAAAAAGATATTTTGCCTTCAAATTCATACTGTGATCGTAGCATGCATGGACTCGACTTATATGACTGGGATTTACATAGAAAAGATTGTGGGCAGAAAATGGGTGATCACTGTACATTTCTCTTCTGTTTCCTATTTATATTTGTAATTTATCTCCTCAATTTAGCATTATGGACAGGGAAAGACCTAATCTAAGCTCTGCAAAAAATATTTTGCTTTCAAATTCATACGGTGATCGTAGCATGTATGGACTCGACTCATATGACTGGGATTTCCATGAAGAAGATTGTGGGCGGAAAATGGGTGATCACTGTACATTTCTCTTCTGTTTCCTATTTATATTTATATTTTACCTCCTCAATTTAGCATTACGGACAGGGAAAGACCTAACCTTAAATCTGCACAAAAATATTTTGCCTTCAAATTCACACGGTGATCGTAGTATGTATGGACTCGACTCATATGTCTGGGATTTCCATGAAAAAGATTGTCGGCAGAAAATGGGTGATCACTGTACATTTCTCTTCTGTTTCCTATTTATATTTATATTTTACCTCCTCAATTTAGCATTATGGACAGGGAAAGACCTAATCTAAGATCTGCAAAAAAATATTTTGCCTTCAAATTCATACCGTGATCGTAGCATGTATGTACTCGACTCATATGACTGGGATTTCCATGAAAAAGATTGTAGGAAGAAAATCGGTGATCACTGTACATTTCTCTTCTGTTTCCTATTTATATTTCTATTTTACCTCCTCAATTTAGCATTATGGAAAGGGAAAGACCTAATCTAAGATCTGCAAAAAAATATTTAGCCTTCAAATACATACCGTGATCGTAGCATGCATGGACTCGACTCATATGACTGGGATTTCCATGAAAAAGATTGTGGGCCGAAAATGGGTGATCACTGTACATTTCTCTTTTGTTTCCTATTTATATTTCTATTTTACCTCCTCAATTTAGCATTATGGACAGGGAAAGACAAAATCTAATATCTGCAAAAAAATATTTTGCCTTCAAATTCATACCGTGATCGTAGCATGCATGGACTCGACTCATATGACTGGGATTTCCATGAAATAGATTGTGGGCAGAAAATGGGTGATCACTGTACATTTCTCTTCTGTTTCCTATTTATATTTATATTTTACCTCCTCAATTTAGCATTATGGACAGGGAAAGACCTAATCCAAGCTCTGCAAAAAATATTTTGCTTTCAAATTCATACGGTGATCGTAGCATGTATGGACTCGACTCATATGACTGGGATTTGCATGAAGAAGATTGTTTTTCAGAAAATGGGTGATCACTGTACATTTCTCTTCTGTTTCCTATTTATATTTCTATTTTACCTCCTCAATTTAGCATTACGGACAGGGAAAGACCTAACCTTAAATCTGCACAAAAATATTTTGCCTTCAAATTCATAAGGTGATCGTAGCAGGTATGGACTTGACTCATATGACTGGGATTTCCATGAAAAAGATTGTGGTCAGAAAATGGGTTATTACTGTACATTTCTCTTCTGTTTACTATTTATATTTATATTTACCTCCTCAATTTAGCATTATGGACAGTGAAAGACCAAATCTAATATCTGCAAAAAAATATTTTGCCTTCAAATTCATACCGTGATCGTAGCATGCATGGACTCGACTCATATGACTGGGATTTCCATGAAAAAGATTGTGGGCAGAAAATGAGTTATCACTGTACATTTCTCTTCTCTTTCCTATTTATATTTCTATTTTACCTCCTCAATTTAGCACTATGGACAGGGAAAGACCTAATCTAAACTCAGCACAAAAATATTTTGCCTTCAAATTCATACCGTGATCGTAGCATGCATGGACTCGACTCATATGACTGGGATTTCCATGAAAAAGAGTGTGGGCAGAAAATGGGTGATCACTGTACATTTCTCGTCTGTTTCCTATTTATATTTCTATTTTGCCTCCTCAATTTAGCATTATGGAGAGGGAAAGACCAAATCTAAGTTCTGCAAAAAAATATTTTGCCCTCAAATTCATACCGTGATCGTAGCATGTATGGACTCGACTAATATGACTGGGATTTCCATGAAAAAGATTGTGGGCAGAAAATGGGTGATCACCGTACATTTCTCTTCTGTTTCCTATTTATATTTCTATTTTACCTACTCAATTTAGCATTATGGACGGGGAAAGACTAAATCTAAGATCTGCAAAAAGATATTTTGCCTTCAAATACATACCATGATCGTAGCATGCATGGACTCGACTCATATGACTGGGATTTCCATGAAAAAGATTGTGGGCCGAAAATGGGTGATCACTGTACATTTCTCTTTTGTTTCCTATTTATATTTATATTTTACCTCCTCAATTTAGCATTATGGACAGGGAAAGACAAAATCTAATATCTGCAAAAAAATATTTTGCCTTCAAATTCATAACGTGATCGTAGCATGCATGGACTCGACTCATATGACTGGGATTTCCATGAAATAGATTGTGGGCAGAAAATGGGTGATCACTGTACATTTCTCTCCTGTTTCCTATTCATATTTATATTTTACCTCCTCAATTTAGCATTATGGACAGGGAAAGACCTAATCTAAGCTCTGCAAAAAAATATTTTTGCCTTCAAATTCATACCGTGATCGTAGCATGCATAGACTCAACTCATATGACTGGGATTTCCATGAAAAAATTGTGGGCAGAAAATGGGTGATCACTGTATATTTCTCTTCTGTTTCCTATTTATATTTCTATTTTACTTCCTTCATTTAGCATTATGGACAGGGAAAGACATAATCTAAGATCTGCAAAAAAGATATTTTGCCTTCAAATTCATACCTTGATCGTAGCATGCATGGACTCGACTCATATGACTGGGATTTCCATGAAAAAGATTGTGGGCATAAAATGGGTGATCACTGTACATTTCTCTTCTGTTTCCTATTTATATTTCTATTTTAGTTCCTCAATTTAGCATTATGGACAGGGAAAGACCTAATCTAAGCTCTGCAAAAAAATATTTTGCCTTCAAATTCATACCGTGATCGTAGCATGCATGGACTCGACTCATATGACTGGGATTTCCATGAAAAAGATTGTGGGCAGAAAATGGGTGATCACTGTACATTTCTCTTCTGTTTCCGGTTTATATTTCTAAATTTACCTCTTCAATTTAGCATTATGGACAGGGAAAAACCTAATCTAAGATCTGCACAAAAATATTTTGCCTTCAAATTCATACCGTCATCGTAGCATGCATGGACTCGACTCATATGACTTGGATTTCCATGAAAAAGATTGTGGGCACAAAATGGGTGATCACTGTACATTTCTCTTCTGTTTCCCATTACTATTTCTATTTTACTTCCTCAATTTAGCATTATGGACAGGGAAAGACCTAATCTAAGCACTGCACAAAAATATTTTGCCTTCAAATTCATACCGTGATCGTAGCATGCATGGAGTCGACTCATATGACTGGGATTTCCATGAAAAAGATTGTGGGCAGAAGATGGGTGATAACAGTACATTTCTCTTCCGTTTCCTTTTCATATTTTTATTTTACTTCCTTCATTTAGCATTATGGACAGGGAAAGATTTAATCTAAGATCTGCAAAAAAATATTTTGCCTTCAAATTCATACCGTGATCGTAGCATACATGGACTCGACTCATATGACTGGGATTTCCATGAAAAAGATTGTGGGCAGAAAATGGGTGATCACTGTACATTTCTCTTCTGTTTCCTATTTATATTTAACTCCTCAATTTAGCATTATATACAGTGAAAGACCTAATCTAAGCACTGCAAAAAAATATTTTGCCTTCAAATTCATACCATGATCGTAGCATGCATAGACTCGACTCATATGACTGGGATTTCCATGAAAAAGATTGTGGGCAGAAAATGGGTGATCACTGTACATTTCTCTTCTGTTTCCTATTTATATTTCTAATTTACCTCCTCAATTTAGCATTGCGGACAGGGAAAGACCTAATCTAAGATCTGCAAAAAAATATTTTGCCTTCAAATTCATACCGTGATCGTAGCATGCATGGACTCGACTCATATGACTGGGATTTCCATGAAAAAGATTGTGGGCACAAAATGGGTGATCACTGTACATTTCTCTTCTGTTTCCTATTTATATTTATATTTTACTTCCTTCATTTAGCATTATGTACAGGGAAAGACCTAATCTAAGATCTGCAAAAAAATATTTTGCTTTCAAATTCATACCGTGATCGTAGCATGCATGGACTCGACTCATATGACTGGGATTTCCATGACAAAGATTTTCGGACGCAAAATGGTGATCACTGTACATTTCTCTTCTGTTTCCTATTTATATTTCTATTTTACCTCCACAATTTAGCATTATGGACAGGGAAAGACCTAATCTAAGCTCTGCACAAAAATATTTTGCCTTCAAATTCATACCGTGATCGTAGCTCGCATTGACACGACTCATATGACTGGGATTTCCATGAAAAAGATTGTGGGCCGAAAATGGGTGATCACTGTACATTTCTCTTCTGTTTCCTATTTATATTTATATTTTACCTCCTCAATTTAGCATTATGGACAGGGAAAGACCTAATCTACGATCTGCAAAAAAATATTTTGCCATCAAATTCATACCGTGATCGTAGCATGCATGGACACGACTCATATGACTGGGATTTCCATGAAAAAGATTGTGGGCAGAAAATGGGTGATCACTGTACATTACTCTTCTGTTTCCTATTTATATTTATATTTTACTTCCTTCATTTAGCATTATGGACATGAAAGGACCTAATCTAAGCTCTGCAAAAAAACATTTTGCCTTCAAATTCATACCGTGATCGTAGCATGCATGGACTCGTCTCATATGACTGGGATTTCAATGAAAAAGATTTTCGGACGCAAAATGGTGATCACTGTACATTTCTCTTCGGTTTCCTATTTATATTTCTATTTTACCTCCACAATTTAGCATTATGGACAGGGAAAGACCAAATCTAAGATCTGCAAAAAAATATTTTGCCTTCAAATTCATACCGTGATCGTAGCATGCATGGACTCGTCTCATATGACTGGGATTTAAATGAAAAATATTGTCGTCCGAAAATGGTTGATCACCGTACATTTCTCTTCTGTTTCCTATTTATATTTATATTTTATCTCCTCAATTTAGCATTATGGACAGGTAAAGACGTAATCTAAAATCTGCACAAAAATATTTTGCTTTCAAATTCATACCGTGATCGTAGCATGCATGGACTCGACTCATATGACTGAGATTTCCATGAAAAAGGTTGTGGGACGAAAATGGGTGATCACTGTACAATTCTCTTCTGTTTGCTATTTATATTTATATTTTACTTCCTCAATTTAGCATTATCGACAGTGAAAGACCTAATCTAAGCTCTGCACAAAAATATTTTGCCTTCAAATTCATACCGTGAACGTAGCCCGCATTGACACGACTCATATGACTGGGATTTCCATGAAAAATATTGTGGGCCGAAAATGGGTGATCACTGTACATTTCTCTTCTGTTTCCTATTTATATTTATATTTTACCTCCTAAATTTAGCATTATGGACAGGGAAAGACCAAATCTAAGATCTGCAAAAAAATATTTTGCCTTCAAATTCATACCGTGATCGTAGCATGCATGGACTCGTCTCATATGACTGGGATTTAAATGAAAAATATTGTTGGCCGAAAATGGGTGATCACCGTACATTTCTCTTCTGTTTCCTATTTATATTTATATTTTACCTCCTCAATTTAGCATTATGGACAGGGAAAGACCTAATCTAAAATCTGCACAAAAATATTTTGCCTTCAAATTCATACCGTGATCGTAGCATGCATGGACTCGACTCATATGACTTAGATTTCCATAAAAAAGCCTTTGGGCCGAAAATGGGTGATCACTGTACATTTCTCTTCTGTTTCCTATTTATATTTATATTTTACCTATTCAATTTAGCATTATGGACAGGGAAAGACTTAATCTAAAATCAGCACAAAAATATTTTGCCTTCAAATTCATTCGGTGATCGTAGAATGCATGAACTCGATTCATATGACTGGGATTTCCATGAAAATGATTGGGGGCCGAAAATGGGTGATCACTGTACATTTCTCTTCTGTATACTATTTTTATTTCTATTTTACCTCCTCAATATAGCATTATGGCCAGGGAAAGACCTAATGTAATCTCTGCACAAAAATATATTGCCTTCAAATTCATACCGTGATCGTAGCATGCATGGACTCGACTCATATGACTTGGATTTCCCTAAAAAAAAATTGTGGGCAGAAAATGGGGGATCACTGTACATTTCTCTTCTGTTTCCTATTTATATTTGTATTTTACCTCCTCAATTTAGCATTATGAACAGGGAAAGACCTAATCTAAGATCTGCACAAAAATAATTTGCCTTCAAATTCATACCGTGATCGTAGCATGCATGGACTCGACTGATATGACTGGGATTTCCATGAAAAAGATTGTCGGCAGAAAATGGGTGATCACTGTACATTTCTCTCCTGTTCCCTATTTATATTTATATTTTACCTCCTCAATTTAGCATTATGGACAGGGAAAGACCTAATCTAAGCTCTGCACAAAAATATTTTGCCTTCAAATTCATAACATGATCGTAGCATGCATGGACTCGACTCATATGACTGGGATTTCCATGAAAAATATTGTGGGCCGAAAATGGGTGATCACTGTACATTTCTCTTCTGTTTCCTAATTATATTTATATTTTACCTCCTCAATTTAGCATTATGGTCAGGGAAAGACCTAGTCTAAGCTCTGCACAAAAATGTTTTGCCTTCAAATTCATACCATGATCGTAGCATGCATGGTCTCGACTCATATGACTCGGATTTCCATGAAAAAGATTGTGGGCCGAAAATGGGTGATCACTGTAAATTTCTCTTCTATTTCCTATTCTTATTCGTATTTTACCTCCTCAATTTAGCATTATGGACAGGGAAAGACCTAATCTAAGCTCTGCACAAAACTATTTTGCCTTCAAATTCATACCGTGATCATAGCATGCATGGACTCAACTCATATGACTGGGATTTCCATGAAAAAGATTGTGGGCCGAAAATGGGAGATCACTGTACATTTCTCTTCTGTTACCTATTTATATTTATATTTTTCCTACTCAATTTAGCATTATGGACAGGGAAAGACCTTATCTAAAATCTGCAAAAAAATATGTTGCCTTCAAATTCATACCGTGATCGTAGCATGCATGGACTCGACTCATATGACTGGGATTTCCATGAAAAAGATTGTGGGCCGAAAATGTGAGATCACTGTACATTTCTCTTCTGTTTTCTATTCATATTTCTATTTTACCTCCTCAATTTAGCATTATAGACAGGGAAAGACCTAATCTAAAATCTGCACAAAAATATTTGGCTTTAAAATTCACACCGTGATCGTAGTATGCATTGACTCGACTCATATGACTGCGATTTCCATGAAAAAGATTGTGGGCCGAAAATGGCTGATCACCGTACATTTCTCTTCTGTTTCCTATTTCTATTTGTATTTTACCTCCTCAATTTAGCATTATGGACAGGGAAAGACCTAATCTAAGCTCTGCACAAAAATATTTTGCCTTCAAATTCATACCGTGATCGTAGCATGTATGGACTCGAATCATATGACTGGGATTTCCATGAAAAAGATTGTGGGCAGAAAATGGGTGATCACTGTACATTACTCTTCTGTTTCCTATTCATATTTATATTTTACTTCCTCAATTTAGCATTATGGACAGGGAAAGACCTAATCTAAGATCTGCAAAAAAATATTTTGCCCTCAAATTCATACGGTGATCGTAGCATGTATGGACTCGACTCTTATGACTGGGATTTCCATGAAAAAGATTGTGGGCAGAAAATGGGTGATCACTGTACATTTCTGTTCTGTTTCCTATTTATATTTATATTTTACTTCCTTAATTTAGCATTATGGACCGGGAAAGACCTAATCTAAGATCTGCAAAAAAATATTTTGCCTTCAAATTCATACCGTAATCGTAGCATGCATCGACTCGACTCATATGACTGGGATTTCCATGAAAAAGATTGTGGGCAGAAAATGGGTGGTCACTGTACATTTCTCTTCTGTTTCCTATTTATATTTATATTTTACTTCTTTAATTTAGCATTATGGAAAGGGAAAGATCTAATCTAAGATCTGCAAAAAAAATATTTTGCCTTCAACTTCATACCGTGATCATAGCATGCATGGACTCAACTTATATGACTGGGATTTCCATGAAAAAGATTGTCGGCAGAAAATGTGTGATCACTGTATATTTCTCATCTGTTTCCTATTTATATTTATATTTTACTTCCTCAATTTAGCATTATGGACAGGGAAAGACCTAATCTAAGATCTGCAAAAAAATATTTTGCCTTCAAATTCATACAGTGATCGTAGCATGCATGGAGTCGACTAATATGACTGGGATTTCCATGAAAAAGATTGTGGGCAGAAAATGGGTGATCACTGTACATTTCTCTTCTGTTTTCTATTTATATTTATATTTTACTACCTCAATTTAGCATTATGGACAGGGAAAGATCTAATCTAAGATGTGCAAAAAAATATTTTGCCTTCAAATTCATACCGTGATCGTAGCATGCATGGAGTCGACTAATATGACTGGGATTTCCATGAAAAAGATTGTGGGCAGAAAATGGGTGATCACTGTACATTTCTCTTCTGTTTCCTATTGATATTTCTATTTTACTTCCTGAATTTAGCATTATGGACAGGGAAAGACCTAATCTAAGATCTGCAAAAAAATATTTTGCCTTCAAATTCATACCGTGATCGTAGCATGCATGGACTCGAATCCTATGACTGGGATTTCCATGAAAAAGAATTGTGGGCAGAAAATGGGTGATCACTGTACATTTCTCTCCCGTTTCCTATTTATATTTCTATTTTACTTCCTTCATTTAGCATTATGGACAGGAAAAGACCTAATCTAAGCTCTGCACAAAAATATTTTGCCTTCAAATTCATACCGTGATCGTAGCCTGCATGGACTCGACTCATATGACTGGGATTTCCATGAAAAAGATTGTGGGCTGAAAATGGGTGATCACTGTACATTTCTCTTCTGTTTCCTATTTATGTTTCTATTTTACCTCCTCAATTTAGCATTATGGACAGGGAAAGACCTAATCTAAAATCTGCAAATAAATACGTTGCCTTCAAATTCATACTGTGATCGTAGCATGCATGGACTCGACTCATATGACTGGGATTTCCATGAAAAAGATTGTGGGCCGAAAATGGGTGATCACTGTACATTTCTCTTCTGTTTCCTATTTATATTTATATTTTACCTCCTCAATTTAGAATTTTGGACCGGGAAAGACCTAATCTAAGATCTGCACAAAAATATTTTGCCTTCAAATTCATACCGTGATCGTAGCATGAATGAACTCGACTCATATGACTGGGATTTCCATGAAAAAGATTGTGGGCAGAAAATGGGTGATCACTGTACATTTCTCTTCTGTTTCCTATTTATATTTCTATTTTACGTCCTCAATTTAGCATTATGGACAGGGAAAGACCTAATCTAAGATCTGCCCAAAAATATTTTGCCTTCAAATTCATACCGTGATCGTAGCATGCATGGATTCGACTCATATGACTGCGATTTCCATGAAAAAGATTGTGGGCCGAAAATGGGTGATCACTGTACATTTCTCTTCTGTTTCCTATTTATATTTATATTTTACCTCCTCAATTTAGCATTATGGACAGGGAAAGACCTAATCTAAGATCTGCCCAAAAATATTTTTCCTTCAAATTCATACTGTGATCGTAGCATGCATGGACTCGACTCATATGACTGGGATTTCCATGAAAAAGATTGTGGGCCGAAAATGGGTGATCACTGTACATTTCTCTTCTGTTTCCTATTTATATTTATATTTTACCTCCTCAATTTAGAATTTTGGACCGGGAAAGACCTAATCTAAGCTCTGCACACAAATATTTTGCCTTCAATTTCATACCGTGATCGTAGCATGAATGAACTCGACTCATATGACTGGGATTTCCATGAAAAAGATTGTGGGCCGAAAATGGGTGATCACTGTACATTTCTCTTCTTTATTCTATTTATATTTCTATTTTACCTCCTTAATTTAGCATTATGGACAGGGAATAACCTACTGTATGCTCTGCAAAAAACTATTTTGCCTTCAAATTCATACCGTGATCGTAGCTTGCATGGACTCGACTCATATGACTGGGATTTCCATGAAAAAGATTGTGGGCAGAAAATGGGTGATCACTGTACATTTCTCTTCTGTTTCCTATTTATATTTCTATTTAACCTCATCAATTTAGCATTATGGACAGGGAAAGACCTAATGTAAGTTCTGCACAAAAATATTTTGCCTTCAAATTCATACCGTGACCGTAGCATGCATGGATTCGACTCATATGACTGCGATTTCCATGAAAAAGATTGTGGGACGAAAATGGGTGATCACTGTACATTTCTCTTCTGTTTCCTATTTATATTTCTATTTTACCTCCTCAATTTAGCATTATGGACAGGGAAAGACCTAATCTAAGATCTGCCCAAAAATATTTTGCCTTCAAATTCATACCGTGATCGTAGAATGCATGGAGTCGCCTCATATGACTGGGGTTTCCATGAAAAAGGTTGTGGGCCGAAAATTGGTGATCACTGTACATTTCTCTTCTGTTTCCTATTAATATTTCACCTCCTCAATTTAGCATTATGGACAGGGAAAGACCTAATCTAAAATCAGCACAAAAATATTTTGCCTTCAATTTAGTAGCGTGATCGTAGCATGCATGGACTCGACTCATATGACTGGGATTTCCATGAAAAAGATTGTGGGCCGAAAATGGGTGACCACTGTACATTTCTCTTCTGTTTCCTATTTATATTTCTATTTTACCTACTCAATTTAGCATTATGGACAGGGAAAGACCTAATCTAAGATCTGCAAAATATATTTTGCCTTCAAATTCATACCGGGATCGTAGCATGCATGGACTCGACTCATATGACTGGGATTTCAATGAAAAAGATTGTGGGCCGAAAATGGGTGATCACTGTACATTTCTCTTCTGTTTCCTATTTATATTTATATTTTACATCCTCAATTTAGCATTATGGACTGGGAAAGACCTAATCTAATATCTGCACAAAAATATTTTGCCTTCAAATTCATAACGTGATCGTAGCATGCATGGACTCGACTCATATGACTGGGATTTCCATGAAAAAGATTGTGGGCCGAAAAAGGGTGATCACTGTACATTTCTCTTCTGTTTCCTATTTATATTTCTATGTTACCTCCTCAATTTAGCATTATGGATAGGGAAAGACCTAATCTAAGCTCTGCACAAAAATATTTTGCCTTCAAATTCATACCGTGATCGTAGCATGTATGGACTCGACTCATATGACTGGGATTTCCTTGAAAAATATTGTGGGCCGAAAATGGGTGATCACTGTACATTTCTCTTCTGTTTCCTATTTATATTTATATTTTACTACCTCAATTTAGCATTATGGACAGGGAAAGACCTAATCTAATATCTGCACAAAAATATTTTGCCTTCAAATTCATGCCGTGATCGTAGCATGCATGGACTCGACTCATATGACTGTGATTACAATGAAAAAATTTTGGGCCGAAAATGGGTGATCACTGTACATTTCTCTTCTGTTTCCTATTCATATTTCTATTTTACTTCCTCAATTTAGCATTATGGACAGGGAAAGACCTAATCTAAAATCTGCACAAAAATATTTTGCCTTCAAATTCATACCGTGATCTTACCTTGCATGGTCTCGACTCATATGACTGGGATTTCCATGAAAATGATTGTGGGCAGAAAATGCGTGATCACTGTACATTTCTCTTCTGTTTCCTATTCATATTTCTATTTTACTTCCTCAATTTAGCATTATGGACAGGGAAAGACCTAATCTAAGCTCTGCACAAAAATATTTTGCCTTCAAATTCATACCGTGATCGTAGCATGCATGGACTCGACTCATATGACTGAGATTTCCATGAAAAAGATTGTGGGCCGAAAATGGGTGATCACTGTACATTTCTCTTCTGTTTCCTATTTATATTTCTATTTTACTTCCTCAATTTAGCATTATTGACAGGGAAAGACCTAATCAAAGATCTGCTCAAAAATATTTTGGCTTCAAATTCATACCGTGATCGTAGCATGCATGGACTCAACTCATATGTCTGGGATATCCATGAAAAAGATTGTGGGCAGAAAATGGGTGATCACTGTACATTTCTCTTCTGTTTCCTATTCATATTTCTATTTTACTTCCTCAATTTAGCATTATGGACAGGGAAAGACCTAATCTAAGCTCTGCACAAAAATATTTTGCCTTCAAATTCATACCGTGATCGTAGCATGCATGGACTCGACTCATATGACTGAGATTTCCATGAAAAAGATTGTGGGCCGAAAATGGGTGATCACTGTACATTTCTCTTCTGTTTCCTATTTATATTTCTATTTTACTTCCTCAATTTAGCATTATGGACAGGGAAAGACCTAATCTAATATCTGCACAAAAATATTTTGGCTTGAAATTCATACCGTGATCGTAGCATGCATGGACTTGACTCATATGACTGGGATTTCCATGAAAATATTGTGGGCCGAAAATGGGTGATCACTGTAGATTTTTCTCGTTTCCTATTTATATTTCTATGTTAGCATCTCAATTTAGCATTATGGACAGGGAAAGATCTAAGATCTGCACAAAAATATTTTGCCTTCAAATTCATACCGTGATCGTAGCATGCATGGACTCGAATCATATGACTGGGATTTCCATGAAAAAGATTGTGGTCCGAAAATGGGTGATCACTGTACATTTCTCTTCTGTTTCCTATTTATATTTCTATTTTACCTCCTCAATTTAGCATTATGGACAGGGAAAGACCTCATCTAAGATCTGCACAAAAATATTTTGCCTTCAAATTCATACCGTGATCGTAGCATGCATGGACTTGACTCATATGACTTGGATTTCCATGAAAAAGACTGTGGGATGAAAATGGGTGATCACTGTACATTTCTCTTCTCTTTCCCATTTATATTTCTATTTTACCTCCTCAATTTAGCATTATGGCCAGGGAAAGAACTAATCTAACTTCTGCACAAAAATATTTTGACTTCAAATTCATACCGTGATCGTAGCATGCATGGACTCGACTCATATGACTGGGATTTCCATGAAAAAGATTGTGGGCCGAAAATGGGTGATCACTGTACATTTCTCTTCTGTTCCCTATTTATATTTCTATTTTACCTCCTCAATTTAGCATTATGGACAGGGAAAAACCTAATCTAAGATCTGCACAAAAATATTTTGCCTTCAAATTCATACCGTGATCGTAGCATGCATGGACTCGACTCATATGCCTGGGATTTCCATGAAAAGATTGTGGGCCGAAAATGGGTGATCACTGTACATTTCTCTTCTGTTTCCCATTTATATTTCTATTTTACCTCCTCAATTTAGCATTATGGCCAGGGAAAGAACTAATCTAACTTCTGCACAAAAATATTTTGCCTTCAAATTCATACCGTGATCGTAGCATGCATGGATTCGACTCATATGACTGGGATTTCCATGAAAGAGATTTTGCGCCGAAAATGGGTGATCAGTGTACATTTCTCTTCTGTTTCCTATTTATATTTCTATTTACCTCCTCAATTTCGCATTATGGACAGTGAAAGACCTAATCTGAAATCTGCACAAAAATATATTGCCTTCAAATACATACCATGATCGTAGCATGCATGGACTCGACTCATATGACGGGGATTTCCATGAAAAAGATTGTGGTCCGAAAATGTGTGATCACTGTACATTTCTCTTCTGTTTCCTATTTATATTTCTATTTTACCTCCTCAATTTAGCATTATGGACAGGGAAAGACCAAATCTAAAATCTGCACAAAAATATTTTGCCTTCAAATTCATACCGTCATCGTAGCATGCACGGACTCGACTAATATGACTGGGATTTCCATGAAAGAGATTGTGGGCCAAAAATGGGTGATCACTGTACATTTCTCTTCTGTTTCCTATTTATATTTATATTTTACCTCCTCAATTTAGCATTATGGACAGGGAAAGACCAAATCTAAGATCTGCACAAAAATATTTTGCCTTCAAATTCATACCGTGATCGTAGCATGCATGGACTCGACTCATATGACTGGGATTTCCATGAAAAAGATTGTGGGCAGAAAATGGGTGATCACTGTACATTTCTCTTCTGTTTCCTATTTATATTTATATTTTACCACCTCAATTTAGCATTATGGAGAGTGAAAGACCTAATCTAAAATCTGCACAAAAATATTTTGCCTTCAAATTCATACCGTTATCGTAGCATGAATGGACTCGACTCATATGACTGGGATTTCCATGAAAAAGATTGTGTGCAGAAAATGGGTGATCACTGTACATTTCTCTTCTGTTTCCTATTTATATTTATATTTTACTTCCTTCATTTAGCATTATGGACAGGGAAAGGCCTAATCTAAGCTCTGCAAAAAAATATTTTGCTTTCAAATTCATACCGTGATCGTAGCATGTATGGACTCGACTCATATGACTGGGATTTCAATGAAAAAGATTGTGGGCAGAAAATGGGTGATCACTGTACATTTCTATTCTGTTTCCTATTTATATTTTTATTTTACTTCCTTCATTTAAAATTATGGACAGGGAAAGACCTAATGTAAGATCTGCAAAAAAATATTTTGCTTTCAAATTCATACCGTGATCGTAGCATGTATGGACTCGACCCATATGACTGGGATTTCCATGAAAATATTGTGGGCAGAAAATGGGTGATCACTGTACATTTCTCTTCTGTTTCCTATTTATATTTATATTTTACCTCCTCAATTTAGCATTATGGACAGGGAATGACCTAATCGAAGACCTGCACAAAAATATTTTGCCTTGAAATTCATACCCTGATCGTAGCATGTATGGACTCGACTCATGTGACTGGGATTTCCATGAAAAAGATTGTAGGCCGAAAATGGGTGATCACTGTACATTTCTCTTCTGTTTCCTATTTATATTTATATTTTACCTCCTAAATTTAGCATTATGGATAGTGAAAGACCTAATCTAAAATCTGCACAAAAATATTTTGCCTTCAAATTCATACCTTGATCGTAGCATGCATGGACTCGACTCATATGACTGGGATTTCCATGAAAAAGATTGTGGGCCGAAAATGGGTGATCACTGTACATTTCTCTTCTGTTTCCTATTTATATTTCTATTTTACCTCCTCAATTTAGCATTATGGACAGGGAAAGACCAAATCTAAAATCTGCACAAAAATATTTTGCCTTCAAATTCATACCGTGATCGTAGCATGCATGGACTCGACTCATATGACTGGGATTTCCATGAAAAAGATTGTGGGCCGAAAATGGGTGATCACTGTACATTTCTCTTCTGTTTCCTATTTATATTTCTATTTTACTTCCTTCATTTAGCATTATGGACAGGGAAAGGCCTAATCTAAGCTCTGCAAAAAATTATTTTGCTTTCAAATTCATACCGTGATCATAGCATGTATGGACTCAACTCATATGACTGGGATTTCCATGAAAAAGATTATGGGAAGAAATTGGGTGATCACTGTATATTTCTCTTCTCTTTCCTATTTATATTTATATTTTACCACCTCAATTTAGCAATATGGACAGGGAAAGACCTAATCTAAAATCTGCACAAAAATATTTTGCCTTCAAATTCATACCGTGATCGTAGCATGCATGGACTCCACTCATATGACTGGGATTTCCATGAAAAAGATTGTGGGCTGAAAAGGGGTGATCACTGTACATTTCTCTTCTGTTTTTTATTGATATTTCTATTTTACCTCCTCAATTTAGCATTATGGACAGGGAAAGACCAAATCTAAGATCTGCACAAAAATATTTTGCCTTCAAATTCATACCGTGATCGTAGCATGCATGGACTCGACTCATATGACTGGGATTTCCATGAAAAAGATTGTGGGCAGAAAATGGGTGATCACTGTACATTTCTCTTCTGTTTCCTATTTATATTTATATTTTACCACCTCAATTTAGCATTATGGAGAGTGAAAGACCTAATCTAAAATCTGCACAAAAATATTTTGCCTTCAAATTCATACCGTTATCGTAGCATGAATGGACTCGACTCATATGACTGGGATTTCCATGAAAAAGATTGTGTGCAGAAAATGGGTGATCACTGTACATTTCTCTTCTGTTTCCTATTTATATTTATATTTTACTTCCTTCATTTAGCATTATGGACAGGGAAAGGCCTAATCTAAGCTCTGCAAAAAAATATTTTGCTTTCAAATTCATACCGTGATCGTAGCATGTATGGACTCGACTCATATGACTGGGATTTCAATGAAAAAGATTGTGGGCAGAAAATGGGTGATCACTGTACATTTCTCTTCTGTTTCCTATTTATATTTTTATTTTACTTCCTTCATTTAAAATTATGGACAGGGAAAGACCTAATGTAAGATCTGCAAAAAAATATTTTGCTTTCAAATTCATACCGTGATCGTAGCATGTATGGACTCGACCCATATGACTGGGATTTCCATGAAAATATTGTGGGCAGAAAATGGGTGATCACTGTACATTTCTCTTCTGTTTCCTATTTATATTTATATTTTACCTCCTCAATTTAGCATTATGGACAGGGAAAGACCTAATCAAGATCTGCAAAAAAATATTTTGCCTTGAAATTCATACCCTGATCGTAGCATGTATGGACTCGACTCATGTGACTGGGATTTCCATGAAAAAGATTGTAGGCCGAAAATGGGTGATCACTGTACATTTCTCTTCTGTTTCCTATTTATATTTCTATTTTACTTCCTTCATTTAGCATTATGGACAGGGAAAGGCCTAATCTAAGCTCTGCAAATAATTATTTTGCTTTCAAATTCATACCGTGATCATAGCATGTATGGACTCAACTCATATGACTGGGATTTCCATGAAAAAGATTATGGGAAGAAATTGTGTGATCACTGTATATTTCTCTTCTGTTTCCTATTTATATTTATATTTTACCACCTCAATTTAGCAATATGGACAGGGAAAGACCTAATCTAAAATCTTCACAAAAATATTTTGCCTTCAAATTCATACCGTGCTCGTAGCATGCATGGACTCGACTCATATGACTGGGATTTCCATGAAAAAGATTGTGGGCAGAAAATGGCTGATCACTGTACATTTCTCTTCTGTTTCCTATTTATATTTCTATATTACTTCCTTCATTTAGCATTATGGACAGGGAAAGGCCTAATCTAAGCTCTGCAAAAAAATATTTTGCTTTCAAATACATACCGTGATCGTAGCATGCATGGACTCGACTCATATGACTGGGATTTCCATGAAAAAGATTGTGGGCCCAAAATGGGTGATCACTGTACATTTCTCTTCTGTTTTTTATTGATATTTCTATTTTACCTCCTCAATTTAGCATTATGGACAGGGAAAGACCAAATCTAAGATCTGCACAAAAATATTTTGCCTTCAAATTCATACCGTGATCGTAGCATGAATGGACTCGACTTATATGACTGGGATTTCCATGAAAAAGATTGTGGGCCGAAAATGGGTGATCACTGTACATTTCTCTTCTGTTTCCTATTTATATTTATATTTTACTTCCTTCATTTAGCATTATGGACAGGGAAAGGCCTAATCTAAGCTCTGCAAAAAAATATTTTGCTTTCAAATTCATACCGTGATCGTAGCATGTATGGACTCGACTCATATGACTGGGATTTCAATGAAAAAGATTGTGGGCAGAAAATGGGTGATCACTGTACATTTCTATTCTGTTTCCTATTTATATTTTTATTTTACTTCCTTCATTTAAAATTATGGACAGGGAAAGACCTAATGTAAGATCTGCAAAAAAATATTTTGCTTTCAAATTCATACCGTGATCGTAGCATGTATGGACTCGACCCATATGACTGGGATTTCCATGAAAATATTGTGGGCAGAAAATGGGTGATCACTGTACATTTCTCTTCTGTTTCCTATTTATATTTATATTTTACCTCCTCAATTTAGCATTATGGACAGGGAATGACCTAATCGAAGACCTGCACAAAAATATTTTGCCTTGAAATTCATACCCTGATCGTAGCATGTATGGACTCGACTCATGTGACTGGGATTTCCATGAAAAAGATTGTAGGCCGAAAATGGGTGATCACTGTACATTTCTCTTCTGTTTCCTATTTATATTTATATTTTACCTCCTAAATTTAGCATTATGGATAGTGAAAGACCTAATCTAAAATCTGCACAAAAATATTTTGCCTTCAAATTCATACCTTGATCGTAGCATGCATGGACTCGACTCATATGACTGGGATTTCCATGAAAAAGATTGTGGGCCGAAAATGGGTGATCACTGTACATTTCTCTTCTGTTTCCTATTTATATTTCTATTTTACCTCCTCAATTTAGCATTATGGACAGGGAAAGACCAAATCTAAAATCTGCACAAAAATATTTTGCCTTCAAATTCATACCGTGATCGTAGCATGCATGGACTCGACTCATATGACTGGGATTTCCATGAAAAAGATTGTGGGCCGAAAATGGGTGATCACTGTACATTTCTCTTCTGTTTCCTATTTATATTTCTATTTTACTTCCTTCATTTAGCATTATGGACAGGGAAAGGCCTAATCTAAGCTCTGCAAAAAATTATTTTGCTTTCAAATTCATACCGTGATCATAGCATGTATGGACTCAACTCATATGACTGGGATTTCCATGAAAAAGATTATGGGAAGAAATTGGGTGATCACTGTATATTTCTCTTCTCTTTCCTATTTATATTTATATTTTACCACCTCAATTTAGCAATATGGACAGGGAAAGACCTAATCTAAAATCTGCACAAAAATATTTTGCCTTCAAATTCATACCGTGATCGTAGCATGCATGGACTCCACTCATATGACTGGGATTTCCATGAAAAAGATTGTGGGCTGAAAAGGGGTGATCACTGTACATTTCTCTTCTGTTTTTTATTGATATTTCTATTTTACCTCCTCAATTTAGCATTATGGACAGGGAAAGACCAAATCTAAGATCTGCACAAAAATATTTTCCCTTCAAATTCATACCGTGATCGTAGCATGCATGGACTCGACTCATATGACTGGGATTTCCATGAAAAAGATTGTGGGCAGAAAATGGGTGATCACTGTACATTTCTCTTCTGTTTCCTATTTATATTTATATTTTACCACCTCAATTTAGCATTATGGAGAGTGAAAGACCTAATCTAAAATCTGCACAAAAATATTTTGCCTTCAAATTCATACCGTTATCGTAGCATGAATGGACTCGACTCATATGACTGGGATTTCCATGAAAAAGATTGTGTGCAGAAAATGGGTGATCACTGTACATTTCTCTTCTGTTTCCTATTTATATTTATATTTTACTTCCTTCATTTAGCATTATGGACAGGGAAAGGCCTAATCTAAGCTCTGCAAAAAAATATTTTGCTTTCAAATTCATACCGTGATCGTAGCATGTATGGACTCGACTCATATGACTGGGATTTCAATGAAAAAGATTGTGGGCAGAAAATGGGTGATCACTGTACATTTCTCTTCTGTTTCCTATTTATATTTTTATTTTACTTCCTTCATTTAAAATTATGGACAGGGAAAGACCTAATGTAAGATCTGCAAAAAAATATTTTGCTTTCAAATTCATACCGTGATCGTAGCATGTATGGACTCGACCCATATGACTGGGATTTCCATGAAAATATTGTGGGCAGAAAATGGGTGATCACTGTACATTTCTCTTCTGTTTCCTATTTATATTTATATTTTACCTCCTCAATTTAGCATTATGGACAGGGAAAGACCTAATCAAGATCTGCAAAAAAATATTTTGCCTTGAAATTCATACCCTGATCGTAGCATGTATGGACTCGACTCATGTGACTGGGATTTCCATGAAAAAGATTGTAGGCCGAAAATGGGTGATCACTGTACATTTCTCTTCTGTTTCCTATTTATATTTCTATTTTACTTCCTTCATTTAGCATTATGGACAGGGAAAGGCCTAATCTAAGCTCTGCAAATAATTATTTTGCTTTCAAATTCATACCGTGATCATAGCATGTATGGACTCAACTCATATGACTGGGATTTCCATGAAAAAGATTATGGGAAGAAATTGTGTGATCACTGTATATTTCTCTTCTGTTTCCTATTTATATTTATATTTTACCACCTCAATTTAGCAATATGGACAGGGAAAGACCTAATCTAAAATCTTCACAAAAATATTTTGCCTTCAAATTCATACCGTGCTCGTAGCATGCATGGACTCGACTCATATGACTGGGATTTCCATGAAAAAGATTGTGGGCAGAAAATGGCTGATCACTGTACATTTCTCTTCTGTTTCCTATTTATATTTCTATATTACTTCCTTCATTTAGCATTATGGACAGGGAAAGGCCTAATCTAAGCTCTGCAAAAAAATATTTTGCTTTCAAATACATACCGTGATCGTAGCATGCATGGACTCGACTCATATGACTGGGATTTCCATGAAAAAGATTGTGGGCCCAAAATGGGTGATCACTGTACATTTCTCTTCTGTTTTTTATTGATATTTCTATTTTACCTCCTCAATTTAGCATTATGGACAGGGAAAGACCAAATCTAAGATCTGCACAAAAATATTTTGCCTTCAAATTCATACCGTGATCGTAGCATGAATGGACTCGACTTATATGACTGGGATTTCCATGAAAAAGATTGTGGGCCGAAAATGGGTGATCACTGTACATTTCTCTTCTGTTTCCTATTTATATTTATATTTTACCACCTCAATGTAGCATTATGGAGAGGGAAAGACCTAATCTAAAATCTGCACAAAAATATTTTGCCTTCAAATTCATACCGTTATCGTAGCATGAATGGACTCGACTCATATGACTGGGATTTCCATGAAAAAGATTGTGTGCAGAAAATGGGTGATCACTGTACATTTCTCTTCTGTTTCCTATTTATATTTATATTTTACTTCCTTCATTTAAAATTATGGACAGGGAAAGACCTAATGTAAGATCTGCAAAAAAATATTTTGCCTTCAAATTCATACCGTGATCGTAGCATGCATGGACTCGACTCATATGACTGGGATTTCCATGAAAAAGATTGTGGGCACAAAATGGGTGATCACTGTACATTTCTCTTCTGTTTCCTATTTATATTTTTATCTTACTTCCTTTATTTAGCATTATGGACATGGAAAGGCCTAATCTAAGCTCTGCAAAAAAATATTTTGCTTTCAAATTCATACCGTGATCGTAGCATGTATGGACTCGACTCATATGACTGGGATTTCAATGAAAAAGATTGTGGGCAGAAAATGGGTGATCACTGTACATTTCTCTTCTGTTTCCTATTTATATTTTTATTTTACTTCCTTCATTTAAAATTATGGACAGGGAAAGACCTAATGTAAGATCTGCAAAAAAATATTTTGCCTTCAAATTCATACCGTGATCGTAGCATGCATGGACTCGACTCATATGACTGGGATTTCCATGAAAAAGATTGTGGGCACAAAATGGGTGATCACTGTACATTTCTCTTCTGTTTCCTATTTATATTTTTATCTTACTTCCTTTATTTAGCATTATGGACATGGAAAGACCTAATCTAAGCTCTGCAAAAAAATATTTTGCTTTCAAATTCATACCATGATCGTAGCATGTATGGACACGACTCATATGACTGGGATGTCCATGAAAAAGATTGTGGGCAGTAAATGGGTGATCACTGTACATTTCTCTTCCGTTTCCTATTTATATTTATATTTAACTTCCTTAATTTAGCATTATGGACAGGAAAAGACCTAATCTAAGATCTGCAAAAAATATTTTGCCTTCAAATTCATACCGTGATCGTAGCATGCATGGACTCGACTCATACGTCTGGGATTTCCATGAAAAAGATTGTCGGCTGAAAATGGGTGATCACTGTACATTTCTCTTCTGTTTCCTATTTATATTTTGCTTTTACTTCCTCAATTTAGCATTATGGACAGGGAAATACCTAATCTAAGATCTGCAAAAAAAAAAATTGCCTTCAAATTCATACCGTGATCGTAGCATGCATGGACTCGACTCATATGACTGGGATTTCCATGAAAAAGATTTTGTGCAGAAAACGGTTGATCACTGTACATTTCTCTTCTGTTTTCTAGTCATATTTCTATTTTACCTCCTCAATTTAGCATTATGGACAGGGAAAGACCTAATCTAAGCTCTGCAAAAAATATTTTGCTTTTAAATTCATACCGTGATCGTAGCATGTATGGACTCGAATCATATGACTGGGATTTCCATGAAAAATATTGTGGGCCGAAAATGGGAGATCGCTGTACATTTCTCTTCTGTTTCCTATTTATATTTATATTTTACCTCCTCAATTTAGCATTATGGACAGGGAAAGTCCTAATCTGAAATCTTTCACAAAAATATTTTGCCTTCAAATTCATACCGTGATCGTAGCATGCATGGACTCGACTCATATGACTGGGATTTCCATGAAAAAGATTGTGGGCAGAAAATGGGTGATCACTGTACATTTCTCTTCTGTTTCCTATTTATATTTATATTTTACTTCCATCATTTAGCATTATGGACAGGGAAAGACCTAATCTAGGATTTACAAAAAAATATTTTGCCTTCAAATTCATACCGTGATCGTAGCATGCATGGACTCGACTCATAGGACTGGGAATTCAATGAAAAAGATTGTGGGCAGAAAATGGGTGATCACTGTACATTTCTCTTCTGGTTCCTATTTATATTTCTATTTTACTTCCTCAATTTAGCATTATGGACAGGGAAAGACCTAATCTAAGATCTGCAAAAAAGTATTTTGCCTTCAAATTCATACCTTGATCGCAGCATGCATGGACTCGACTCATTTGACTGGGATTTCCATGAAAAAGATGGTGTGCAGAAAATGGGTGATCGCTGTACATTTCTCTTCTGTTTCACATTTATATTTCTATTTTACTTCCTCAATTTAGCATTATGGACAGGGAAAGACCTAATCTAGGCTCTGCACAAAAATATTTTGCCTTCAAATTCATACCATGAACGAAGCATGCACTGACACGACTCATATGACTGGGATTTCCATGAAAAAGATTGTGGGCACAAAATGGGTGATCACTGTACATTTCTCTTCTGTTTCCTATTTATATTTGTATTTTACCTCCTCAATTTAGCATTATCGCCAGTGAAAGACCTAATCTAAGCTCTGCAAAAAAATATTTTGCCTTCAAATTCATACCGTGATCATAGCATGCATGGACTCAACTCACATGACTCGGATTTCCATGAAAATGATTGTGGGAAGAAAATGGGTGATCACTGTACATTTCTCTTCTGTTTCCTATTTATATTTATATTTGACATCCTTCATTTAGAATTATGTACAGGGAAGAACCTAATCTAAAATCTGCACGAAAATATTTTGCCTTCAAATTCATACCGTGATAGTAGCATGCATGGACTCGAGTCATCTGCCTGGGATTTCCATGAAAAACTTTGTGGGCCGAATCTGGGTGATCACTGTACATTTCTCTTCTGTTTCCTATTTATATTTATATTTTACCCCCTCAATTTAGCATTATGGACAGGGAAAGACCTAATCTAATATCTGCACAAAAATATTTTGCATTCAAATTCATACCGTGATCGTAGCATGCATGGACTCAACTCATATGACTGGGATTTCCATGAAAAAGATAGTGGGCCGAAAATGGGTGATCACTGTACATTTCTCTTCTGTTTCCTATTTCTATTTCTATTTTACCAACTCAATTTAGCATTATGGACAGTGAAAGACCTAATCTAAGATCTGCATAAAAATATTTTCCCTTCAAATTCATACCGTGATCGTAGCATGCATGGACTCGACTCATATGACTGGGATTTCCATGAAAAAATAGTGGGCTGAAAATAGGTGATCACTGTACATTTCTCTTCTTTTTCCTATTTATATTTATATTTTACTTCCTCAATTTAGCATTATGGACAGGGAAAGACCTAATCTAGGCTCTGCACAAAAATATTTTGCCTTCAAATTCATACCATGAACGAAGCATGCACTGACACGACTCATATGACTGGGATTTCCATGAAAAAGATTGTGGGCACAAAATGGGTGATCACTGTACATTTCTCTTCTGTTTCCCATTACTATTTCTATTTTACTTCCTCAATTTAGCATTATGGAGAGGGAAAGACCTAATCTAAGATCTGCAAAAAAATATTTTGCATTCAAATTAATACCGTGATCGTAGCATGCATGGACTCGAATCATATGACTGGGATTTCCATGAAACAGATTGTGGGCACAAAATGGGTGATCACTGTACATTTCTCTTCTGTTTCCCATTACTATTTCTATTTACTTCCTCAATTTAGCATTATGGAGAGGGAAAGACCTAATGTATGTTCTGCTAATAAATATTTTGCCTTCAAATTCATACCGTGATCGTAGCATGCAAGGACTCGACTCATATGACTGGGATTTCCATAAAAAAGATTGTGGGCAGAAAATGGGTGATCACTGTACATTTCTCTTCTGTTTCCCATTACTATTTCACTTCCTCAATTTAGCATTATGGAGAGGGAAAGACCTAATCTAAGATCTGCAAAAAAATATTTTGCATTCAAAGTAATACCGTGATCGTAGCATGCATGGACTCGAATCATATGACTGGGATTTCCATGAAACAGATTGTGGGCACAAAATGGGTGATCACTGTACATTTCTCTTCTGTTTCCCATTACTATTTCTATTTTACTTCCTCAATTTAGCATTATGGAGAGGGAAAGACCTAATCTGAGATCTGCAAAAAAATATTTTGCCTTCAAATTCATACCGTGATCGTAGCATGCATGGACTCGACTCATATGACTGGGATTTCCATGAAAAAGATTGTGGGCACAAAATGGGTGATCACTGTACATTTCTCTTCTGTTTCCCATTACTATTTCTATTTTACTTCCTCAATTTAGCATTATGGATAGGGAAAGACCTAATCTAAGATCTGCAAAAAAATATTTTGCCTTCAAATGCATACCGTGATCGTAGCATGCATGGACTCGACTCATATGACTGGGATTTCCAAGAAAAAAATTGTGGGCTGAAAATGGGTGATCACTGTACATTTCTCTTCTGTTTCCTATTTATATTTCTATTTTACCTCCTCAATTTAGCATTATGGCCAGGGAAAGATCTAATCTAAGATCTGCACAAAAATATTTTGCCTTCAAATTGATACCGTGATCGTAGCATGCATGGACTCCACTCATATGACTGGGATTTCCATGAAAAAGTTACTTGGCAGAAATGGGTGATCACTGTACATTTCTCTTCTGTTTCCTATTTATATTTCTGTTTTACCTCCTCAATTTAGCATTATGGACAGGGAAAGACCTAATCTAAGCTGTGCACAGAAATATTTTACCTTCAAATTCATACCGTGATCGTAGCATGCATGGACTCGACTCATATGACTGGGATTTCCATGAAAAAGATTGTGGGCCGAAAATGGGTGATCACTGTACATTTCTCTTCTGTTTCCTATTTATATTTCTATTTTACCTCCTCAATTTAGCATTATGGACAGGGAAAGACCTAATCTAAAATCTGCAAAAAAATGTTGCCTTCAAATTCATACCGTGATCGTAGCATGCATGGACTCGACTCATGTGACTGGGATTTCCATGAAAAAGATTGTGGGCCGAAAATGGATGATCACTGTACATTTCTCTTCTGTTTCCTATTTATAATTATATTTTACCTCCTCAATTTAGCATTATGGCCAGGGAAAGACCTAATCTACGATCTGCATGAAAATATTTTGCCTTCAAATTCATACCGTGATCGTAGCCTGCATGGACTCGACTCATATGACTGGATTTCCATGAAAAAGATTGTAGGCCGAAAATGGGTTATCACTGTACATTTCTCTTCTGTATTCTATTTATATTTCTATTTTACCTCCTCAATTTAGCATTATAGCCAGTGAAAGACCTAATCTAACCTCGGCACAAAAATATTTTGCCTTCAAATTCATATCGTGATCGTAGCATGCATGGACTCGAGTCATATGACTGGGATTTCCATGAAAAAGATTGTGGGCCAAAAATGGGTGATCACTGTACATTTCTCTTCTGTTTCCTATTTATATTTCTATTTTACCTCCTCAATTTAGCATTATGGACAGGGAAAGACCTAATCTAAGATCTGCACAAAAATATTTTGCCTTCAAATTCATACCGTGATCGTAGCATGCATGGATTCGACTCATATGACGGAGATTTCCATGAAAAAGATTGTGGGCCGAAAATGGGTGATCACTGTACTTTTCTCTTCTGTCTCCTATTTATATTTATATTTTACCTCCTCAATTTAGCATTATGGACAGGGAAAGACCTAAACTAAGATCTGCACAAAAATATTTTGCCTTCCAATTCATACCGTGATCGTAGCATGCATGGACTCGACTCATATGACTGGGATTTCCATGAAAAAGATTGTGAGCCGAAAACGGGTGATAACTGTACATTTCTCTTCTGTTTCCTATTTATATTTCAATTTTACCTCCTCAATTTAGCATTATGGACAGGGAAAGACCTCATCTAATATCTGCACAAAAATATTTTGCCTTCAAATTCATACCGTGATCGTAGCATGCATGGACTCCACTCATATGACTGGGATTTCCATGAAAAAGATTGTGGGCCGAAAATTGGTGATCACTGTACATTTCTCTTCTGTTTCCTATTTATATTTATATTTTACCTCCTCAATTTAGCATTATGGCCAGGGAAAGACCTAATCTAAGCTCTGCACAAAAATATTTTGCCTTCAAATTCATACCGTGATCGTAGCATGCATGGACTCGACTCATATGACTGGGATATCCATGAAAAAGATTGTCGGCCGAAAATGGGTGATCACTGTACATTTCTCTTCTGTTTCCTATTTATATTTATATTTTACCTCCTCAATTTAGCATTATGGACAGGGAAAGACCTAATCTAAAATCTGCAAAAAAATATTTTGCCTTCAAATTCATACCGTGAACGTAGCATGCATGAACTCTACTCATATGACTCGGATTTCCATGAAAAAGACTGTGGACAGAAAATGGGTGATCACTGTACATTTCTCTTCTGTTTCCTATTTATATTTCTATTTTCCCTCTTCTATTTAGCATTATGGACAGGGAAAGACCTAATCTAAAATCTGCACAAAAATATTTTGCCTTCAAATTCATAACGAGATCATAGCATGCATGGACTCGACTCATATGACTGGGATTTCCATGAAAAAGATTGTGGGCAGAAAATGGATGATCACTGTACATTTCTCTTCTGTTTCCTATTTATATTTCTATTTTACCTCCTCAATTTAACATTATGGACAGGGAAAGACCTAATCTAAAATCTGCACGGAAATATGTTGCCTTCAAATTCATACCGTGATCGTAGCATGCATGAACTCGACTTATATGACTGGGATTTCCATGAAAAAGATTCTGGGCCGAAAATGGGTTTATCACTGTACATTTCTCTTCTGTTTCCTATTTATATTTCTATTTTACCTCCTGAATTTAGCATTATAGACAGGGAAAGACCTAATCTAAGGTCTGCACAAAAATATTTTGCCTTCAAATTCATACCGTGATCGTAGCATGCATGGACTCGACTCATATGACTGGGATTTCCATGAAAAAGATTGTAGGCCGAAAATGGGTGATCACTGTACATTACTCTTCTGTTTCCTATTTATATTTCTATTTTACCTCCTGAATTTAGCATTATAGACAGGGAAAGACCTAATCTAAGGTCTGCACAAAAATATTTTGCCTTCAAATTCATACCGTGATCGTAGCATGCATGGACTCGACTCATATGACTGGGATTTCCATGAAAAAGATTGTAGGCAGAAAATGGGTGATCACTGTACATTTCTCTTCTGTTTCGTATTTATATTTATATTTTACTTCCTCAATTTAGTATTATGGAGAGGGAAAGACGTAATCTAAGCTCTACAAAAAAATATTTTGCCTTCAAATTCATACCGTGATCGTAGCATGCATGGACTCGACTCCTATGACTGGGATTTCCATGAAAAAGATATTGGGCAGAAAATGGGTGATCACTGTACATTTCTCTTCTATTTCCTATTTATATTTATATTTTACTACCTCAATTTAGCATTATGGACAGGGAAAGACCTAATCTAAGCTCTGCAAAAAAATATTTTGCCTTCAAATTCATACCGTGAACGTAGCAGGCATGGACTCGACTCATATGACTGGGTTTTCCATGAACAAGATTGTGGGCAGATAATGGGTGATCACTGTACATTTCTCTTCTGTTTGCTATTAATATTTTACTTCCTCAATTTAGCATTATGGAGAGGGAAAGACCTAATCTAACCTCTGCAAAAAAATATTTTGCCTTCAAATTCATACCGTGATCGTAGCATGCATGGACTCGACTCATATGACTTGGATTACCATGAAAAAGATTGTGGGCAGAAAATGGGTGATCACTGTACATTTCTCTACTGTTTCCTATTTATATTTATATTTTACTTCCTCAATTTAGCATTATGGACAGGGAAAGTCCTAATCTAAGCTCTGCAAAAAAATATTTTGTCATCAAATTCATACCGTGATCGTAGCATGCATGGATTCGACTCATATGACTGGGATTTCCATGAAAAAGATTATGGGCATAAAATGGCTGATCACTGTACATTTCTCTTCTGTTTCCTATTTATATTTATATTTTACCTCCTCAATTTAGCATTATGGACAGGGAAAGACCTAATCTAAGATCTACACAAAAATATTTTGCCTTCAAATTCATACCGTGATCGTAGCATGCATGGACTCAACTCATACGACTGGGATTTCCATGAAAAAGATTGTGGGCAGAAAATGGTGGATCACTGTACATTTCTCTTCTGTTTCCTATTTATATTTATATTTTACTTCATCAATTTACCATTATGGACAGGGAAAGACCTAATCTAAGATCTGCACAAAAATATTTTGCCTTCAAATTCATACCGTGATAGTAGCATGCATGGACTCGACTCATATGACTGGGATTTCCATGAAAAAGATATATGCCGAAAATGGGTGATCACTGTAGATTTCTCTTCTGTTTCCTATTTATATTTATATTTTTCTTCCTCAATTTAGCATTATGGACAGGGAAAGACCTAATCTAAGCCCTGCACAAAAATATTTTGCCTTCAAATTCATACCGTGATCGTAGCATGCATTGACACAACTCATTTGACTGGGATTTCCATGAAAAAGATTGTGGGCCGAAAATGGGTGATCAGTGTACATTTCTCTTCTGTTTCCTATTTATATTTCTATTTTACTTCTTCAATTTAGCATTATGGACAGGGAAAGACCTAATCTAAGCTCTGCACAAAAATATTTTGCCTTCAAATTCATACGGTGATCGTAGCATGCATGGACTCGACTCACATGATTGGGATTTCCATGAAAAAGATTGCGTGTTGAAAATGGGTGATCACTGTACATTTCTCTTCTGTTTCCTATTTATATTTATATTTTACTTCCTGAATTTAGCATTATGGACAGGGAAAGACCAAATCTAAGCTCTGCACAAAAATAATTTGCCTTCAAATTCATACCGTGATCGTAGCATGCATTGACACGACTCATATGACTGGGATTTCCATGAAAAAGATTGTGTGCAGAAAATGGGTGATCACTTTACTTTTCTCTTCTGTTTCCTATTTATATTTCTATTTTCCTCCTCAATTTAGCATTATGGACAGGGAAAGACCTAATCTAAGTTCTGCACAAAAATATATTGCCTTCAAATTTATACCGTGATTGTAGCATGCATTGACACCACTCATATGACTGGGATTTCCATGAAAAAGATTGTGTGCTGAAAATGGGTGATCACTGTACATTTCTCTACTGTTTCCTATTTATATTTATATTTTACTTCCTCAATTTAGCATTATGGACAGGGAAAGACCTAATCTAAGCTCTGCAAAAAAATATTTTGCCATCAAATTCATACCGTGATCGTAGCATGCATGGACTCGACTCATATGACTGGGATTTCCATGAAAAAGATTGTGGGCAAAAAATGGGTGATCACTGTACATTTCTCTTCTGTTTCCTATTTATATTTCTATTTTACCTCCTCAATTTAGCATTATAGACAGGGAAAGACCTAATCTAAGCTCTGCACAAAAATATTTTGACTTCAAATCCATACCGTGATCGTAGCATGCATGGACTCGAGTCATATGACTGGGATTTCCATGAAAAAGATTGTGGGCCAAAAATGGGTGATCACTGTACATTTCTCTTCTGTTTCCTATTTATATTTATATTTTACCTCCTCAATTTAGCATTATGGACAGGGAAAGACCTAATCTAAAATCTGCACAAAATTATTTTGCCTTCAACTTCATACCGTGATCGTAGCATGCATGAACTCTACTCATATGACTGGGATTTCCATGAAAAAGATTGTGGGCCGCAAATGGGTGATCACTGTACATTTCTCTTCTGTTTCCTATTTATATTTATATTTTACCTCCTTAATTTAGCATTATGGACAGGGAAAGACCTAATCTAAGCTGTGCACAAAAATATTTTGCCTTCAAATTCATACCATGATCGTAGCATGCATGGACTAGACTCATATGACTGGGATTTCCATGAAAAAGATTGTGGGCCGAAAATGGGTGATCACTGTACATTTCTCTTCTGTTTCCTATTTATATTTCTATTTTACCTCCTCAATTTAGCATTATGGACAGGGAAAGACCTAATCTAAAATCTGCAAAAAAATATGTTGCCTTCAAAGTCATACCGTGATCGTAGCATGCATGGACTCGACTCATATGACTGGGATTGCCAAGAAAAAGATTGTGGGCCGAAAATGGGTGATCACTGTACATTTCTCTTCTGTTTCCTATTTATATCTCTATTTTACCTCCTCAATTTAGCATTATGGCCAGGGAAAGACCTAATCTAAGATCTGCACAAAAATATTTTGCCTTCAAATTCATACCGTGATCGTAGCATGCATGGACTCGACTCATATGACTGGGATTTCCATGAAAAAGATTGTGGGCCGAAAATGGGTGATCACTGTACATATCTCCTCTGTTTCCTATTTATATTTCTATTTTACCTCCTCAATTTAGCATTATGGACAGGGAAAGACCTAATATAAAATCTGCAAAAAAATATGTTGACTTCAAGTTCATACCGTGATCGTAGCATGCATGGACTTGACTCATATGACTGGGATTTCCATGAAAAAGATAGTGGGCATAAATGGGTGATCACTGTACATTTCTCTTCTGTTTCCTATTTATATTTCTATTTTACCTCCTCAATTTAGCATTATGGACAGGGAAAGACCTAATCTAAGATCTGCACAAAAATATTTTGCCTTCAAATTCATACCGTGATCGTAGCATGCATGGACTAGACTCATATGACTGGGATTTCCATGAAAAAGACTGTGGGTTGAAAATGGGTGATCACTGTACATTTCTCTTCTGTTTCCTATTTATATTTATATTTTACCACCTCAATTTAGCATTATGGACAGGGAAAGACCTAATCTAAAATCTGCAAAAAAATATGTTGCCTTCAAATTCATACCGTGATCGTAGCATGCATGGACTCGACTCATATGACTGGGATTTCCATGAAAAAGATTCTGGGCCGAAAATAGGTGATCACTGTACATTTCTCTTCTATTTCCTATTTATATTTCTATTTTACCTCCTCAATTTAGCATTATGGACAGGGAAAGACCTAATCTAAGCTCTGCACAAAAATATTTTGCGTTCAAATTCAAACCGTGATCGTAGCATGCATGGATTCGACTCATATGACGGAGATTTCCATGAAAAAGATTGTGGGCCGAAAATGGGTGATCACTGTACTTTTCTCTTCTGTCTCCTATTTATATTTATATTTTACCTCCTCAATTTAGCATTATGGACAGGGAAAGACCTAAACTAAGATCTGCACAAAAATATTTTGCCTTCCAATTCATACCGTGATCGTAGCATGCATGGACTCGACTCATATGACTGGGATTTCCATGAAAAAGATTGTGAGCCGAAAACGGGTGATAACTGTACATTTCTCTTCTGTTTCCTATTTATATTTCAATTTTACCTCCTCAATTTAGCATTATGGACAGGGAAAGACCTCATCTAAGATCTGCACAAAAATATTTTGCCTTCAAATTCATACCGTGATCGTAGCATGCATGGACTCCACTCATATGACTGGGATTTCCATGAAAAAGATTGTGGGCCGAAAATTGGTGATCACTGTACATTTCTCTTCTGTTTCCTATTTATATTTATATTTTACCTCCTCAATTTAGCATTATGGCCAGGGAAAGACCTAATCTAAGCTCTGCACAAAAATATTTTGCCTTCAAATTCATACCGTGATCGTAGCATGCATGGACTCGACTCATATGACTGGGATATCCATGAAAAAGATTGTCGGCCGAAAATGGGTGATCACTGTACATTTCTCTTCTGTTTCCTATTTATATTTATATTTTACCTCCTCAATTTAGCATTATGGCCAGGGAAAGACCTAATCTAATATCTGCACAAAAATATTTTGCCTTCAAATTCATACCGTGATCGTAGCATGCATGGACTCGACACATATGACTGGGATTTCCATGAAAAAGTTTCTGGGCTGAAAATGGGTGATCACTGTACATTTCTCTTCTGTTTCCTATTTATATTTATATTTTACCTCCTCAATTTAGCATTATGGACAGGGAAAGACCTAATCTAAAATCTGCACAAAAATATTTTGCCTTCAAATTCATACCGTGAACGTAGCATGCATGAACTCTACTCATATGACTCGGATTTCCATGAAAAAGACTGTGGACAGAAAATGGGTGATCACTGTACATTTCTCTTCTGTTTCCTATTTATATTTCTATTTTACCTCCTCAATTTAGCATTATGGACAGGGAAAGACATAATCTAAGATCTGCACAAAAATATTTTGCCTTCAAATTCATACCGTGATCGTGGCATGCATGGACTCGACTCATATGACTGGGATTTCCAGGAAAAAGATTGTGGGCCAAAAATGCGTGATCACTGTACATTTTTCTTCTGTTTCCTATTTATATTTATATTTTACCTCCTCAATTTAGCATTATGGACACGTGAAAGACCTAATCTAAGCTCTGCAAAAAAATATTTTGCCTTCAAATTCATACCGTGACCGTAGCATGCATGGACTCGACTCATGTGACTGGGATTTCCATGAAAAAGATTGTGGGCAAAAAATGGGTGATCACTGTACATTTCTCTTCTTTTTCTTATTTATATTTATATTTTACCTCCTCAATTTACCGTTATGGACAGGGAAAGACCTAATCTAAGATCTGCAAAAAAATATTTTGCCTTCCAATTCATACCGTGATCGTAGCATGCATGGACTCGACTCATATGACTTGGATTTCAACGAAAAAGATTGTGGGCAGAAAATGGGTGATCACTGTACATTTCTCTTCTGTTTCCTATTTAAATTTTACTTCCTTAATTAAGCATTATGGACAGGGAAAGACCTAATCTAAGATCTGCAAAAAAATATTTTGCCTTCAAATTCATACCGTGATCGTAGCAGGCATGGACTCGACTCATATGACTGGGTTTTCCATGAACAAGATTGTGGGCAGATAATGGGTGATCACTTTACATTTCTGTTCTGTTTCGTATTTATATTTATATTTTACTTCCTCAATTTAGTATTATGGAGAGGGAAAGACGTAATCTAAGCTCTACAAAAAAATATTTTGCCTTCAAATTCATACCGTGATCGTAGCAGGCATGGACTCGACTCATATGACTGGGTTTTCCATGAACAAGATTGTGGGCAGATAATGGGTGATCACTGTACATTTCTCTTCTGTTTGCTATTAATATTTTACTTCCTCAATTTAGCATTATGGAGAGGGAAAGACCTAATCTAACCTCTGCAAAAAAATATTTTGCCTTCAAATTCATACCGTGATCGTAGCATGCATGGACTCGACTCATATGACTTGGATTACCATGAAAAAGATTGTGGGCAGAAAATGGGTGATCACTGTACATTTCTCTACTGTTTCCTATTTATATTTTACTTCCTCAATTTAGCATTATGGACAGGGAAAGTCCTAATCTAAGCTCTGCAAAAAAATATTTTGCCATCAAATTCATACCGTGATCGTAGCATGCATGGATTCGACTCATATGACTGGGATTTCCATGAAAAAGATTATGGGCATAAAATGGCTGATCACTGTACATTTCTCTTCTGTTTCCTATTTATATTTATATTTTACCTCCTCAATTTAGCATTATGGACAGGGAAAGACCTAATCTAAGATCTACACAAAAATATTTTGCCTTCAAATTCATACCGTGATCGTAGCATGCATGGACTCAACTCATACGACTGGGATTTCCATGAAAAAGATTGTGGGCAGAAAATGGTGGATCACTGTACATTTCTCTTCTGTTTCCTATTTATATTTATATTTTACTTCATCAATTTACCATTATGGACAGGGAAAGACCTAATCTAAGATCTGCACAAAAATATTTTGCCTTCAAATTCATACCGTGATAGTAGCATGCATGGACTCGACTCATATGACTGGGATTTCCATGAAAAAGATATATGCCGAAAATGGGTGATCACTGTAGATTTCTCTTCTGTTTCCTATTTATATTTATATTTTTCTTCCTCAATTTAGCATTATGGACAGGGAAAGACCTAATCTAAGCCCTGCACAAAAATATTTTGCCTTCAAATTCATACCGTGATCGTAGCATGCATTGACACAACTCATTTGACTGGGATTTCCATGAAAAAGATTGTGGGCCGAAAATGGGTGATCAGTGTACATTTCTCTTCTGTTTCCTATTTATATTTCTATTTTACTTCTTCAATTTAGCATTATGGACAGGGAAAGACCTAATCTAAGCTCTGCACAAAAATATTTTGCCTTCAAATTCATACGGTGATCGTAGCATGCATGGACTCGACTCACATGATTGGGATTTCCATGAAAAAGATTGCGTGTTGAAAATGGGTGATCACTGTACATTTCTCTTCTGTTTCCTATTTATATTTATATTTTACTTCCTGAATTTAGCATTATGGACAGGGTAAGACCAAATCTAAGCTCTGCACAAAAATAATTTGCCTTCAAATTCATACCGTGATCGTAGCATGCATTGACACGACTCATATGACTGGGATTTCCATGAAAAAGATTGTGTGCAGAAAATGGGTGATCACTTTACTTTTCTCTTCTGTTTCCTATTTATATTTATATTTTACTTCCTCAATTTAGCATTATGGACAGGGAAAGACCTAATCTAAGCTCTGCAAAAAAATATTTTGCCATCAAATTCATACCGTGATCGTAGCATGCATGGACTCGACTCATATGACTGGGATTTCCATGAAAAAGATTGTGGCCAGAAAATGGGTGATCACTGTACATTTCTCTTCTGTTTCCTATTCATATTTCTATTTAACTCCTCAATTTAGGATTATGGAAAGGGAAAGACCTAATCTAAGATCTGCACAAAAATATTTTGCCTTCAAATTCATACCGTGATCGTAGCATGCATGGACTCGACTCATATGACTGGGATTTCCATGAAAAAGATTGTGGGCCGAAAATGGGTGATCACTGTACATTTCTCTTCTGTTTCCTATTTATATTTCTATTTTATCTCCTGAATTTAGCATTATGGACAGGGAAAGACCTAATCTAAGTTCTGCACAAAAATATTTTGCCTTCAAATTCATACCGTGATCGTAGCATGCATGGACTCGACTCATATGACTGGGATTTCCATGAAAAAGATTGTGGGCCGAAAATGGGTGATCACTGTACATTTCTCTTCTGTTTCCTATTTATATTTCTATTTTACTTCCTCAATATGGCATTAGAAACAGGGAAAGACCTAATCTAAGTTCTGCAGAAAAATATTTTGCCTTCAAATTCATACCTTGATCGTAGCATGCATGGACTCGACTCATATGACTGGGATTTACACGAAAAAGATTGTGCGCCGAAAATGGGTGATCACTATACATTTCTCTTCTGTTTCCTATTTATATTTATATTTTATCTCCTCAATTTAGCATTATGGACTGGGAAAGACCTAATCTAAGATCTGCACAAAAATATTTTGCCTTCAAATTCATACCGTGATCGTAGCATGCATGGACTCGTCTCATATGACTGGGATTTCCATGAAAAAGATTGTGGGCCGAAAATGGGTGATCACTGTATATTTCTCTTCTGTTTCCTATTTATATTTATATTTTACATCCTCAATTTAGTATTATGGACAGGGAAAGAACTAATCTAAGATCTGCACAAAAATATTTTGCCTTCAAATTCATACCGTGATCGTAGCATGCATGGACTCGACTCATATGACTGGGATTTCCATGAAAAAGATTGTGGGCCGAAAATGGGTGATCACTGTACATTTCTCTTCTGTTTCCTATTCATATTTACTTCCTTCATTTAGCATTATGGACAGGGAAAGACCTTATCTAAGCTCTGCAAAAAAATATTTTGCCTTCAAATTCATACTGTGATCGTAGCATGTATGGACTCGACTCATATGACTGGGATTTCCATGAAAAAGTTTGTGGGCAGAAAATGGGTGATCACAGTACATTTCTCTACTGCTTCCTATTTACATTTCTATTTTACCTCCTCAATTTAGCATTATGGACAGTGAAAGACCAAATATAAGATCTGCACAAAAATATTTTGCCTTCAAATTCATACCGTGATCGTAGCATGCATGGACTCGACTCATATGACTGGGATTTCCATGAAAAAGATTGTGGACAGAAAATGGGTGATCACTGTACATTTCTCTTCTGTTTCCTATTTATATTTCTATTTTACCTCCTCAATTTAGCATTATGGACAGGGAAAGACCTAATCTAAGATCTGCACAAAAATATTTTGCCTTAATTTCACACCGTGATCGTAGCATGCATGGAATCGACTCATATGACTGGGATTTCCATGAAAAAGATTGTGGGCAGAAAATGGGTGATCACTGTACATTTCTCTTCTGTTTCCTATTTATATTTCTATTTTACCTCCTCAATTTAGCATTATGGACAGGGAAAGACCTCATCTAAGATCTGCACAAACATATTTTGCCTTCAAATTCATACCGTGATCGTAGCATGCATGGACTCGGCTCATATGACTGGGATTTCCATGAAAAAGATTGTGGGCCGAAAATGGGTGATCTCTGTACATTTCTCTTCTGTTTCCTATTTATATTTCTATTTTACCTCCTCAATTTAGCATTATGGACAGGGAAAGACCTAATCTAAGATCTGCACAAAAATATTTTGCCTTAAATTCACACCGTGATCGTAGCATGCATGGAATCGACTCATATGACTGGGATTTCCATGAAAAAGGTTGTGGGCCGAAAATGGGTGATCACTGTACATTTCTCTTCTGTTTCATATTCATATTTACTTCCTTCATTTAGCATTATGGACAGGGAAAGACCTAATCTAAGATCTGCACAAAAATATTTTGCCTTAAATTCACACCGTGATCGTAGCATGCATGGAATCGACTCATATGACTGGGATTTCCATGTAAAAGATTGTGGGCAGAAAATGGGTAATCACTGTACATTTCTCTTCTGTTTCCTATTTATATTTCTATTTTACCTCCTCAATTTAGCATTATGGACAGGGAAAGACCTCATCTAAGATCTGCACAAAAATATTTTGCCTTCAAATTCATACCGTGATCGTAGTATTCATGGACTCAACTCATATGACTGGGATTTCCTTGAAAAAGATTGAGGGCCGAAAATGGGTGATCACTGTACATTTCTCTTCTGTTTCCTATTTATATTTCTTTTTTACCTCCTCAATTTAGCATTATGGAAAGGGAAAGACCTAATCGAAGATCTGCACAAAAATATTTTGCCTTCAAATTCATACCGTGATCGTAGCATGCATGGACTCGACTCATATGACTGGGATTTCCATGAAAAAGATTATGTGCCGAAAATATGTTATCACTGTACATTTCTCTTCTGTTTCCTATTTATATTTCTATTTTATCTCCTCAATTTAGCATTATGAACAGGGAAAGACCTAATCTAAGCTCTGCCCAAAAATATTTTGCCTTCAAATTCATACCGTGATCGTAGCATGCATTGACACGACTCATATGACGGGGATTTCCATGAAAAAGATTGTGGGCCGAAAATGGGTGATCACTGTACATTTCTCTTCTGTTTCCGATTTATATTTCTATTTTACCTCCTCAATTTAGCATTATGGACAGGGAAAGACCTAATCTAAGCTCTGCCCAAAAATATTTTGCTTTCAAATTCATACCGTGATCGTAGCATGCATGGACTCGACTTATATGACTGGGATTTCCATGAAAAAGATTGTGGGCCGGAAATGGTTGCTCACTGTACATTTCTCTTCTGTTTCCTATTTATATTTATATTTTACCTCCTCAATTTAGCATTATGGACAGGGAAAGACCTAATCTAAAATCTGCACAAAAATAATTTGCCTTCAAATTCATACCGTGATCGTAGCATGCATGGACTCGACTCATATGACTGGGAATTCCATGAAAAAGATTGTGGGCAGAAAATGGCTGAACACTCTACATTTCTCTTCTGTTTCCTATTTATATTTCTATTTTACTTCCTTCATTTAGCATTATGGACTGGGAAAGACCTAAACTAAGCTCTACAAAAAATATTTTGCCTTCAAATTCATACCGTGATCATAGCATGCATAGACTCAACTCATATGACTGGGATTTACATGAAAAAGATTATGGGCAGAAAATGGGTGATAACTTTACATTTCTCTTCTGTTTCCTATTTATATTTTTTTTTACTTCCTTCATTTAGCATTATGGACAAGGATAGTCCTAATCTAAGCTCTGCAAAAAAATATTTTGCCTTCAAATTCATACCGTGAGAGTAGCATGCCTGGACTGGACTCATATGACTGGTATTTCCATGAAAAAGATTGTGGGCAGAACATAGGTGATCACTGTATATTTCTATTTTGTTTCCTATTTATATTTATATTTTACTTCCTACATTTAGCATTATGGACAGGGAAAGACCTAATCTAAGCTCTGCAAAAAAATATTTTGCCTTCAAATTCATACCGTGATCGTAGCATGCATGGACTCGACTCATATGACTGGGACTTCCATGAAAAAGATTCTGGGCAGATAATGGATGATCACTGTACATTTCTCTTCTGTTTCCTATTTATATTTATATTTTACCTCCTCAATTTAGCATTATGGACAGGGAAAGACCTAATCTAAGACCTGCAAAAAAATATTTTGCCTTCAAATTCATACCGTGATCGTAGCATGCATGGACTCGACTCATATGACTGGGATTTCCATGAAAAAGATTGTGGGCCGAAAATGGGTGATCACTGTACATTTCTCTTCTGTTTCCTATTTATATTTCTATTTAACTCCTGAATTTAGCATTATGGACAGGTAATGACCTAATCTAAGATCTGCAAAAAAATATTTTGCCTTCAAATTCATACCTTGATTGTAGCATGTATGGACTGGACTCATATGACTGGTATTTCCATGAAAAAGATTCTGGACAGAAAATGGGTGATCACTGCACATTTCTCTTCTGTTTCCTATTTATATTTCTATTTTACCTGCTCAATTTAGCATTACGGATAGGGAAAGACCTAATCTAAGATCTGCAAAAAAATATTTTGCCTTCAAATTCATACCGTGATCGTAGCATGCATCGACTCGACTCATACAACTGGGATTTCCATGAAAAAGATTTTGGGCACAAAATGGGTGATCACTGTACATTTCACTTCTGTTTCCTATTTATATTTCTATTTAACTCCTTCATTTAGCATTATGGACAGGGAATGACCTAATCTAAGATCTGCAAAAATATATTTTGCCTTCAAATTCATACCATGATCGTAGCATGCAAGGACTTGACTCATATGACTGGGATTTCCATGAAAAAGATTCTGGCCAGAAAATGGGTGATCACTGAACATTTCTGTTCTGTTTCCTATTTATATTTATATTTTACATCCTCAATTTAGCATTATAGACAGGGAAAGACCTAATCTAAGATCTGCAAAAAAATATTTTGCCTTCAAATTCATACCGTGATCGTAGCATGCATGGACTCGACTCATATGACTGGGATTTCCATGAAAAAGATTGTGGGCAGAAAATGTGTGATCACTGTACATTTCTCTTCTGTTTCCTATTTATATTTCAATTTTACTTCCTTCATTTAGAATGTGTGGACAGGGAAAGACCTAATCTAAGATCTCGAAAAAAATATTTTGCCTTCAAATTCATACCGTGATCGTAGCATGCATGGACTCGACTCATATGACTGGGATTTCCATGAAAAAGATTGTGGGCAACAAATGGGTGATCTCTGTGCATTTCTCTTCTGTTTCCTATTTATATTTGTATTTTACTTCCTTAATTTAGCATTGTGGACAGGGAAAGACCTAATCTAAGATCTGCAAAAAAATATTTTGCCTTCAAATTCATACCATGATCGTAGCATGCATGGACTCGACTCATATGACTGGAACTTCCATGAAAAAAGATTGTGCGCAGAAAATGGGTGATCTCTGTGCATTTCTCTTCTGTTTCCTATTCATATTTATATTTTACTTCCTTAATTCAGCATTGTGGACAGAGAAAACTAATCTAAGATCTGCAAAAAAATATTTTGCCTTCAAATTCATACCGTGATCGTAGTATGCATGGACTCGATTCATATGACTGGGATTTCGATGAAAAAGATTGTGGGCAGAAAATGGGTGATCTCTCTGCATTTCTCTTCTGTTTCCTATTTATATTTCTATTTTACTTCCTTAATTTAGTATTATGGACAGGGAAAGACCTAATGTAAGATCTGCAAAAAAATATTTTGCCTTCAAATTCATACCGTGATCGTAGCATGCATGGACTCGACTCATATGACTGGGATTTCCATGAAAAAGATTGTGGGCAGAAAATGGGTGATCACTGTACATTTCTCTTCTGTTTCCTATGTTTATATCTATTTTACTTCCTTAATTTAGCATTATGGACAGGGAAAGACTTAATCTAAGATCTGCAAAAAAATATTTTGCCTTCAAATTCATACCGTGATCGTAGCATGCATGGACTCGAATCATATGACTGGGATTTCCGTGAAAAAGATTGTGGGCAGAAAATGGGTGATCACTGTACATTTCTCTTCTGTTTCCTATTTATATTTATATTTAACTTCCTTAATTTAGCATTGTGGACAGGGAAAGACCTAATCTAAGATCTGCAAAAAAATATTTTGCCTTCAAATTCATACCGTGATCGTAGCATGCATGGACGCGACTCATATGACTGGGATTTCCATGAAAAAGATTGTGGGCAGAAAATGGGTGATCACTGTACATTTCTCTTCTGTTTCCTATTTACATTTCTAATTTACCTCCTCAATTTAGCATTATTGACTGGGAAAGACATAATCTAAGATCTGCAAAAAAATATTTTGCCTTCAAATTCATACCGTGATCGTAGGATGCATGGACTCGACTCATATGACTGGGATTTCCATGAAAAAGTTTGTGGGCAGAAAATGTGTGATCACTGTGCATTACTCTTCTGTTTCCTATTTATATTTATATTTTACTTCCTTCATTTAGCATTATGGACAGGCAAAGACCTAATCTAAGATCTGTAAAAAAATATTTTGCCTTCAAATTCATACCGTGATCGTTGCATGCATGGACTCGAATCATATGACTGGGATTTCCACGAAAAAGATTGTGGACACAAAATGGGTGATCTCTGTGCATCTCTCTTCTGTTTCCCATTTATATTTATATTTTACTCCCTTAATTTAGCTTTATGGATAGGGAAAGACCTAATCCAAGAACTGCAAAAAAATATTTTGCCTTCAAATTCATACCGTGATCGTAGCATGCATGGACACGACTCATATAACTGGGATTTCGATGAAAAAGATTGTGGGCAAAAATGGTGATCACTGTACACTTCACTTCTGTTTCCTATTTATATTTATATTTTACTTCCTTAATTTAGCATTGTGGACAGGGAAGGACCTAATCTAAAATCTGCAGAAAAATATTTTGCCTTCAAATACATACCTTGATCGTAGCATGTATGGACTCGACTCATATGACTGGGATTTCGATGAAAAAGATTGTGGGCACAAAATGGGTGATCTCTGTGCATTTCTCTTCTGTTTCCTATTTATATTTATGTTTTCCTTCCTTAATTTAGCATTATGGACAGGGAAAGACCCAATCTAATATCTGCAAAAAAATATTTTGCCTTCAAAGTCATACCGTGATCGTAGCATGCATGGACTCGACTCAAATGACTGGGATTTCCATGAAAACGATTGTGGGCAGAAAATGGGTGATCACTGTACATTTCTCTTCTGTTTCCTATTTATATTTATATTTTACTTCCTCAATTTAGTATTATGGACAGGGAAAACCTAATCTAAGCTCTGGAAAAAAATATTTTGCCTTCAAATTCATACCGTGATCGTAGCATGCATGGACTCCACTGATATGACTGGGATTTCCATTAAAAATATTGTGGGCAGAAAATGGGTGATCACTGTACATTTCTCTTCTGTTTCCTATTGATATTTATATTTTACTTCCTCAATTTAGCATTATGGACAGGGAAAGACCTAATCTAAGCTCTGCAAAAAAATATTTTGCCTTCAAATTCATACCGTGATCGTAGCATGCATGGCCTCAGCTGATATGACTGGGATTTCCAAGAAAAAGATTGTGGGCAGAAAATGGGTGATCACTGTACATTTCTCTTCTGTTTCCTATTTATATTTATATTTTACTTCCTCAATTTTGCATTATGGACAGGGAATGACCTAATCTAAGATCTGCAAAAAAATATTTTGCCTTCAAATTCATACCGTGATTGTAGCATGCATGGACTCGACTCATATGACTGGGATTTCCATGAAAAAGATTGTGGGCAGAAAATGGGTGATCACTGTACATTTCTCTTCTGTTTCCTATTCATATTTATATTTTACTTCCTAAATTTAGCATTATGGGCAGGGAAAGAAATAATCTAAGATCTGCAAAAAAATATTTTGCCTTCAAATTCATACCGTGATCGTAGCATGCATGGCCTCAGCTGATATGACTGGGATTTCCAAGAAAAAGATTGTGGGCAGAAAAGGGGTGATCACTGTACATTTCTCTTCTGTTTCCTATTGATATTTATATTTTACTTCCTTAATTTAGCATTATGGACAGGGAAAGACCTAATCTAAGATCTGCAAAAAAATATTTTGCCTTCAAATTCATACCGTGATCGTAGCATGCATGGACTCGACTCATATGACTGGGATTTCCATGAAAAAGATTGTGGGCAGAAAATGGGTGATCACTGTACATTTCTCTTCTGTTTCCTATTCATATTTATATTTTACTTCCTAAATTTAGCATTATGGACAGGGAAAGAAATAATCTCAGCTCTGCAAAAAAATATTTTGCCTTCAAATTCATACCGTGATCGTAGCATGCATGGGGTCATCTGATATGACTGGGATTTCCATGAAAAAGATTGTGGGCAGAAAATGGGTGATCACTGTACATTTCTCTTCTGTTTCCTATTTATATTTATATTTTACTTCCTTCATTTAGCATTATGGGCATGGAAAGACCTAATCTCAGATCTGCAAAAAAATATTTTGCCTTCAAATTCATACCGTGATCGTAGCATGCATGGACTCGACTCATATGACTGGGATTTCCATGAAAAAGATTGTGGGCAGAAAAGGGGTGATCACTGTACATTTCTCTTCTGTTTCCTATTTATATTTATATTTTACTTCCTTAATTTAGCATTATGGACAGGGAAAAACCTAATCTAAGCTCTGCAAAAAAATATTTTGCCTTCAAATTCATACCGTGATCGTAGCATGCATGGACTCGACTGATATGACTGGGATTTCCATGAAAAAGATTGTGGGCAGATAATGGGTGATCACTGTACATTTCTCTTCTGTTTCCTATTGATATTTATATTTTTCTTCCTTCATTTAGCATTATGGACAGGGAAAGACCTTATCTAAGATCTGCAAAAAAATATTTTGCCTTCAAATTCATACCGTGATCGTAGCATGCATGGACTCGACTGATATGACTGGGATTTCCATGAACAAGATTGTGGGCAAAAATGGGTGATCACTGTACATTTCTCTTCTGTTTCCTATTTATATTTATATTTTACTTCCTTAATTTAGCATTATGGACAGGGAAAGACCTAATCTAAGATCTGCAAAAAAATATTTTGCCTTCAAATTCATACCGTGATCGTAGCATGCATGGACTCGACTCATATGACTGGGATTTCCATGAAAAAGATTGTGGGCAGAAAATGGGTGATCACTGTACATTTCTCTTCTGTTTCCTATTCATATTTATATTTTACTTCCTAAATTTAGCATTATGGACAGGGAAAGAAATAATCTCAGCTCTGCAAAAAAATATTTTGCCTTCAAATTCATACCGTGATCGTAGCATGCATGGGCTCATCTGATATGACTGGGATTTCCATGAAAAAGATTGTGGGCAGAAAATGGGTGATCACTGTACATTTCTCTTCTGTTTCCTATTTATATTTATATTTTACTTCCTCAATTTAGCATTATGGACAGGGAAAGAATTAATCTAAGCTCTGCAAAAAAATATTTTGCCTTCAAATTCATACCGTGAACGTATCATGCATGGACTGGACTCATATGACTGGGATTTCCATGAAAAAGATGGTGGGCAGAAAATGGGTGATCACTGTACATTTCTCTTCTGTTTCCTATTTATATTTATATTTTACTTCCTCAATTTAGCATTATGGACAGTGAAATACCTAATCTAAGATCTGCAAAAAAATTTTTTGCCTTCAAATTCATACCGTGATCGTAGCATGCATGGACTCGACTCATATGACTGGGATTTCCATGAAAAAGATTGTGGGCAGAAAATGGGTGATCACTGTACATTTCTCTTCTGTTTCCTATTTATATTTATATTTTACTTCCTAAATTTAGCATTATGAACAGGGAAAGACCTAATCTAAGATCTTCAAAAAAATATTTTGTCATCAAATTCATACCGTGATCGTAGCATGCATGGACTCGACTCATATGACTGGGATTTCCATGAAAAAGATGGTGGGCAGAAAATGGGTGATCACTGTACATTTCTTTTCTGTTTCTTATTTATATTTATATTTTACTTCCTTAATTTAGCATTATGGAAAGGGAAAGACCTAATCTAAGATATGCAAAAAAATATTTTGCTTCAAATTCATACCGTGATCGTAGCATGCATGGACTCGACTCATATGACTGGGATTTCCATGAAAAAGATTGTGGTCAGAAAATGGGTGATCACTGTACATTTCTCTTCTGTTTCCTATTTATATTTCTATTTTACTTCCTCAATTTAGCATTATGGACAGGGAATGACCTAATCTAAGATCTGCAAAAAAATATTTTGCCATCAAATTCATACCGTGATCGTAGCATGCATGGACTCGACTCACATGACTGGGATTTCCATGAAAAAGATTGTGGGCAGAAAATGGGTGATCACTGTACATTTCTCTTCTGTTTCCTATTTATATTTCTATTTTACTTCCTCAATTTAGCATTATGGACAGGGAATGACCTAATCTAAGATCTGCAAAAAAATATTTTGCCATCAAATTCATACCGTGATCGTAGCATGCATTGACTCGACTCATATGACTGGGATTTCCATGAAAAAGATTGTGGGCAGAAAATGGGTGATCACTGTACATTTCTCTTCTGTTTCCTATTTATATTTATATTTTAATACCTCAATTTAGCATTATGGACAGGGAAAGACCTAAACTAAGATCTGCAAAAAAATATTTTGCCTTCAAATTCATACCGTGATCGTAGCATGCATGGACTCGACTCATATGACTGGGATTTCCATGAAAAAGATTGTGGGCAGAAAATGGGTGATCACTGTACATTTCTCTTCTGTTTCTTATTTATATTTCTATTTTACCTCCTCAATTTAGCATTATGGACAGGGAAAGACCTAATCTAAGCTCTGCAAAAAAATATTTTGCCATCAAATTCATACCGTGAACGTAGCATGCATGGACTCGACTGATATGACTGTGATTTCCATGAAAAAGTTTGTGGGCAGATAATGAGTGATCACTGTACATTTCACTTCTGTTTCCTATTTATATTTCTATTTTAGCTCCTCAATTTAGCATTATGGACAGGGAAAGACCTAATCTAAATTCTGCACAAAAATATTTTGCTTTCAAATTCATACCGTGATCATAGTAGGCATGAACTCGACTCATATGACTGGGATTTCCATGAAAAAGATTGTGGGCAGAAAATGGGTGATCACTGTACATTTCTCTTCTGTTTCCTATTTATATTTATATTTTACTTCCTCAATTTAGCATTATGGAAAGGGAAAGACCTAATCTAAGCTCTGCTAAAAAATATTTTGCCATCAAATTCATACCGTGATCGTAGCATGCATTGACTCGACTCATATGACTGGGATTTCCATGAAAAAGATTGTGGGCAGAAAATGGGTGATCACTGTACATTTCTCTTCTGTTTCCTATTTATATTTATATTTTACTTCCTCAATTTAGCATTATGGACAGGGAAGGCCTAATCTAAGCTCTGCAAAAAAATATTTTGCCTTCAAATTCATACGGTGATCGTAGCATGCATGGACTCGACTCATATGACTGGGATTTCCAGGAAAATATTGTGGGCCGAAAATGGGTGATCACTGTACAGTTTTCTTCTGTTTTCGATTTATATTTCTATTTTACTTCCTTAATTTAGCATTATGGACAGGGAAAGACCTAATCTAAGATCTGCAAAAAAATATTTTGCCTTCAAATTCATACCATGATCGTAGCATGCATGGACTCGACTCATATGACTGGGATTTCCATGAAATGATTTTAAGCCGAAAATGGGTGATCACTGTACATTTCTCTTCTGTTTCCTATTTATATTTATATTTTACTTCTTCAATTTAGCATTATGGACAGGGAAAGACCTAATCTAAGATCTGCACAAAAATATTTTGCCTTCAAATTCATACCGTGATCGTAGCATGCATGGACTCGACTCATATGACTGGGATTTCCATGAAAAAGGTTGTGGGCTAAAAATGGGTGATCACTGAACATTTCTCTTCTGTTTCCTATTTATATTTATATTTTACCTCCTCAATTTAGCATTATGGACAGGGAAAGACCTAATCTAAGCTCTGCACAAAAATATTTTGCCTTCAAATTCATACCGTGATCGTAGCATGAATGGACTTGACTCATATGACTGGGATTTCCATGAAAAAGATTGTGGGCCGAAAATGCGTGATCACTGTATATTTCTATTCTGTTTCCTATTTATATTTCAATTTTACCTCCTCAATTTAGCATTATGGAGAGGGAAAGACCTAATCTAAAATCTGCACGAAAATATTTTGCTTTCAAATTCATACCGTGATCGTAGCATGCATTGACACGACTCATATGACTGGGATTTCCATGAAAAAGATTGTGGGCCGAAAATGGGTGATCACTGTACATTTCTCTTCTTTTTCCTATTTATATTTCTATTTTACCTCCTCAATTTAACATTATGGACAGCGAAAGAACTAATCTAAGCACTGCACAAAAATATTTTGCCTTCAAATTCATACCGTGATTGTAGCATGCATGGACTCGTCTCATATGACTGGGATTTCCATGAAAAAGATTGTGGGTCGAAAATGGGTGATCACTGTACATTTCTCTTCTGTTTCCTATTTATATTTATATTTTACCTCCTCAATTTAGCATTATGGACAGGGAAAGACCTAATCTAAAATCTGCACAAAAATATTTTGCCTTCAAATTCATACCGTGATCGTAGCATGCATGGACTCGACTGATATGACTGGGATTTCCATGAAAAAGATTGTGGGCCGAAAATGGGTGATCACTGTACATTTCACTTCTGTTTCCTATTTATATTTCTACTTTAGCTCCTCAATTTAGCATTATGGACAGGGAAAGACCTAATCTAAATTCTGCACAAAAATATTTTGCTTTCAAATTCATACCGTGATCATAGTAGGCATGAACTCGACTCATATGACTGGGATTTCCATAAAAAAGATTGTGGGCAGAAAATGGGTGATCACTGTACATTTCTCTTCTGTTTCCTATTTATATTTATATTTTACTTCCTCAATTTAGCATTATGGAAAGGGAAAGTCCTAATCTAAGCTCTGCTAAAAAATATTTTGCCATCAAATTCATACCGTGATCGTAGCATGCATTGACTCGACTCATATGACTGGGATTTCCATGAAAAAGATTGTGGGCAGAAAATGGGTGATCACTGTACATTTCTCTTCTGTTTTCTATTTATATTTATATTTTACTTCATTAATTCAGCATTATGGACAGGGAAAGGCCTAATCTAAGCGCTGCAAAAAAATATTTTGCCTTCAAATTCATACGGTGATCGTAGCATGCATGGACTCGACTCATATGACTGGGATTTCCAGGAAAATATTGTGGGCCTAAAATGGGTGATCACTGTACATTTCTCTTCTGTTTCCTATTTACATTTCTATTTTACCTCCTCAATTTAGCATTATGGAGAGGGAAAGAGCTAATCTAAGATCTGCACAAAAATATATTGCCTTCAAATTCATACCGTGACCGTAGCATGCATGGACTCGACTACTATGACTGGGATTTCCATGAAAAATGTTGTGGGCCGAAAATGGGTGATCACTGTACATTTCTTTTCTGCTTCCTATATATATTTATATTTACCTCCTCTATTTAGCATTATGGACAGGGAAAGACCTAATCTAAGCTCTTCACAAAAATATTTTACCTTCAAATTCATACCGTGATCGTAGTATGCATGGACTCGACTCATGTGACTGGGATTTCGATGAAAGAGATTCTGGGCCGAAAATGGGTGATCACTGTACATTTCTCTTCAGTTTCCTATTTATATTTATATTTTACCTCCTCAATTTAGCATTATGGACAGGGAACGACCTAATCTAAAATCTGCACAAAAATATTTTGCCTTCAAATTCATACCGTGATCGTAGCATGCGTGGACACGACTCATATGACTGGGATTTCAATGAAAAAGATTGTGGGGCGAAAATGGGTGATCACTGTACATTTCTCTTCTGTTTCCTATTCATATTTATATTTTGCCTCCTCAATTTAGCATTATGGAGAGGGAAAGATCTAATCTAAAATCTGCACAAAAATATTTTGCTTTCAAATTCATACCGTGATCCTAGCATGCATGGACTCGAATCATATGACTGGGATTTCCATGAAAAAGATTTTGGGCCGAAAATGGCTGATCACTGTACATTTCTCTTCTGTTTCCTACTTATATTTATATTTTACCTCCTCAATTTAGCATTATGGACAGTGAAAGACCTAATCTAAAATCTGCACAAAAATATTTTGCTTTCAAATTCATACCGTGATCGTAGCATGCATGGACTCAACTGATATGACTGGGATTTCCATGAAAAAGATTGTGGGCTGAAAATGGGTGATCACTGTACATTTCTCTTCTGTTTCCTATTTATATTTATATTTTACCTCCTCAATTTAGCATTATGGACAGGGAAAGACCTAATCTAAGCACTGCACAAAAATGTTTTGTCTTCAAATTCATGCCGTGATCGTAGCATGCATGGACTCGACTCATATGACTGGGATTTCCATGAAAAAGATTGTGGGCCGAAAATGGGTGATCACTGTACATTTCTCTTCTGTTTCCCATTAATATTTCTATTTTACTTCCTCAATTTAGCATTATGGAGAGGGAAAGACCTAATCTAAGAACTGCAAAAAAATATTTTGCCTTCAAATTCATACCGTGATTGTAGCATGTATGTACTCGACTCATATGACTGGGATTTCCATGAAAAAGATTGTGGGCTGTAAACGGGTGATCACTGTACATTTCTCTTCTGTTTCCCATTACTATTTCTATTTTACTTCCTCAATTTAGCATTATGGAGAGGGAAAGACCTAATCTAATATCTGCAGAAAAATATTTAGCCTTCAAATTCATACCGTAATCGTAGCATGCATGGACTCGACACATATGACTGGGATTTCCATGAAAAAGATTGTGGGCACAAAATGGTTGAGAAGTGTACATTTCTCTTCTGTTTCCTACTTATATTTATATTTTACCTCCTCAATTTAGCATTATGGACAGGGAAAGAACTAATCTAAAATCTGCACAAACATATTTTGCCTTCACATTCATACCATGATCGTAGCATGCATGGACACGACTCATATGACTGGGATTTCAATGAAAAAGATTGTGGGGCGAAAATTGTGGATCAGTGTACATTTCCCTTCTGTTTCCTATTTATATTTATAATTTACCTCCTCAATTTAGCATTATGGACAGGGAAAGACCTAATCTAAAATCTGCACAAAAATATTTTGCTTTCAAGTTCATACCGTGATCGTAGCATGCATGGACTCGACTCATATGACTGGGATTTCCATGAAAAAGATTGTGGGCCGAAAATGGGTGATCACTGTACATTTCTCTTCTGTTTCCTACTTATATTTATATTTTACCTCCTCAATTTAGCATTATGGACAGGGAAAGACCTAATCTAAGCTCTGCACAAAAATATTTTCCCTTCAAATTCATACCGTGATCGTAGCATGCATGGACTCGACTCATATGACTGGGATTTCCATGAAAAAGATTGTTGGCCGAAAATGGGTGATCACTGTACATTTCTCTTCAGTTTCCTATTTATATTTCTATTTTACCTCCTCAATTTAGCATTATGGCAGGGAAAAACCTAATCTAAAATCTACACAAAAATGTTTTCCTTTCAAATTCATACCGTGATCGTAGCATGCATAGACTCGACTCATATGACTGGGATTTCCATGAAAAAGATTGTGGGCTGAAAATGGGTGATCACTGTACATTTCTCTTCTGTTTCCTATTTATATTTATATTTTACTTCCTTAATTTAGCATTATGGACAGGGAAAGACCTAATCTAAGATCTGCAAAAAAATATTTTGCCTTCAAATTCATACCGTGATCGTAGCATGCATGGACTCGTCTCATATGACTAGGATTTCCATGAAAAAGATTGTGGGCACAAAATGGGTGATCACTGTACATTTCTCTTCTGTTTCCTATTTCTATTTTACTTCCTCAATTTAGCAATATGGACAGGGAAAGACCTAATCTAAGATCTGCAAAAAAATATTTTGCCTTCAAATTCATACCGTGATCGTAGCATGCATGGACACGAATCATATGACTGGGATTTCCATGAAAAAGTTTGTGGGCACAAAATGGGTGATCACTATACATTTCTCTTCTGTTTCGCATTAATATTTCTATTTTACTTCCTCAATTTAGCATTATGGACAGGGAAAGACCTAATCTAATATCTGCAGAAAAATATTTAGCCTTCAAATTCATACCGTAATCGTAGCATGCATGGACTCGACTCATATGACTGGGATTTCCATGAAAAAGATTGTGGGCACAAAATGGGTGAGAAGTGTACATTTCTCTTCTGTTTCCTATTAATATTTCTATTTTACTTCCTCAATTTAGCATTATGGCGAGGGAAAGACCTAATCTAAGAACTACAAAAAATTATTTTGCCTTCAAATTCATACCGTGATTGTAGCATGCATGTACTCGACTCATATGATTGGGATTTCCATGAAAAAGATTGTGGGCAGAAAATGGGTGATCACTGTATATTTCTCTTCTGTTTCCAATTACGATTTGTATTTTACTTCCTCAATTTAGCATTATGGACAGGGAAAGATCTAATCTAAGATCTGCAGAAAATATTTTGCCTTCAAATTCATACCGTGATCGTAGCATGCATGGACTCGACTTATATGACTGGGATTTCACTGAAAAAGATTGTGGGCCGAAAATGTGTGATCAATGTACATTTCTCTTCTGTTTCCTATTTATATTCATATTTTACCTCCTCAATTTAGCATTATGGACAGGGAAAGACCTAATCTAAAATCTGCACAAAAATATTTTCCTTTCAAATTCATACCGTGAACGTAGCATGCATGGACTCGACTCATATGACTGGGATTTCCATGAAAAAGATTGTGGGCCGAAAATGGGTGATCACTGAACATTTCTCTTCTGTTTCCTATTTATATTTCTATTTTACCTCCTCAATTTAGCATTATGGACAGGGAAAGACCTAATCTAAGATCTGCAAAAAAATATTTTTCCTTCAAATTCATACCGTGATCGTAGCATGCATGGAATCGAATCATATGACTGGGATTTCCATGAAAAAGATTGTGGGCAGAAAATTAGAGATCGCTGTACCTTTCACTTCTGTTTCCTATTTATATTGCTAATTTACCTCCTCAATTTAGCATTATGGACAGGGAAAGACCTAATCTAAGATCTGCAAAAAAATATTTTGCCTTCAAATTCATACCATGATCGTAGCATGCATGGACTCGAATCATATGACTGGGATTTCCATGAAAAAGATTGTGGGCAGAAAATTAGAGATCGCTGTACCTTTCACTTCTGTTTCCTATTTATATTGCTAATTTACTTCCTCAATTTAGCATTATGGACAGGGAAAGACCTAACGTAAGATCTGCCAAAAAATATTTTGCCATCAAATTCATACCGTGATCGTAGCATGCATAGACTTGATTTATATGACTGAGATTTCCATGAAAACGTTCGTGGGCAGAAAATGGGTGATCACTGTACATTTCTCTTCTGTTTCCTATTTATATTTCTATTTTACCTCCTCAATTTAGTATTATGGACAGGGAAAGACCTAATCTAAAATCTGCACAAAAATATTTTGCTTTCAAATTCATAGCGTGATCGTAGCATGCATTGACTCGACTCATATAACTGGGATTTCCATGTAAAAGATTGTGAGCCGAAAATGGGTGATCACTGTACATTTTTCTTCTGTTTCCTATTTATATTTATATTTTACCTCCTAAATTTAGCATTATGGACTGGGAAACACCTAATCTAAAATCTACACAAAAATATTTTGCTTTCAAATTCATACCGTGATCGTAGCATGCATGGACTCTACTCATATGACTCGGATTTCCATGAAAAAGATTGTGGGCTGAAAATGGGTGATCACTGTACATTTCTCTTCTGTTTCCTATTTATATTTATATTTTACCTCCTCCATTTAGCATTATGGACAGGGAAAGACCTAATCTAAGCTCTGCACAAAAATATTTTGCCTTCAAATTCATACCGTGATCGTAGCATGCATGGACTCGACTCATATGACTGGGATTTCCATGAAAAAGATTGTGGGCCGAGAATGGGTGATCACTGTACATTTCTCTTCAGTTTCCTATTTATATTTATATTTTACTTCCTTCATTTAGCATTATGGACAGGGAAAAACCTAATCTAAGATCTGCAAAAACATATTTTCCCTTCAAATTCATACCGTTCTCGTAGCATGCATGGACTCGAAGCTTATGACTGGGATTTCCATGAAAAAGATTGTGGGCCGAAAATGGGTGATCACTGTACATTTCTCTTCTGTTTCCAATTTATATTTATATTTACCTCCTCAATTTAGCATTATGGATAGGGAAAGACTTAATCTAAAATCTGCACAAAAATATTTTGCCTTCAAATTCATACCGTGATCGTAGCATGCATGGACTCGACTCATATGACTGGGATTTCCATGAAAAAGATTGTGGGCCGAAAATGGGTGATCACTGTACATTTCTCTTCTGTTTTCTATTTATATTTATATTTTACCTCCTCAATTTAGCATTATGGACAGGTAAAGACTTAATCTAAATCTGCACAAAAATATTTTGCCTTCAAATTCATACCTTGATCATAGCATGCATGGATTCGACTCATATGACTGGGATTTCCATGAAAAACATTGTAGGCCGAAAATGGGTGATCACTGCACATTTCTCTTCTGTTTCCTATTTATATTTCTATGTTACCTCCTCAATTTAGCATTATGGACAGGGAAAGACCTAATCTAAAATCTGCACAAAAATATGTTGCCTTCATATTCATACCGTGATCGTAGCATGCATGGACTCGACTCTTATGACTGTGATTTCCATGAAAAAGATTGTGGGTAGAAAATGGGTGATCACTGTACATTTCTCTTCTGTTTCCTATTTATATTTATATTTTACTTCCTTGATTTAGCATTATGGACACGGAAAGACCTAATCTAAGTTCTGCAAAAAAATATTTTGCCTTCAAATTCATACCGTGAACGTAGCATGCATGGACTCGACTCATATGACTGGGATTTCCATGAAAAAGATCGTGGGCCGAAAATGGGTGATCACTGTACATTTCTCTTCTGTTTCCTATTTATATTTATATTTTACTTCTACATTTAGCATTATGGACAGGGAAAGACCTAATCTAAAATCTGCACAAAAATATTTTGCCTTCATATTCATACCGTGATCGTAGCATGCATGGACTCGACTCATATGACTGGGATTTCCATGAAAAAGATTGTGGGCCGAAAATGGGTGATCACTGTACATTTCTCTTCTGTTTCCTATTTATATTTCTATTTTACCTCCTCAATTTAGCATTATGGACAGGGAAAGACCTAATCTAAATTCTGCACAAAAATATTTTGCCTTCAAATTCATACCGTGATCATAGCATGCATGGACTCGACTCATATGACTGGGATTTCCATGAAAAAGATTGTGGGCCGAAAATGGTTGATCACTGTACATTCCTCTTCTGTTTTCTATTTCTATTTCTATTTTACTTCCTCAATTTAGCATTATGGACAGTGAAAGACCTAATCTAAAATCTGCACAAAAATATTATGCCTTCAAATACATACCGTGATCGTAGCATGCATGGACACGACTCATCCGATTGGGATTTCCATGAAAAAGATTGTGGACAGAAAATGGGTGATCACTGTACATTTCTCTTCTGTTTCCTATTTATATTTAGATTTTACCTCCTCAATTGAGCATTATGGACAGGAAAAGACCTAATCTAAGCTCTGCAAATAAATATTTTGCCTTCAAATTCATACCGTGATCGTAGCATGCATGGATTCGACTCATATGACTGGGATTTCCATGAAAAAGTGTGATCACTGTACATTTCTCTTCTATTTACTATTTATATTTCTATTTTACTTCCTCAATTTAGCATTATCGACAGGGAATGACCTAATCTAAAATCTGCACAAAAATATTTTATTTTGCCTTCAAATTCATACCGTGATCGTAGCATGCATGGACTCGACTCATATGACTGGGATTTCCATGAAAAAGATTGTGGGCCGAAAATGGGTGATCACTGTATATTTCTCTTCTGTTTCCTATTTATATTTCTATTGTACCTCCTCAATTTATCATTATGGACAGGGAAAGACATAATCTAATATCTGCAAAAAAATATTTTGCCTTCAAATTCATACCGTGATCGTAGCATGCATTGATTCAACACAAATGACTGGGATTTCCATGAAAATATTGTGGGCAGAAAATGGGTGATCACTGTACATTTCTCTTCTGTTTTCTATTTATATTTATATTTTACCTCCTCAATTTAGCATTATGGACAGGAAAAGACCTAATCTAAAATCTGCACAAAAATATTTTATTTTGCCTTCAATTTCATACCGTGATCGTAGCATGCATGGACTCGACTCATATGACTGGGATTTCCATGAAAAAGCTTGTGGGCCGAAAATGGCTGATCACTGTACATTTCTCTTCTGTTTCCTATTTATATTTCTATTTTACCTCCTCAATTTAGCATTATGGACAGGGAAAGACCTAATCTAAGCTCTGCACAAAAATTTGTTGCCTTCAAATTCATACCGTGGATCGTAGCATGCATGGACTCGACTCATATGACTGGGATTTCCATGAAAAATATTGTGGGCCGAAAATGGGTGATCACTGTACATTTCTCTTCTGTTTCCTATTTATATTTCTATTTTACCTCCTCAATTTAGCATTATGGACAGGGAAAGACCTAATCTAAGCTCTGCACAGAAATATTTTTCCTTCAAATTCATACCGTGATCGTAGCATGCATGGACTCGACTCATATGAATGGGATTTCCATGAAAAAGATTGTGGGCCGAAAATGGGTGATCACTGTACATTTTTCTTCTGTTTCATATTTATATTTCTATTTTACTTCCTCAATTTAGAATTATGAACAGGGAAAGACCTAATCTAAAGTCTGCACAAAAATATTTTGCCTTCAAATTCATACCGCGATCGTAGCATGCATGGACTCGACTCATATGACTGGGATTTCCATGAAAACGATTGTGGACCGAAAATGGGTGATCACTGTACATTTTTCTTCTATTTCCTATTTATATTTATATTTTACTTCCTCAATTTAGCATTATGGACAGGGAAAGACCTAATCTAAAATCTGCACAAAAATATTTTGCCTTCAAATTCATACCGTGAACGTAGCATGCATGGACAAGACTCATATGACTGGGATTTCCATGAAAAAGATTGTGGGCCGAAAATGGGTGATCACTGTACATTTCTCTTCTGTTTCCTATTTATATTTCTATTTTACCTCCTCAATGTAGCATTATGGACAGCGAAAGACCTAATCTAAGCTCTCCACAAAAATATTTTGCCTTCAAATTCATACCGTGATCGTAGCATGCATGGACTCGACTCATATGACTGGGATTTCCATGAAAAACATTGTGGTCAGAAAATGGATGATCACTGTACATTTCTCTTCTGTTTCCTATTTATATTTTACCTCCTCAATTTAGCATTATGGACAGGGAAAGACAAAATCTAATATCTGCAAAAAAATATTTTGCCTTCAAATTCATACCGTGATCGTAGCATGCATGGACTCAACTCATATGACTGGGATTTCCATGAAAAAGATTGTGGGCAGAAAATAGGTGATCACTGTACATTTCTCTTCTGTTTCCTATTTATATTTATATTTTACCTGCTCAATTTAGCATTATGGGCAGGGAAAGACCTAATCTAAAATCTCCAAAAAAGTATTTTGCCTTCAAATTCATACCGTGATCGTAGCATGCATGGACTCGACTCATATGACTGGGATTTCCATGAAAATATTTTGGGCCGAAAATGGGTGATCACTGTACATTTCTCGTCTGTTTCCTATTACTAATTCTATTTTACTTCCTTCATTTAGCATTATGGACAGGGAAAGACCTAATATAAGATCTGCAAAAAAATATTTTTCCTTCAAATTCATACCGTGATCGTAGCATGCATGGACTCGACTCATATGACTGGGATTTCCATGAAAAAGATTGTGGGCCGAAAATGGGTGATCACTGTATATTTCTCTTCAGTTTCCTATTCATATTTCTATTTTACCTTCTCAATTTAGCATTATGGACAGAGAAAGACCTAATCTAAGCTCTGCACCAAAATATTTTGTCTTCAAATTCATACCGTGATCGTAGCATGCATGGACTCGACTCATATGACTGCGATTTCCATGAAAAAGCTTCTGAGCCGAAAATGGGTGATCACTGTACATTTCTCTTCTCTTTCCTATTTATATTTATATTTTACCTCCTCAATTTAGCATTATGGACAGTGAAAGACCTAATCTAAGCTCTTCAAAAAATATTTTACCTTCAAATTCATACCGTGATCGTAGCATGCATGGACTCGACTCATATGACTGGGATTTCCATGAAAATGATTGTGGGCCGCAAATGGGTGATCACTGTACATTTCTCTTCTGTTTCCTATTTATATTTATATTTTCTTCCTCAATTAAGCATTATGGACAGGGAAAGACCTAATCTAAAATCTGCACAAAAATATTTTGCCTTCATATTCATAACCTGATCGTATCATGCATGGACTCGACTCATATGACTGGGATTTCCATGAAAAAGATTGTGGGCCGAAAATGGGTGATCACTGTACATTTCTCTTCTGTTTCCTATTTATATTTCTATTTTACCTCTTCAATTTAGCCTTATGGCCAGTGAAAGACCTAATCTAAGCTCTGCACAAAAATATTTTGCCTTCAAATTCATACCGTGATCGTAGCATGCATGGACTCGACTCATATGACTGGGATTTCCATGAAAAAGATTGTGGGCCGAAAATGGGTGATCACTGTACATTTCTCTTCTGTTTCCTATTTATATTTCTATTTTACCTCCTCAATTTAGCATTATGGACAGGGAAAGACCTAATCTAAAATCTGCACAAAAATATTTTGCCTTCAAATTCATACCGTGATCGTAGCATGCATGGACTCGACTCATATGACTGGGATTTCCATGAAAAAGATTGTGGGCCTAAAATGGGTGATCACTGTACATTTCTCTTCTGTTTCCAATTTATATTTCTATTTTACCTCCTCAATTTAGCATTATGGACAGGGAAAGACCTAATCTAAAATCTGCACAAAAATATTTTGCCTTCAAATTCATACCGTGATCGTAGCATGCATGGACTCGACTCATATGACTGGGATTTCCATGAAAAAGATTGTGGGCCGAAAATGGGTGATCACTGTACATTTCTCTTCTGTTTCCTATTTATATTTATATTTTACCTCCTCAATTTAGCATTATGAACAGGGAAAGACCTAATCTAAGATCTGCACAAAAATATTTTGCCTTCAAATTCATACCGTGATCGTAGCATGCATGGAATCGACTCATATCACTGGGATTTCCATGAAAAAGATTGTGGGCAGAAAATGGGTGATCACAGTACATTTCTCTTCTGTTTCCTATTTATATTTCTATTTTACCTCCTCAATTTAGCATTATGGACAGGGAAAGACCTAATCTAAGATCTGCACAAAAATATTTTGCCTTCAAATTCATACCGTGATCGTAGCATGCATGGACTCGACACATATGACTGGGATTTCCATGAAAAAGATTGTGGTCCGAAAATGGGTGATCTCCGTACATTTCTCTTCTGTTTCCTATTTTTATTTGTATTTTACCTCCTCAATTTAGCATTATGGACAGGGAAAGACCTAATCTAAAATCTGCACAAAAATATTTTGCATTCAATTTCATACCGTGATCGTAGCATGCATGGACTAGACTGATATGACTAGGATTTCCATGAAAAAGATTGTATGAAGAAAATGGGTGATCACTGTACATTTCTCTTCTGTTTCCTATTTATATTTATATTTTACCTCCTTAATTTAGCATTATGGACAGGGAAATACAAAATCCAAGATCTTCAAAAAAATATTTTGCCTTCAAATTCATACCGTGATCGTAGCATGCATGGACTCGACTCATATGACTGGGATTTCCATGAAAAAGATTGTGGGCAGAAAATGGGTGATCACTGTACATTTCTCTTCTGTTTCCTATTTATATTTATATTTTACATCCTCAATTTAGCATTATGGACATGGAAAGACCAAATCTAAGATCTGGAAAAAAATATTTTGCCTTCAAATTCATTCCGTGATCGTAGCATGCATGGACTCGACTCATATGACTGGCATTTCCATGAAAAAGATTGTGGGCAGAAAATGGGTGATCACTGTACACTTCTCTTCTGTTTCCTATTTATCTTTCTATTTACCTCCTGAATTTAGCATTATGGACAGGGAAAGACCAAATCTCAGATCTGCACAAAAATATTTTGCCTTCAAATTCATACCGTGATCGTAGCATGCATGGACTCGACTCATATGACTGGGATTTGCATGAAAAAGATTGTGGGCAGAAAATGGGTTATCACTGTACATTTCTCTTCAGTTTCCTATTTATATTTCTATTTTACCACCTCAATTTAGCATCATGGACAGTGAAAGACCTAATCTAATATCTGCAAAAAAATATTTTGCCTTCAAATTCATACCGTGATCGTAGCATGCATTGACTCAGCTCATATAACTGGGATTTCCATGAAAAAGATTGTGGGCCGAAAATGGGTGATCACGGTACATTTCTCTTCTGTTTTCTATTTATATTTATATTTTACCTCCTCAATTTAGCACTATGGACAGGGAAAGACAAAATCTAAGATCTGCAAAAAAATATTTTGCCCTCAAATTCATACCGTGATCGTAGCATGCATGGACTCGACTCATATTACTGGGATTTCCATGAAAAATATTGTGGGCAGAAAATGGGTGATCACTGTACATTTCTCTTCTGTTTCCTATTTATATTTCTATTTTCCCTCCTCAATTTAGGATTATGGACAGGGAAAGACCTAATCTAAGCTCTGCACAAAAATATTTTGCCTTCAAATTCATACCGTGATCGTAGAATGCATGGACTCGACTCATATGACTGGGATTTCCATGAAAAAGATTGTGGGCAGAAAATGGGTGATGACTGTACATTTCTCTTCTGTTTCCTATTTATATTTATATTTTACCTCCTCAATTTAGCATTATGGACAGGGAAAGACCAAATCTAAGATCGGCAAAAAAATATTGTGCCTTCAAATTCATACAGTGATCGTAGCATGCATGGACTCGACTCATATGATTGGGATTTCCATGAAAAAGATAGTGGGCCGAAAATGGGTGATCACGGTACATTTCTCTACTGTTTCCTATTTATATTTATATTTTACCTCCTCGATTTAGCATTATGGACAGGGAAAGACAAAATCTAAGATCTGCAAAAAATATTTTGCCTTCAAATTCATACCGTGATCGTAGCATGCATGGATTCGACTCATATGACTGGGATTTCCATGAAAATGATTGCGTGCCGAAAATGGAGATCACTGGACATTTCTCTTCTGTTTCCTATTCATATTTATATTTTACTTCCTTAATTTAGCATTATGCACAGGGAAAGACCTAATCTAAGATCTGCCAAAAAAATATTTTGCCTTCAAATTCATACCGTGATCGTAGCATGCATTGACTCAACTCATATGACTGGGATTTCCATGAAAAAGATTGTGGGCAGAAAATGGGTGATCACACTGTACATTTCTCTTCTGTTTCCTATTTATATTTATATTTTACTTCCTTAATTTAGCATTATGCACAGGGAAAGACCTAATCTAAGATCTGCAAAAAAAATATTTTGCCTTCAAATTCATACCGTGATCGTAGCATGCATTGACTCAACTCATATGACTGGGATTTCCATGAAAAAGATTGTGGGCAGAAAATGGGTGATCACGGTACATTTCTCTTCTGTTTCCTATTTATATTTATATTTTACCTCCTCAATTTAGCATTATGGACAGTGAATGAGCTAATCTAAGAACTGCAAAAAAAATTATTTTGCCTTCAAATTCATACCGTGATCGTAGCATGCATGGACTCAACTCATATGACTGGGATTTCCATGAAAAAGATTGTGGGCAGAAAATGGGAGATCCCTGTACTTTTCTCTTCTGTTTCCTATTTATATTTCTATTTTACTTCCTTAATTTAGCATTATGTACAGGGAAAGACCAAATCTAAGATCTGCAAAAAAATATTTTGCCTTCAAATTCATACCGTGATCGTAGCATGCATGGACTCGACTCATATGACTGGGATTTCCATGAAAAAGATTGTCGGCAGAAAATGGGTGATCACTGTACATTTCTCTTCTCTTTCCTATTTATATTTATATTTTACTTCCTAAATTTAGCATTATGGACAGGGAAAGACCAAATGTAAGATCTGCAAAAAAATATTTTGCCTTCAAATTCATACCGTGATCGTAGCATGTATGGACTCGACTCATAAGACTGGGATTTCCATGAAAAAGATTGTGGGCAGAAAATGGGTGATCACTGTATATTTCTCTTCTGTTTCCTATTTATATTTATATTTTAACTCCTCAATTTAGTATTATGGACAGAAAAGACCTAATCTAAAATCTGCACAAAAATATTTTGCCTTCAAATTCATACCGTGATCGTAGCATGCATGGACTCGACTCATATGACTGGGATTTCCATGAAAAAGATTGTGGGCCGAAAATGTGTGATCACTGTACATTTCTCTTCTGTTTCCTATTTATATTTCTATTTTACCTCCTCAATTTAGCATTATGGACAGGGAAAGACCTAATCTAAGATCTGCACAAAAATATTTTGCCTTCAAATTCATAACGTGATCGTAGCATGCATGGACTCGACTCATATGACTGGGATTTCCATGAAAAAGATTGTGGGCCGAAAATGGGTGATCACTGTACATTTCTCTTCTGTTTCCTATTTATATTTCTATTTTAACTCCTCAATTTAGCATTATGGACAGGGAAAGACATAATCTAAAATCTGCACAAAAATATTTTGCCTTCAAATTCATACCGTGATCGTAGCATGCATGGACTCGACTCATATGACTGGGATTTCCATGAAAAAGATTCTGGGCCGAAAATGTGTGATCACTGTACATTTCTCTTCTGTTTCCTATTTATATTTATATTTTACCTCCTCAATTTAGCATTATGGACAGGGAAAGACCTAATCTAAAATCTGCACAAAAATATTTTGCCTTCAAATTCATAACGTGATCGTAGCATGCATGCACTCGACTCATATGACTGGGATTTCCATGAAAAATATTGTGGGCAGGAAATGGGTGATCACTGTACATTTCTCTCCTGTTTCCTATTTATATTTCTATTTTACTTCCTTAATTTAGTATTATAGAGAGGGAAAGACCTAATCTAAGCTCTGCAAAAAAATATTTTGCCTTCAAATTCATACCGTGATCGTAGCATTTATGGACACGACTCATATGACTGGGATTTCCATGAAATAGATTGTGGGCAGAAAACGGGTGATCACTGTACATTTCTCTTCTGTTTCCTATTTATATTTATATTGTACTACCTTCATTTAGCATTATGGACAGGGAAAGGCCTAATCTAAGCTCTGCAAAAAAATATTTTGCTTTCAAATTCATACCGTGATCGTAGCATGTATGGAATCGACTCATATGACTGGGATTTCCATGAAAAAGATTATGGGAAGAAATTGGGTCATCACTGTACATTTCTCTTCTGTTTCCTATTTATATTTATATTTTACCTCCTCAATTTAGCATTATGGACAGGGAAAGACCTAATCTAAAATCTGCACAAAAATATTTTGCCTTCAAATTCATACCGTGATCGTAGCATGCATGGACTCGACTCATATGACTGGGATTTCCATGAAAAAGATTGTGGGCCGAAAATGGGTGATCACTGTACATTTCTCTTCTGTTTCCTATTTATATTTATATTTTACCTCCTCAATTTAGCATTGTGGACAGGGAAAGACCTAATCTAAGATCTGCAAAAAAATATTTTGCCTTCAAATTCATACCGTTATCGTAGCATGCATGGACTCGACTCATATGACTGGGATTTCCATGAAAAAGATTGTGGGCAGAAAATGTGGGATCACTGTACATTTCTGTTCTGTTTCCTATTTATATTTCTATTTTACTTCCTTAATTTAGCATTATGGACAGGGAAAGACCTAATCTAAGATCTGCAAAAAAATATTTTGCCTTCAAATTCAAACCGTGATCATAGCATGCATGGACTCGACTGATATGACTGGGATTTCGATGAAAAAGATTGCGGGCAGAAAATGGGTGATCTCTGTGCATTTTTCTTCTGTTTCCTATTTATATTTCTATTTTACTTCGTTAATTTAGCATTATGGATAGGGAAAGACCTAATCTAAGATCTGCAAAAAAATATTTTGCCTTCAAATTCATACAGTGATCGTAGCATGCATGGACTCGAGTCATATGACTAGGATTTCCATGAAAAAGATTGTGGGCAGAAAATGGGTGATCACTATACATTTCTCTTCTGTTTCCTATTTATATTTATATTTAACTTCCTTAATTTAGCATTATGGACAGGGAAAGACCTAATCTAAGATCTGCACAAAAATATTTGCCTTCAAATTCATACCCTGATCGTAGCATGCATGGACTCGACTCATATGACTAGGATTTCCATGAAAAAACTGTGGGCCGAAAATGGGTGATCACTGTACATTTCTCTTCTGTTTTCTATTTATATTTATATTTTACCTCCTCAATTTAGCATTATGGACAGGGGAAGACCTAATCTGAGATCTGCACAAAAATATTTTGGCTTCAAATTCATACCCTGATCATAGCATGCATGGACTCGACTCATATGACTGGGATTTCCATGAAAAAGATTGTGGGCCGAAAATGGGTGATCACTGTACATTTCTCTTCTGTTTCCTATTTATATTTCTATTTTACCTCCTCAATTTAGCATTATGGACAGGGAAAGACCTAATCTAAGATCTGCACAAAAATATTTTGCCTTCAAATTCATACCGTGATCGTAGCATGCATGGACTCGACTCATATGACTGGGATTTCCATGAAAAAGATTGTGGGCCGAAAATGGGTGATCACTGTACATTTCTCTTCTGTTTCCTATTTATATTTCTATTTTACCTCCTCAATTTAGCATTGTGGACAGGGAAAGACCTAATCTAAGATCTGCAAAAAAATATTTTGCCTTCAAATTCATACCGTGATCGTAGCATGCATGGACTCGACTCATATGACTGGGATTTCCATGAAAAAGATTGTGGGCAGAAAATGTGGGATCACTGTACATTTCTGTTCTGTTTCCGATTTATATTTCTATTTTACTTCCTTAATTTAGCATTATGGACAGGGAAAGACCTAATCTAAGATCTGCAAAAAAATATTTTGCCTTCAAATTCAAACCGTGATCATAGCATGCATGGACTCGACTCATATGACTGGGATTTCGATGAAAAAGATTGCGGGCAGAAAATGGGTGATCTCTGTGCATTTTTCTTCTGTTTCCTATTTATATTTCTATTTTACTTCGTTAATTTAGCATTATGGATAGGGAAAGACCTAATCTAAGATCTGCAAAAAAATATTTTGCCTTCAAATTCATACCGTGATCGTAGCATGCATGGACTCGAGTCATATGACTGGGATTTCCATGAAAAAGATTGTGGGCAGAAAATGGGTGATCACTATACATTTCTCTTCTGTTTCCTATTTATATTTATATTTAACTTCCTTAATTTAGCATTGTGGACAGGGAAAGACCTAATCTAAGATCTGCAAAAAAATATTTTGCCTTCAAAATCATACCGTGATCGTAGCATGCATGGACTCGACTCATATGACTGGGATTTCCATGAAAAAGATTGTGGTCAGAAAATGGGTGATCACTGTACATTTCTCTTCTGTTTCCTATTTACATTTATATTTTACCACCTCAATTTAGCATTATGGACAGCGAAAAACCTAATCTAAGCTCTGCACAAAAATATTTTGCCTTCAAATTCATACCGTGATTGTAGCATGCATGGACTCGACTCATATGACTGGGATTTCCATGAAAAACATTGTGGGCCGAAAATGGGTGATCACTGTACATTTCTCTTCTGTTTCCTATTTATATTTCTATTTTACCTCCTCAATTTAGCATTATGGACAGGGAAAGACCTAATCTAAGGTCTGCACAAAAGTATTTTGCCTTCAAATTCATACCGTGATCGTAGCATGCATGGAATCGACTCATATGACTGGGATTTCCATGAAAAAGATTGTCGGCCGAAAATTGGTGATCACAGTACATTTCTCTTCTGTTTCCTATTTATATTTCTATTTTACCTCCTCAATTTAGCATTATGGACAGCGAAAGATCTAATCTAAGATCTGCACAAAAATATTTTGCCTTCAAATTCATACCGTGATCGTAGCATGCATCGACTCGACTCATATGACTGGGATTTCCATGGAAAAGATTGTGGGCCGAAAACGGGTGATCACTGTACATTTCTCTTCTGTTTCCTATTCATATTTCTATTTTACGTCCCCAATTTAGCATTATGGACAGTGAAAGACATAATCTAAGCTCTGCACAAAAATATTTTGCCTTCAAATTCATACCGTGATCGTAGCATGCATGAACTCGACTCATATCACTGGGATTTCCATGAAAAAGATTGTGGACACAAAATGGGTGATCACTGTACATTTCTCTTCTGTTTCCTATTTATATTTCTATTTTACCTTCTCAATTTAGCATTATGGACAAGAAAAACCTAACCTAAGATCTGCACAAAAATATTTTGCCTTCAAATTCATAACGTGATTGTAGCATGCATGGGCTCGACTCATATGACTGGGATTTCCATGAAAAAGATTCTGGGCAGAAAATGGGTGATCACTGTACATTTCTCATCTGTTTCCTATTTATATTTATATTTTACTTTCTCAATTTAGCATTATGGACAGGGAAAGACCAAATCTAAGATCTGCAAAAAAATATTTTGCCTTCAAATTCATACCGTGAGCGTAGCATGCATGGACTCGACTCATATCACTGAGATTTCCATGAAAAAGATTGTGGGCAGAACATGGGTGATCACTGTACATTTCTCTTCTGTTTCCTATTTATATTTATATTTTACCTCCTCAATATAGCATTATGGACAGGGAAAGATCTAATCTAAGCTCTGCACAAAAATATATTGCCTTCAAATTCATACCGTGATCGTAGCATGCATGGACTCGACTCATATGACTGGGATTTCCATGAAAAAGATTGTGGGCCGAAAATGGGTGATCACTTTACAATTCTCTTCTGTTTCCTATTCATATTTCTATTTTACCTCCTCAATTTAGCATTATGGACAGGGAAAGACCTAATCTAACATCTGCACAAAAATATTTTGCCTTCAAATTCATACCGTGATCGTAGCATGCATTGACTCGACTCATATGACTGGGATTTCCATGAAAAAAATTGTGGGGCGAAAATGGGTGATCACTGTACATTTCTCTTCTGTTTCCTATTTATATTTATATTTTACCTCCTCAATTTAGCATTATGGGCAGGGAAAGTAATTATCTAAGCTCTGCACACAAATATTTTGCCTTCAAATTCATACCGTGATCGTAGCATGCATGGACTCTACTCATATGACTGGGATTTGCATGAAAAAGATTGTGGGCCGAAAATGGGTGATCACTGTACATTTCTCTTCTGTTTCCTATTTATATTTATATTTTACCTCCTCAATTTAGCATTATGGACAGGGAAAGACCTAATCTAAAATCTGCAGAAAAATATTTTGCCTTCAAATTCATACCGTGAGCGTAGCATGCATGGACTTGACTCATATGACTGGGATTTCCATGAAAAGGATATTTGCATAAAATGGGTGATCACTGTACATTTCTCTTCTGTTTCCTATTTATATTTCTATTTTACCTCCTCAATTTAGCATTATGGACAGGGAAAGAATTAATCTAAGATCTGCACAAAAATATTTTGCCTTCAAATTCATACCGTGATCGTAGCATGCATGGACTCGACTCATTTGACTGGGATTTCCATGAAAAATATTGTGGGCGGAAAATGGGTGATCACTGCACATTTCTCTTCTGTTTCCTATTTATATTTATATTTTACCTCCTCAATTTAGCATTATGTACAGGGAAAGACCTAATCTAAAATCTGCAGAAAAATATTTTACCTTCAAATTCATACCGTGATCGTAGCATGAATGGACTCGACTCATATGACTGGGATTTCCATGAAAAAGATTGTGGGCCGAAAATGGGTGATCACTGTACATTTCTCTTCTGTTTCCTATTTATATTTCTATTTTACCTCTTCAATATAGCATTATGGACAGGGAAAGACCTAATCAAAAATCTGCACAAAAATATTTTGCCTTCAAATTCATACCGTGATCGTAGCATGCATGGACTCGACTCATATGACTGGCATTTCCATGAAAAAGATTGTGGGCCGAAAATGGGTGATCACTGTACATTTCTCTTCTGTTTCCTATTTATATTTCTATTTTACTTCCTTAATTTAGCCTTATGGACAGGGAAAGACCTAATCTAAGCTCTGCACAGAAATATTTTGCCTTCAAATTCATACCGTGATCGTAGCATGCATGGACTCGACTCATATGACTGGGATTTGCATGAAAAAGATTGTGGGCCGAAAATGGGTGATCACTGTACATTTCTCTTCTGTTTCCTATTTATATTTATATTTTACCTCCTCAATTTAGCATTATGGACAGGGAAAGACCTAATCTAAAATCTGCAGAAAAATATTTTGCCTTCAAATTCATACCGTGAGCGTAGCATGCATGGACTTGACTCATATGACTGGGATTTCCATGAAAAGGATATTTGCATAAAATGGGTGATCACTGTACATTTCTCTTCTGTTTCCTATTTATATTTATATTTTACCTCCTCAATTTAGCATTATGGACAGTGAAAGAACTAATCTAATATCTGCACAAAAATATTTTGCCTTCAAATTCATACCGTGATCGTAGCATGCATGGACTCGACTCATATGACTGGGATTTCCATGAAAAAGATTGTGGCACGAAAATGGGTGATCACTGTACATTTCTCTTCTGTTTCCTATTTATATTTATATTTTACTTCCTTCATTTAGCCTTATGGACAGGGAAAGACCTAATCTAAGCTCTGAACAGAAATATTTTGCCTTCAAATTCATACCGTGATCGTAGCATGCATGGACTCGACTCATATGACTGGGATTTCCATGAAAAAGATTGTGGGCCGAAAATGGGTGATCACTGTACATTTCTCTTCTGTTTCCTATTTATATTTCTATTTTACTTCCTTCATTTAGCCTTATGGACAGGGAAAGACCTAATCTAAAATCTGCACAAAAATATTTTGCCTTCAAATTCATACCGTGATCGTAGCATGCATGGTCTCGACTCATATGACTGGGATTTCCATAAAAAAGTTTGTGGGCCGAAAATGGGTGATCACTTTACATTTCTCTTCTGTTTCCTATTTATATTTATATTTTACCTCCTCAATTTAGCATTATGGACAGGGAAAGACCTAATCTAAAATCTGCACAAAAATATTTTGCCTTCAAATCATACCGTGATCGTAGCATGCATGGACTCATATGACTGGGATTTCCATGAAATAGATTGTGGGCAGAAAATGGGTGATCACTGTACATTTCTCTTCTGTTTCCTATTTATATTTCTATTGTACCTCCTCAATTTAGCATTATGGACAGGGAAAGAACTAATCTAAAATCTGCACAAGAATATTTTTCCTTCAAATTCTTAGCGTGATCGTAGCATGCATGGACTCGACTCATATGACTGGGATTTCCATGAAAAAGATTGTGGGCCGAAAATAGGTGATCACTGTACATTTCTCTTCTGTTTCCTATTTATATTTCTATTTTACCTTCTCAATTTAGCATTATGGACAGGGAAAGACCAAATCTAAGATCTACACGAAAATATTTTGCCTTCAAATTCATACCGTGATCGTAGCATGCATTGACTCGACTCATATGACTGGGATTTCCATGAAACAGATTGTGGGCCGAAAATGCGTGATCACTGTATATTTCTCTTTTGTTTCCTATTCATATTTCTATTTTACCTCCTCCATTTAGCATTATGGAGAGGGAAAGACCTAATCTAAGATCTGCACAAAAATATTTTGCCTTCGAATTCATACCGTGATCATAGCATGCATTGACTCGACTCATATGACTGGGATTTCCATGAAAAAGATTGTGGGCCGAAAATAGGTGATCACTGTACATTTCTCTTCTGTTTCCTATTTATATTTATATTTTACCTCCTCAATTTAGCATTATGGACAGGGAAAGACCAAATCTAAGATCTGCACAAAAATATTTTGCCTCCAAATTCATACCGTGAACGTAGCATGCATGGACTCGACTCATATGACTGGGATTTCCATGAAAAAGATTGTGCGCCGAAAATTGGTGATCACTGTACATTTTTCTTCTGTTTCCTATCTATATTTATATTTTACCCCCTCAATTTAGCATTATCGCCAGGGAAAAGACCTAATCTATGCTCTGCACAAAAATATTTTGCCTTCAAATTCATACCGTGATAGTAGCATGCATGGACTTGACTCATATGACTGGGATTTCCAAGAAAAAGATTGGGGGCCGAAAATGGGTGATCACTGTACATTTCTTTTCTGTTTCCTATTTATATTTCTATTTTGCCTCCTCAATTTAGCATTATGGACAGGGAAAGACCTAATCTGCACAAAAATATTTTGCCTTCAAATTTATACCGTGATCGTAGCATGCATGTACTCGAATCATATGACTGGGATTTCCTAGAAAAAGATTGTGGGCCGAAAATGGGTGATCACTGTACATTTCTCTTCTGTTTCCTATTTATATTTATATTTTACCTCCTCAATTTAGCATTATGGACAGGGAAAGACCTAATGTAAGATCTGCAAAAAAATTATTTTGCCTTCAAATCCATACCGTGATCGTAGGATGCATGGACTTGACTCATATGACTGGGATTTCTATGAAAAAGATTGTGGGCAGAAAATGGGTGATCACTGTACATTTCTCTTCTCTTTCCTATTTATATTTATATTTTACCTCCTCAATTTAGCATTATGGACAGGGAAAGACCTAATCAAAAATCTGCGCAAAAATATTTTGTTTTCAAATTAATACCGTGATAGTAGCATGCATTGAATCGAGTCATATGACTGGCATTTCCATGAAAAAGTTTGTGGGGCGAAAATGGGTGATCACTGTACATTTCTCTTCTGTTTCCTATTTATATTTATATTTTACCTCCTCAATTTAGCATTATGAACAGGGAAAGACCTAATCTAAAATCTGCACAAAAATATTTTGCTTTCAAATTCATACCGTGATCGTAGCATGCATGACTCGACTCATATGACTGGGATTTCCATGAAAAATATTGTGGGCCGAAAATGGGTGATCACTGTACATTTCTCTTCTGTTTTCTATTTATATTTCTATTTTACCTCCTCAATTTAGCATTATGGACAGGGAAAGACATAATCTAAAATCTGCACAAAAATATTTTGTCTTCAAATTAATACCGTGATAGTAGCATGCATTGAATCGAGTCATATGACTGGCATTTCCATGAAAAAGTTTGTGGGGCGAAAATGGGTGATCACTGTACATTTCTCTTCTGTTTCCTATTTATATTTATATTTTACCTCCTCAATTTAGCATTATGGGCAGGGAAAGTAATTATCTAAGCTCTGCACAAAAATATTTTGCCTTCAAATTCATACCGTGATTGTAGCATGCATTGAATCGAGTCATATGACTGGGATTTCCATGAAAAAGTTTGTGGGGCGAAAATGGGTGATCACTGTACATTTCTCTTCTGTTTCCTATTTATATTTTACGTCCTCAATTTAGCATTATGAACAGGGAAAGACCTAATCTAAAATCTGCACAAAAATATTTTCCTTTCAAATTCATACCGTGATCGTAGCATGCATGACTCGACTCATATGACTGGGATTTCCATGAAAAATATTGAGGGCCGAAAATGGGTGATCACTGTACATTTCTCTTCTGTATTCTATTTCTATTTATATTTTACCTCCTCAATTCAGCATTATGGCCAGGAAAGACCTAATCTAAGCTCTGCACAAAAATATTTTGCCTTCAAATTCATACCGTGATCGTAGCATGCATGGACTCATATGACTGGGATTTCCATGAAAAAGATTGTGGGCAGAAAATGGGTGATCACTGTACATTTCTCTTCGGCTTCCTATTTATATTTATATTTTACTTCGTCAATTTAGCATTATGGACAGGGAAAGAACTAATCTAAGTTCTGCACAAAAATATTTTGCCTTCAAATTCATACCGTGATCGTAGCATGCATGGACTCGACTCATATGACTGGGATTTCCATGAGAATGATTGTGGGCCGAAAATGGGTGATCACTGTACATTTCTCTTCTGTTTCCTATTTATATTTATATTTTACCTCCTCAATTTAGCATTATGGACAGGGAAACACCTAATCTAAAATCTGCACAAAAATATTTTGCATTCAAATTCATACCGTGATCGTAGCATGCATGGACTCGACAAATATGACTGGGATTACCATGAAAAAGATTCTGGGCTGAAAATGTGTGATCACTGTACATTTCTCTTCTGTTTCCTATTTATATTTCTATTTTACCTCCTCAATTTAGTATTATGGACAGGGAAAGAACTAATCTAAAATCTGCACAAAAATATTTTGCCTTCAAATTCATACCGTGATCGTAGCATGCATGAACTCGACTCATATGACTGGGATTTCCATGAAAATGATTGTGGGCCGAAAATGGGTGATCACTGTACATTTCTCTTCTGTTTCCTATTCATATTTCTATTTTACCTCCTCAATTTAGCATTATGGACAGGGAAAGACCTAATCTAAGATCTGCACAAAAATATTTAGCCTTCAAATTCATACCGTGATCGTAGCATGAATGGACTAGACTCATATGACTGGGATTTCCATGAAAAAGATTGTTCGCCGAAAATGGGTGATCACTGTACATTTCTCTTCCGTTTCCTATTCATATTTCTATTTTACCTCCTCAATTTAGCATTATGGACAGGGAAAGACCTAATCTAAGATCTGCACAAAAATATTTTGCCTTCAAATTCATACCGTGATCGTAGCATGCATGAACTCGACTCATATGACTGGGATTTCCATGAAAAAGATAGTGGGCCAAAAATGGGTGATCACTGTACATTTCTCTTCTGTTTCCTATTCATATTTCTATTTTACCTCCTCAATTTAGAATTATGGACAGGGAAAGACCTAATCTAAAATCTGCACAAAAATATTTTGCCTTCAAATTCATGCCGTGATCGTAGCATGCATGAATTCGACTCATATGACTGGGATTTCCATGAAAAAGATTGTGGGCCGAAAATGGGTGATCACTGTACATTTCTCTTCTGTTTCATATTTATATTTCTATTTTACCTCCTCAATTTAGCATTATGCACAGGGAAAGACCTAATCTAAGCCCTGCACAAAAATATTTTGCCATCAAATTCATACCGTGATCGTAGCATGCATGGACTCGACTCATATGACTGGGATTTCCATGAAAAAGATTGTTGGCGGAAAATGGGTGATCACTGTACATTTCTCTTCTGTTTCCTATTTATATTTATATTTTACCTCCTCAATTTCGCATTATGGACAGGGAAAGACCTAATCTAAAATCTGCACAAAAATATTTTGCCTTGAAATTCATACCGTGATCGTAGCATGCATGGAGTCGACTCATATGACTGGGATTTCTATGAAAAAGATTGTGAGCCGAAAATGCGTGATCACTGTGTATTTCTCTTTTGTTTCCTATTTATATTTCTATTTTACCTCCTCAATTTAGCATTATGGACAGGGACAGACCTAATCTAAAATCTGCACAAAAATATGTTGCCTTCAAATTCATACCGTGATCGTAGCATGCATGGACTCGACTCATATGACTGGGATTTCCATGAAAAAGGTAGTGGGCCGAAAATGGGTGATCACTGTACATTTCTATTCTATTTCCTATTTATATTTATATTTTACCTCCTCAATTTAGCATCATGGACAGGGAAAGACCTAATCTAAAATCTGCACAAAAATATTTTGCCTTGAAATTCATACCGTGATCGTAGCATGCATGGATTCGACTCATATGACTGGGATTTCCATGAATAAGATTTTCGGCAGAAAATGGGTGATCACTGTACATTTCTCTTCTGTTTCCTATTTATATTTATATTTTACCTCCTCAATTTAGCATTATGGACAGGGAAAGACCTAATCTAAGCTCTGCACAAAAATATTTTGCCTTCAAATTCATACCGTGATCGTAGCATGCATGGACTCGACTCATATGACTGGGATTTCCATGAAAAAGATTGTGGGCCAAAAATGGGTGATCACTGTACATTTCTCTTCTGTTTCCTATTTATATTTCTATTTTACCTCCTCAATTTAGCATTATGGACAGGGAAAGACCTAATCAAAGATCTGCACAAAAATATTTCGCCTTCAAATTCATACCGTGATCGTAGCATGCATGGACTCGACTCATATGACTGGGATTTCCATGAAAAAGATTGTTGGCGGAAAATGGGTGATCACTGTACATTTCTCTTCTGTTTCCTATTTATATTTATATTTTACCTCCTCAATTTCGCATTATGGACAGGGAAAGACCTAATCTAAAATCTGCACAAAAATATGTTGCCTTTAAATTCATACCGTGATCGTAGCATGCATGGACTCGACTCATATGACTGGGATTTCCATGAAAAAGGTAGTGGGCCGAAAATGGGTGATCACTGTACATTTCTATTCTATTTCCTATTTATATTTATATTTTACCTCCTCAATTTAGCATCATGGACAGGGAAAGACCTAATCTAAAATCTGCACAAAAATAATTTGCCTTGAAATTCATACCGTGATCGTAGCATGCATGGATTCGACTCATATGACTGGGATTTCCATGAATAAGATTTTCGGCAGAAAATGGGTGATCACTGTACATTTCTCTTCTGTTTCCTATTTATATTTATATTTTACCTCCTCAATTTAGCATTATGGACAGGGAAAGACCTAATCTAAAATCTGCACAAAAATATTTTGCCTTCAAATTCATACCGTGATCGTAGCATGCATGGTTTCGAGTCATATGACTGGGATTTCCATGAAAAAGATTTTGGGCAGAAAATGGGTGATCACTGTACATTTCTCTTCCGTTTCCTATTTATATTTCTATTTTACCTCCTCAATTTAGCATTATGGACAGGGAAAGACCTAATCTAAACTCTGCACAAAAATATTTTGCCTTCAAATTCATACCGTGATCGTAGCATGCATGGATTCGACTCATATGACTGGGATTTCCATGAAAAAGATTGTGCGCCGAAAATTGGTGATCACTGTACATTTCTGTTCTGTTTCGGATTCATATTTCTATTTTACCTCCTCAACTTAGCATTAGGGACAGGGAAAAACCTAATCTAAAATCTGCACAAAAATATTATGCCTTCAAATTCATACCGTGATCGTAGCATGCATGGACTCGACTCATATGACTGGGATTTCCATGAAAAAGATTGTGGGCGGAAAATGCGTGATCACTGTACATTTCTCTTCTGTTTTCTATTTATATTTATATTTTAACTCCTCAATTTAGCATTATGGACAGGGAAAGACCTAATGTAAAATCTGCACAAAAATATTTTGCCTTCAAATTCATACCGTGATCGTAGCATGCATGGACTCGACTCATATGACTGGGATTTCCATGAAAAAGATTGTGGGCCGAAAATGTGTGATCACTGTACATTTCTCTTCTGTTTCCTGTTTATATTTATATTTTACCTCCTCAATTTAGCATTATGGACAGTGAAAGACCTAATCTAAGATCTGCACAAAAATATTTTGCTTTCAAATTCATACCGTGATCGTAGCATTCATGGACTCATCTGACTGGGATTTCCATGAAAAAGATTGTGGGCAGAAAATTGGTGATCACTGTACATTTCTCTTCTGTTTCCTATTTATATTTCTATTTTACCTCCTCAATTTAGCATTTTGGACAGGGAAACACCTAATCTAAAATCTGCACAAAAATATTTTGCTTGCAAATTCATACCGTGATCGTAGCATGCATGGACTCGACTCATATGACTGGGTTTTCCATGAAAAAGATTGTGGGCTAAAAATGGGTGATCACTGTACATTTCTCTTCTTTTTCCTATTTATATTTTCATTTTACCCCCTCAATTTAGCATTATGGACAGGGAAAGACATAATATAAGCTCTGCATAAAAATATTTTGCCTTCAAATTCATACTGTGATCGTAGCATGCATGGACTCGACTCATATGACTGGGATTTCCATGAAAAAGATTGTGGGCCGAAAATGGGGGATCACTGTACATTTCTCTTCTGTTTCCTATTTATATTTTACCTCCTCAATTTAGCATTATGGACAGGAAAATACCTAATCTAAAATCTGCACAAAAATATTTTGCTTTCAAATTCATACCGTGATCGTAGCATGCATGACTCGACTCATATGACTGGGATTTCCATGAAAAAGATTATGGGCCGAAAATGGGTGATCACTGTACGTTACTCTTCTGTTTCCTATTTATATTTATATTTTACCTCCTCAATTTAGCATTATGGACAGGGAAAGATCTAATCTAAAATATGCACAAAAATATTTTGCTTTCAAATTCAAACCGTGATCGTAGCATGCATGGACTCGACTCATATGACTGGGATTTCCATGAAAAAGATAGTGGGCCGAAAATGGGTGATCACTGTACATTTCTGTTCTGTTTCCTATTTATATTTCTATTTTACATCCTCAATTTAGCATTATGGACAGGGAAAGACCTAATCTAAGCTCTGCACAAAAATATTTTGCCTTCACATTCATACCGTGATCGTAGCATGCATGGACTCGACTCATATGACTTGGATTTCCATGAAAAAGATTGTGAGCCGAAAATGGGTGAACACTGTACATTTCTCTTCTGTTTCCTATTTATATTTATATTTTACCTCCTCAATTTAGCATTATGGACAGGGAAAGACCTAATCTAAAATCTGCACAAAAATATTTTCCCTTCAAATTCATACCGTGATTGTAGCATGCATGGACTCGACTCATATGACTGGCATTTCCATGAAAAAGATTGTGGGACGAAAATGGGTGATCACTGTACATTTCTCTTCTGTTTCCTATTTCTATTTTACCTCCTCCATTTAGCATTATAGACAGGGAAAGACCTAATCTAAGCTCTGCACAAAAAAATTTTGCCTTCAAATTCATGCCGTGATTGTAGCATGCATGGACTCGACTCATATGACTGGGATTTCCATGAAAATATTGTGGGCAGAAAATGGGTGATCACTGTACATTTCTCTTCTGTTTCCTGTTTATATTTCTATTTTACCTCCTCAATTTAGCATTATGGACAGGGAAAGACCTAATCTAAAATCTGCACAAAAATATTTTGCCTTCAAATTAATACCGTGATCGTAGCATGCATTGAATCGACTCATATGACTGGGATTTCCATGAAAAAGTTTGTGGGCCGAAAATGGTTGATCACTGTACACTTCTCTTCTGTTTCCTATTTCTATTTCTATTTTACCTCCTCAATTTAGCATTATGGACAGGGAAAGACCTATTCTAAGCTCTGCACAAAAATATTTTGCCTTTAAATTCATACCGTGATCGTAGGATGCATGGACTCGACTCATATGAATATGATTTCCATGAAAAAGATTGTCGGCCGAAAATGGGTGATCACTGTACATTTCTCTTCTGTTTCCTATTTATATTTATATTTTACTTCCTTCATTTAGCATTATGGACAGGGAAAGACCTAATCTAAGCTCTACACAAAAATATTTTGCCTTCAAATTCATACCGTGATCGTAGCATGCATGTACACGACTCATATGACTGGGATTTCCATGAAAAAAATTGTGGGCAGAAAATGGGTGATCACTGTACATTTCTCTTTTGTTTCCTATTTATATTTCTATTTTACCTCCTCAATTTAGCATTATGGATAGGGAAAGACCTAATCTAAAATCTGCACAAAAATATTTTGCCTTCAAATTCATACCGTGATCGTAGCATGCATTGACACGACTCATATGACTGGGATTTCCATGATAAAGATTGTGGGCAAACAATGGGTGATCAATGTACATTTCTCTTCTGGTTCCTATTTATATTTATATTTTACCTCCTCAATTTAGCATAATGGACAGGGAAAGACCAAATCTAAGATCTGCTAAAAAATATTTTGCCTTCAAATTCATACCGTGATCGTAGCATGCATGGACTCAACTCATATGACTGGGATTTCCATGAAAAAGATTGTGGGCCGAAAATGGGTGATCACTGTACATTTCTCTTCTGTTTCCTATTTATATTTCTTTTTTACCTCCTCAATATAGAATTATGGGCAGGGAAAGTAATTATCTAAGCTCTGCACAAAAATATTTTGCCTTCAAATTCATACCGTGATCGTAGCATGCATGGACTCGACTCATATGACTGGGATTTCCATGACAAAGATTGTGGGCCGAAAAAGGGTGATCACTGTACATTTCTCTTTTGTTTCCTATTTATATTTCTATTTTCGCTCCTCAATTCAGCAATATGAACAGGGAAAGACCTAAGATCTGCACAAAAATATTTTGCCTTCATATACATACCGTGATCGTAGCATGCATGGACTCGACTCATATGACTGGGATTTCCATGAAAAAGATTGTCCTCCGAAAATGCGTGATCACTGTACATTTCACTTCTGTTTCCTATTTATATTTCTACTTTACCTTCTCAATTTGGCATTATGGACAGGGAAAGACCTAATCTAAGATCTGCACAAAAATATTTTGCCTTGAAATTCATACCGTGATCGTAGCATGCATGGACTCAATTCATATGACTGGGATTTCCATGAAAAAGATTGTGGGCCGAAAATGGGTGATCACTGTACATTTCTCTTCTGTTTCCTATTTTATTTCTATTTTACCTCCTCAATTTACCATTATGGACAGGGAAAGACCTAATCTAAGATCTGCACAAAAATATTTTGCCTTCAAATTCATACCGTGATCTTAGCATGCATGGACTCGACTCATATGACTGGGATTTCCATGAAAAAGATTGTGGGCCGAAAATGGGTGATCACTGTACATTTCTCCTCTCTTTCCTATTTATATTTCTATTTTACCTCCTCAATTTAGCATTATGGACAGTGAAAGACCTAATCTAAGCTCTACACAAAAATATTTTGCTTTCAAATTCATACCGAGATCGTAGCATGCATGGACTCGACTCATATGACTGGGATTTCCATGAAAAAGATTGTCGGCCGAAAATGGGTGATCACTGTTCATTTCTCTTCTGTTTCCTATTTATATTTCTATTTTATTTCCTACATTTAGCATTATGGACAGGGAAAGACCTAATCTAAGCTCTGCACAAAAATATTTTGCCTTCAAATTCATAACGTGATCGCAGCATGCATGGACTCGACTCATATGACTGGGATTTCCATGAAAAAGATTGTGGGCCGAAAATGGGTGATCACGGTACATTTCTCTTCTTTTTCCTATTTATATTTATATTTTACCTCCTCAATTTAGCATTATGGACAGGGAAAGACCTAATCTAAAATCTGCACAAAAATATTTTGCCTTCAAATTCGTACCGTGATCGTAGCTTGCATGGACTCGACTCATATGACTGGGATTTGCATGAAAAAGATTGTGGGCCGAAAATGGGTGATCACTGTACATATCTCTTCTGTTTCCTATTTATATTTATATTTTATCTCCTCAATTTGCCATTATTGTCAGGGAAAGACCCAATCTAAGATCTGCACAAAAATATTTTGCCGTCAAATTCATATCGTAGCATGCATGGACTCGACTCATATGACTGGGATTTCCATGAAAAAGATTGTGGGTCGAAAATGGGTGATCTCTGTACATTATTCTTCTCTTTCCTATTTATATTTCTATTTTACCTCCTCAATTTAGCATTATAGAGAGGGAAAGACCTAATCTAAGATCTGCACAAAAATATTTTGCCTTCAAATTCATACCGTGATCGTAGCATGCATGGACTCGACTCATATGACTGGGATGTCCATGAAAAAGGTTGTGGGCCGAATATGGGTGATCACTGTACATTTCTCTTCCGTTTCCTATTTATATTTCTATTTTACCTCCTAAATTTAGCATTATGGACAGGGAAAGACCTAATCTAAGCTCTGCACAAAAATATTTTGCCTTCAAATTCATACCGTGATCGTAGCATGCATGGACTCGACTCATATGACTGGGATTTCCATGAAAAAGATTGTGGGCCGAAAATGGGTGATCACTGTACATTTCTCTTCTGCTTCCTATTCATATTTCTATTTTACCTCCTCAATTTAGCATTTTGGACAGGGAAAGACCTAATCTAAAATCTGCACAAAAATATTTTGCTTTCAAATTCATACCGTGATCGTAGCATGCATGGACTCGACTCATATGACTGGGATTTCCATGAAAAAGATTGTGGGCCGAAAATGGGTGATCTCTGTACATTATCTTCTCTTTCCTATTTATATTTCTATTTTACCTACTCAATTTAGCATTATGGACAGGGAAAGACATAATCTAATATCTGCACAAAAATATTTTGCTTTCAAATTCATACCGTGATCGTAGCATGCATTCAATCGACTCATATGACTGGGATTTCCATGAAAAAGATTGTGGGCAGAACATGGGTGATCACTGTACATTTCTCTTCTGATTCCTATTTATAATTATATTTTACCTCCTCAATTTAGCATTATGGACAGGGAAAGACCTAATCTAAAATCTGCACAAAAATATTTTGCCTTCAAATTCATACCGTGATCGTAGCATGCATGGACTCGACTCATATGACTGGGATTTCCATGAAAAAGATTGTGGGCCGAAAATGGGTGATCACTGTACATTTCTCTTCTGTTTCCTATTTTTATCTCTATTTTACCTCCTCAATTTAGCATTATGGACAGGGAAAGACCTAATCTAAGATCTGCACAAAAATATTTTACCTTCAAATTCATACTGGGATTTCCATGAAAAAGATTGTGGGCCGAAAATGGGTGATCACTGTACATTTCTCTTCTGTTTCCTATTTATATTTATATTTTACATCCTCAATTTAGCATTATGGACTGGGAAAGACCTAATCTAAGATCAGCACAAAACCATTTTGCCATCATATTCATACCGTGATCGTAGCATGCATGGACTCGACTCATATGACTGGGATTTCCATGAAAATGATTGTGGGCCGAAAATGGGTGATCACTGTACATTTTTCTTCTGTTTCCTATTTATATTTCTATTTTACCTCCTCAATTTAGCATTATGGCCAGGGAAAGACCTAATCTAAGATCTGCACAAAAATATTTTGCCTTCAAATTCATACCGTGATCGTAGCATGCATGGACTCGACTCATATGACTGGGATTTCCATGAAAAAGATTGTGGGCCGAAAATGGGTGATCACTGTACATCTCTCTACTGTTTCCTATTTATATTTATCTTTTACCTCCTCAATTAAGAATTATGGCCAGGGAAAGACCAAATCTAAGCTCTGCACAAAAATATTTTGCCTTCAAATTCATACCTTGATCGTAGCATGCATGGACTCGACTCATATGACTGGGATTTCCATGAAAAAGATTGTGGGCCGAAAATGGGTGATCACTGTACATTTCTCTTCTGTTTCCTATTTATATTTATATTTTACCTCCTCAATTTAGCATTATGGCCAGGGAAAGACCTAATCTAAGCTCTGCACAAAAATATTTTGCTTTCAAATTCATACCGTGATCGTAGGATGCAAGGACTCGACTCATATGACTGGGATTTCCATGAAAAAGATTGTGGGCCAAAAATGGGTGATCACTGTACATTTCTCTTCTGTTTCCTATTTATATTTCTATTTTACCTCCTCAATTTAGCATTATGGCCAGGGAAAGACCTAATCTAAGCTCTGCACACAAATATTATGCCTTCATATTCATACCGGGATTGTAGCATGCATGGACTCGACTCATATGACTGGGATTTCCATGAAAAAGATTGCGGGCACAAAATGGGTGATCACTGTACATTTCTCTTCTGTTTCCTATTTATATTTCTATTTTACCTCCTCAATTTAGCATTATGGACAGGGAAAGACCTAATCTAAAATCTGCACAAAAATATTTTGCCTTTAAATTCATACCGTGATCGTAGAATGCATGCACTCGACTCATATGACTGGGATTTCCATGAAAAAGATTGTGGGCAGAAAATGGGTGATCACTGTACATTTCTCTTCTGTTTCCTATTTATATTTCTATCTTACCTCCTCAATTTAGCATTATGGACAGGGAAAGACCTAATCTAAGCTCTGCACAAAAATATTTTGCCTTCAAATTCATACCGTGATCGTAGCATGCATGGACTCGACTCATATGACTGGGATTTCCATGAAAAAGATTGTGGGCCGAAAATGGGTGATCACTGTACATTTCTCTTCTGTTTCCTATTTATATTTATATTTTACCAACTCAATTTAGCATTATGGAAAGGGAAGGACCTAATCTAAGATCTGCACAAAAATATTTTGCCCTCAAATTCATACCGTGATCATAGCATGCATGGACTCGACTCATATGACTGGGATTTCCATGAAAAACTTTGTGGGCCGAAAATGGGTGATCACTGTACATTTCTCTTCTGTTTCCTATTTATATTTATATTTTACATCATCAATTTAGCATTATGGACAGGGAAAGACCTAATCTAAGATCTGCACAAAAATATTTTGCCTTCAAATTCACACCGTGATCGCAGCATGCATGGACTCGACTCATATGACTGGGATTTCCATGAAAAAGAGTGTGGGCCGAAAATGGGTGATCACTGTACATTTCTCTTCTGTTTCCTATTTATATTTCTATTTTACGTCCTCAATTTAGCATTATGGACAGGGAAACACCTAATCTAAGACCTGCACGCAAATATTTTGCCTTCAAATTCATACCGTGATCGTAGCATGCATGGACTCGACTCATATGACTGGGATTTCCATGAAAAAGATTGTGGGCACAAAATAGGTGATCACTGTACATTTCTCTTCTGTTTCCTATTGATATTTCTATTTTACCTCCTCAATTTAGCATTATCGCCAGTGAAAGACCTAATCTAAGCTCTGCACAAAAATATTTTGCCTTCAAATTCATACCGTGTTCGTAGCATGAATGTACTCGACTCATATGTCTGGGATTTCCATGAAAAAGATTGTCGGCCGAAAATGGGTGATCACTGTACATTTCTCTACTGTTTCCTATTTATATTTATATTTTACCTCCTCAATTTAGCATTATGGCCAGGGAAAGACCTAATCTAAAATCTGCACAAAAATATTTTGCCTTCAAATTCATACCGTGATCGTAGCATGTATGGACTCGACTCATATGACTGGGATTTCCATGAAAAAGATTGTGGTCAGAAAATGGGTGATCACTGTACATTTCTCTACTGTTTCCTATTTATATTTATATTTTACCTCCTCAATTTAGCATTATGGATTGCGAAAGACCTAATGTAAGATCTGCAAAAAAATATTTTGCCTTCAAATTCATAACGTGATCGTAGCATGCATGGACTCGACTCATATGACTGGGATTTCCATGAAAAAGATTGTGGGCCGAAAATGGGCGATCGCTGTACATTTCTCTTCTGTTTCCTATTTATATTTCTATTTACCTCCTCAATTTAGCATTATAGACAGGGAAAGACCTATTCTAAAATCTGCACAAAAATATTTTGCCTTCAAATTCATACCGTGATCGTAGCATGCATGGACTCGATTCATATGACTGGGATTTCCATGAAAAAGATTGTGGGCCGAAAATGGGTGATCACTGTACATTTCTCTTCTGTTTCCTATTTATATTTATATTTTACCTCCTCAGTTTAGCATTATGGACAGGGAATGACCTAATCTAAGATCTGCACAAAAATATTTTGCCTTCAAATTCATACCGTGAACATAGCATGCATGGACTCGACTCATATGACTGGGATTTCTATGAAAAATATTGTGGGGCGAAAATTGGTGGTCACTGTACATTTCTCTTCTGATTCCTATTTCTATTTATATTTTACCTCCTCAATTTAGCATTATGGACAGGGAAAGACCAAATGTAAGATCTGCACAAAAATATTTTGCCTTCAAATTCATACCGTGATCGTAGCATGCATGGACTCGACTCATATGACTGGGATTTCCATGAAAAAGATTGTGGGCCGAAAATGGGTGATCACTGTACATTTCCCTTCTGTTTCCTATTTATATTTATATTTTACCTCCTCAATTTAGCATTATGGACAGGGAAAGACCTAATCTGAAATCTGCACAAAAATATTTTGCCTTCAAATTCATACCGTGATCGTAGCATGCATGGACACGACTCATATGACTGGGATTTCTATGAAAAAGATTGTGGGCTTAAAATGGGTGATCACTGTACATTTCTCTTCTGTTTCCTATTTATATTTCTATTTTACCTCCTCAATTTAGCATTATGGACAGAGAAAGACCTAATCTAAAATCTGCACAAAAATATTTTGCCTTCAAATTCATACCGTGATCGTAGCATGCATGGACTCGACTCATATGACTGGGATTTCCATGAAAAAGATTGTGGGCCGAAAATGGGTGCTCACTCTACATTTCTCTACTGTTTCCTATTTATATTTATATTTTACCTCCTCAATTTAGCATTATGGACAGGGAAAGACCTAATCTAAAATCTGCACAAAAATATTATGCCTTCAAATTCATACCGTGATTGTAGCATGCATGGACTCGACTCATATGACTGGGATTTCCATAAAAAAGATTGTGCGCCGAAAATGGGTGATCACTGTACATTTCTGTTCTGTTTCGTATTCATATTTCTATTTTACCTCCTCAATTTAGCGTTATGGACAGGGAAAGACCTAATCTAAAATCTGCACAAAAATATTATGCCTTCAAATTCATACCGTGATTGTAGTATGCATGGACTCGACGCATATGACTGGGATTTCCATGAAAAAGATTGTGCGCCGAAAATGGGTGATCAGTGTACATTTCTCTTCTGTTTACTATTTATATTTATATTTTACCTCCTCAATTTAGCATTATGGACAGGGAAAGACCAAATGTAAGATCTGCACAAAAATATTTTGCCTTCAAATTCATACCGTGATCGTAGCATGCATGGACTCGACTCATATGACTGGGATTTCCATGAAAAAGATTGTGGGCCGAAAATGGGTGATCACTGTACATTTCCCTTCTGTTTCCTATTTATATTTATATTTTACATCGTCAATTTAGCATTATGGACAGGGAAAGACCTAATCTAAAATCTGCACAAAAATATTTTGCCTTCAAATTCATACCGTGATCGTAGCATGAATGGACTCGACTCATATGACTGGGATTTCCATAAAAAAGATTGTGGGCCGAAAATGGGTGATCACTGTACATTTCTCTTCTGTTTACTATTTATATTTCTATTTTACCTCCTCAATTTAGCATTATGGACAGGGAAAGAACTAAATTAAAATCTGCACAAAAATATTTTGCCTTCAAATTCATACCGTGATCGTAGCATGCATGGACTCGACTCATATGACTGGGATTTCCAAAAAAAAGATTGTGGGCCGAAAATGGGTGATCACTGTACATTTCTCTACTGTTTCCTATTTATATTTATATTTTACCTCCTCAATTTAGCATTATGGACAGGGAAAGACCTAATCTAAAATCTGCACAAAAATATTATGCCTTCAAATTCATACCGTGATTGTAGCATGCATGGACTCGACTCATATGACTGGGATTTCCATAAAAAAGATTGTGCGCCGAAAATGGGTGATCACTGTACATTTCTCTTCTGTTTCCTATTCATATTTATATTTTACATCGTCAATTTAGCATTATGGACAGGGAAAGACCTAATCTAAGATCTGCACAAAAATATTTTGCCTTCAAATTCATACCGTGATCGTAGCATTCATGGACTCGACTCATATGACTGGTATTTCCATGAAAAAGATTGTGGGCCGAAAATGGGTGATCACTGTACATTTCTCTTCTGTTTACTATTTATATTTATATTTTACCTCCTCAATTTAGCATTATGGACAGGGAAAGACCTAATCTAAAATCTGCACAAAAATATTTTGCCTTCAAATTCATACCGTGATCGTAGAATGAATGGACTCGACTCATATGACTGGGATTTCCATAAAAAAGATTGTGGGCCGAAAATGGGTGTTCACTGTACATTTCTCTTCTGTTTACTATTTATATTTCTATTTTACCTCCTCAATTTAGCATTATGGACAGGGAAAGACCTAATCTAATATCTGCACAAAAATATATTGCCTTCAAATTCATACCGTAATCGTAGCATGCATGGACTCGACTCATATGCCTGGGATTTCCATGAAATCTTTGTGGGCCGAAAACGGGTGATCACTGTACATTTTTTCTACTGTTTCCTATTTATATTTTTATTTTACCAACTCAATTTAGCATTATGGACAGGGAAACACCTAATCTAAGATCTGCACGAAAATGTTTTGCCTGCAAATTCATACCGTGATCGCAGCATGCATGGACTCGACTCGTATGACTGGGATTTCCATGAAAAAGATTGTGGGCACAAAATGGGTGATCACTGTACATTTCTCTTCTGTTTACTATTTATATTTCTATTTGAACTCCTCAATTTAGCATTATGGACAGGGAAAGAACTAATCTAAAATCTGCACAAAAATATTATGCATTCAAATTCATACCGTGATTGTAGCATGCATGGACTCAACTCATATGACTGGGATTTCCATAAAAAAGATTGTGCGCTGAAAATGGGTGATCACTGTACATTTCTGTTCTGTTTCGTATTCATATTTCTATTTTACCTCCTCAATTTAGCATTATGGACAGGTAAAGACTGAATCTAAAATCTGCACAAAAATATTTTGCCTTCAAATTCATACCGTGATTGTAGCAGGCATGGACTCGACTCATATGACTGGGATTTCCATGAAAAAGATTGTGGGGCGAAAATGGGTGATCACTGTACATTTCTCTTCTGTTTCCTATTTATATTTATATTTTACCTCCTCAATTTAGCATTATGGACAGGGAAAGACCTAATCTAAAATCTGGACAAAAATATTATTCCTTCAAATTCATACCGTGATCGTAGCATGCATGGACTCGACTCATATGACTGGGATTTCCATGAAAAAGATTGTGGCCGGAAAATGGGTGATCACTGTACATTTCTCTTCTGTTTCCTATTTATATTTATATTTTACCTCCTCACTTTAGCATTATGGACAGGGAAAGAACTAATCTAAAATCTGCACAAAAATAATTTGCCTTCAAATTCATACCGTGATCGTAGCATGCATGGACTCGACTCATATGACTGGGATTTCCATGAAAAAGATTGTGGGCCGAAAATGGGTGATCACTGTACATTTCTCTTCCGTTTCCGATTTCTATTTCTATTTTACCTCCTCAATTTAGCATTACGGACAGGGAACGACCTAATCTAAAATCTGCACAAAAATATTTTGCCTTCAAATTCATACCGTGATCGTAGCATGCTTGGACTCGACTCATATGACTGGGATTTCCATGAAAAAGATTGTGGGCCGAAAATGGGAGATCGCTGTACATTTCTCTTCTGTTTCCTATTTATATTTATATTTATCTCCTCAATTTAGCATTATGTACAGGGAAAGACCTAATCTGAAATCTTCACAAAAATATTTTGCTTTCAAATTCATACCGTGATCGTAGCATGCATGGATTCGACTCATATGACTGGGATTTCCATGAAAAAGATTGTGGGCACAAAATGGGTGATCACTGTACATTTCTCTTCTGTTTCCTATTTATATTTATATTTTACCTCCTCAATTTAGCATTATGGACAGGGAAAGACTTAATCTGACATATGCACAAAAATATTTTGCCTTCAAATTCATACCGTGCATGCATGGACTCGACTCATATGACTGTGATTTCCATGAAAAAGTTTTTGGGCCGAAAATGGGTGATCACTGTACATTTCTCTTCAGTTTCCTATTCATATTTCTATTTTACCTCCCCAATTTAGCATTATGGACAGGGAAAGACGTAATCTGAAATCTGCACAAAAATATTTTGCCTTCAAATTCATACCGTGATCGTAGCATGCATTAACTCGACTCATATGACTGGGATTTCCATGAAAAAGATTGTGGGCCAAAAATGGGTGATCACTGTACATTTCTCTTCTGTTTCCTATTTATATTTATATTTCCCTTCCTCAATTTAGCATTATGGACAGGGAAAGACCTAATCTAAGACCTGCACAAAAATATTTTGCCTTTAAATTCATACCGTTATCGTAGCATGCGTGGACTCGACTCATATGACTGGGATTTCCATGAAAAAGATTGTGGGCAGAAAATGGGTGATCACTGTACATTTCTCTTCTGTTTCCTATTTATATTTATATTTTACCTCCTCAATTTAGCATTATGTACAGGGAAAGACCTAATCTAAGATCTGCACAAAAATATTTTGCCTTCAAATTCATACCGGGATCTTAGCATGCATGGACTCGACTCATATGACTGGGATTTCCATGAAAAAGATTGTGGGCCGAAAATGGGTGATCACTGTACATTTCTCCTCTCTTTCCTATTTATATTTCTATTTTACCTCCTCAATTTAGCATTATGGACAGGGAAAGACCTAATCTAAGATCTGCAGAAAAATATTTTGCCTTCAAATTCATACCGTGATCGTAGCATGCATGGACTCGACTCATATGACTGGGATTTCCATGAAAAAGATTGTGGGCCGAAAATGGGTGGTCCCTGTACATTTCTCTTCTGTTTCCTATTTATATTTATATTTTACCTCCTCAATTTAGCATTATGGACAGGGAAAGACCTAATCTAAGCTCTGCAGAAAAATATTTTGCCTTCAAATTCATACCGTGATCGTAGCATGCATGAACTCGACTCATATGACTGGGATTTCCATGAAAAAGATTGTGGGCCGAGAATGGGTGATCACTGTACATTTCTCTTCTGTTTCCTATTTATATTTATATTTTACCTCCTCAATTTAGCATTATGGACAGGGAAAGACCTAATCTAAGACCTGCACAAAAATGTTTTGCCTTCAAATTCATACCGTGATCGTAGCATGCATGGACTCGACTCATATGACTGGGATTTCCATGAAAAAGATTGTGGGCCGAAAATGGGTGATCACTGTACATTTCGCTTCTGTTTCCTATTTATATTTCTATTTTACCTCCTCAATTTAGCATTATGTACAGGGAAAGACCTAATCTAAGATCTGTACAAAAATATTTTGCCTTCAAATTCATACTGTGAGCGTAGCATGCATTGACTCGACTCATATGACTGGGATTTCCATGAAAAAGATTGTGGGCCGAAAATGGGTGATCACTGTACATTTCTCTTCTGTTTCCTATTCATATTTCTATTTCCCTTCCTCAATTTAGCATTATGGACAGGGAAAGACCTAATCTAAGACCTGCACAAAAATATTTTGCCTTTAAATTCATACCGTTATCGTAGCATGCGTGGACTCGACTCATATGACTGGGATTTCCATGAAAAAGATTGTGGGCAGAAAATGGGTGATCACTGTACATTTCTCTTCTGTTTCCTATTTATATTTCTATTTTACCTCCTCAATTTAGCATTATGGACAGGGAAAGACCTAATCTAAGACCTGCACAAAAATATTTTGCCTTTAAATTCATACCGTTATCGTAGCATGCGTGGACTCGACTCATATGACTGGGATTTCCATGAAAAAGATTGTGGGCAGAAAATGGGTGATCACTGTACATTTCTCTTCTGTTTCCTATTTATATTTATATTTTACCTCCTCAATTTAGCATTATGTACAGGGAAAGACCTAATCTAAGATCTGCACAAAAATATTTTGCCTTCAAATTCATACCGGGATCTTAGCATGCATGGACTCGACTCATATGACTGGGATTTCCATGAAAAAGATTGTGGGCCGAAAATGGGTGATCACTGTACATTTCTCCTCTCTTTCCTATTTATATTTCTATTTTACCTCCTCAATTTAGCATTATGGACAGGGAAAGACCTAATCTAAGATCTGCAGAAAAATATTTTGCCTTCAAATTCATACCGTGATCGTAGCATGCATGGACTCGACTCATATGACTGGGATTTCCATGAAAAAGATTGTGGGCCGAAAATGGGTGGTCCCTGTACATTTCTCTTCTGTTTCCTATTTATATTTATATTTTACCTCCTCAATTTAGCATTATGGACAGGGAAAGACCTAATCTAAGCTCTGCAGAAAAATATTTTGCCTTCAAATTCATACCGTGATCGTAGCATGCATGAACTCGACTCATATGACTGGGATTTCCATGAAAAAGATTGTGGGCCGAGAATGGGTGATCACTGTACATTTCTCTTCTGTTTCCTATTTATATTTTACCTCCTTAATTTAGCATTATAGACAGGGAAAGAACTAATCTAAAATCTGCACAAAAATATTATGCATTCAAATTCATACCGTGATCGTAGCATGCATGGACTCGACTCATATGACTGGGATTTCCTTGAAAATGTTTGTTGGCTGAAAATGGGTGATCACTGTACAATTCTCTTCTGTTTCGTATTCATATTTCTATTTTAACTCCTCAATTTAGCATTATGGACAGGGAAAGACCTAATCTAAGATCTGAACAAAAATATTTTGCCTTCAAATTCATACCATGATCGTAGAATGCATGGACTCGACTCATATGACTGGGATATCCATGAAAATGTTTGTGGGCCGAAAATGGGTGATCACTGTACATTTCTCTTCTGTTTCCTATTTATGTTTCTATTTTACTTCCTTCATTTAGCATTATGGACAGGGAAAGACCAAATCTAAGATTTGCAAAAAAATATTTTGCTTCAAATTTATACCGTGTTTGAAGCATGCATGGACTCGACTCATATGACTGGGATTTCCATGAAAAAGATTGTGTGCAGAAAATGCGTGATCACTGTACATTTCTCTTCTGTTTCCTATTTATATTTATATTTTACCTCCTCAATTTAGCATTATGGACAGGGAAAGACCTAATCTAAATTCTGCAAAAAAATATTTTGCCTTCAAATTCATACCGTGATCGTAGCATGCATGGGCTCGACTCATATGACTGGGATTTCGATGAAAAAGATTGTAGGCAGAAAATGTCTGATCGCTGTGCATTTCTCTCCTGTTTCCTATTTATATTTCTATTTTACTTCCTTCATTTATCATTATGGAGAGGGAAAGACCTAATCTAAGATCTGTACAAAAATATTTTGCCTTCAAATTCATACCGTGATCGTAGTATGCATGGACTCTTATCATATGACAGGGATTTAAATGAAAAAGATTGTGGGCAGAAAATGGGTGATCATTGTACATTTTTCTTCTGTTTCTTATTTATATTTATATTTTACTTCCTCAATTTAGCATTATGGACAGGGAAAGACCTAAACTAAGATCTGCAAAAAATATTTTGCCTTCAAATTCATTCCGTGATCGTAGCATGCATGAACTCGACTCATATGATTGGGGTTTTCATGAAAAAGATTGTCGGCAGAAAATGGGTGATCACTGTACATTTCTCTTCTGTTTCCTATTTATATTTCTATTTTACCTCCTCAATTTAGCATTATGGACAGGGAAAGACCTAATCTAAGATCTGCACAAAAATATTTTGCCTTCAAATTCATACCGTGATCGTAGCATGCATGGACTCGACGCATATGACTGGGATTTCCATGAAAAAGATTCTGGGCACAAAATGGGTGATCACTGTACATTTCTCTTCTGTTTCTTATTTATATTTATATTTTACTTCCTCAATTTAGCATTATGGACAGGGAAAGACCTAATCTAAGATCTGCAAAAAAATATTTAGCTTTCTAATTCATACCGTGATCGTAGCTTGCATGGACTCGACTCATATAACTGGGATTTCCGTGAAAAAGAATGTGGGCAGAAAATGGGTGATAACTGTACATTTTTCTTCTGTTTCTTATTTATATTTATTTTTTACTTCCTCAATTTAGCATTATGGGCAGTGAAAGACCCAATCTAAGATCTGCAAAAAAATATTTTGCCTTCAAATTCATACCGTGATCGTAGCATGCATGGACTCGACTCATATGACTGTGATTTCCATGAAGAAGTTTTTGGGCCGAAAATGGGTGATCGCTGTACATTTCTTTTCTGTTTCCTATTTATATTTATATTTTATCTCCTCAATTTAGCATTATGGACAGGGAAAGACCTAATCTAAAATCTGCTCAAAAATATTATGCCTTCAAATTTATACCGTGATTGTAGCATGCATGGACTCGACTCATATGACTGGGATTTCCATGAAAAAGATTGTGTGCCGAAAATGGGTGATCACTGTACATTTCTGTTCTGTTTCGTATTCATATTTCTATTTTACCTCCTCAATTTAGCATTATGGACAGGGAAAGACCTAATCTAAAATCTGCACAAAAATATTTTGCTTTCAAATTAATACCATGATCGTAGCATGCATGGACACGACTCATATGACTGGGATTTCCATGAAAAAGATTGTGGGCCGAAAATTGTTGATCACTGTACATTTCTCTTCTGTTTCCTATTTATATTTATATTTTACCTCCTTAATTTAGCATTATGGACAGGGAGAGACCTAATCTAAAATCTGCACAAAAATATTTTGCCTTCAAATTCTTACCGTGATCGTAGCATGCATTAACTCGACTCATATGACTGGGATTTCCATGAAAAAGATTGTGGGACGAAAAAGGGGGATCACTGTACATTTCTCTTCTGTTTCCTATTTATATTTATATTTTACCTTCTCAATTTAGCATTATGGACAGGGAAAGACCTAATCTAAAATCTGCACAAAAATATTTTGACTTCAAATTCATACCGTGATCGTAGCATGCATGGACTCGACTCATATGACTGGGATTTCCATGAAACAGATTGTGGGCCGAAAATGGGTGGTCACTGTACATTTCTCTCTGTTTCCTATTTATATTTATATTTTACCTCCTCAATTTAGCATTATGGACAGGGAAAGACCTAATCTAAAATCTGCACAAAAATATTTTGCCTTCAAATTCATACCGTGATCGTAGCATGCGTGGACTCGACTCATATGACTGGGATTTCCATGAAACAGATTGTGGGCCGAAAATGGGTGGTCACTGTACATTTCTCTTCTGTTTCCTATTTATATTTATATTTTACCTCCTCAATTTAGCATTATGGACAGGGAAAGACCTAATCTAAGATCTACACAAAAATATTTTGCCTTCAAATTCATACCGTGATCGTAGCATGCATGGACTCGACTCATATGACTGTGATTTCCATGAAAAAGATTGTGGGCCGAAAATGGGTGATCACTGTACATTTCTCTTCTGTTTCTTATTTATATTTATATTTTACCTCCTCAATTTAGCAATATGGACCAGGAAAGACCTAATCTAAAATCTGCACAAAAATTTTTTGCTTTCAAATTCATACCGTGTTCGTAGCATGCATGACTCGACTCATATGACTGGGATTTTCAGGAATATGATTGTGGGCCGAAAATGGGTGATCACTCTACATTTCTTTTCCGTTTCCTATTTATATTTATATTTTACCTCCTCAATTTAGCATTATGGACAGGGAAAGACCTAATCTAAGCTCTGCAAAAATATTTTGCCTTCAAATTCATACCGTGATCGTAGCATGCATGGACTCGACTCATATGACTGGGATTCCCATGAAAAACATTTTGTCCCGAAAATGGGTGATCACTGTACATTTCTCTTCTGTTTCCTATTTATATTTATATTTTACCTCCTCAATTTAGCATTATGGACAGGTAAAGACCTAATCTAAGCTCTGCACAAAAATATTTTGCCTTCAAATTCATACCCTGATCGTAGCATGCATGGACTCGACTCATATGACAGGGATTTCCATGAAAAAGGTTGTGGGCCCAAAATGGGTGATCACTGTACATTTCTCTTCTGTTTCCTATTTATATTTATATTTTACCTCCTCAATTTAACATTATGGACAGGGAAAGACCTAATCTAAAATCTGCACAAAAATATTTTGCCTTCAAATTCATACCGTGATCGTGGCATGCATTGACTCGATTCATATGACTGGGATTTCCATGAAAAAGATTGTGGGCCGAAAATGGGTGATCACTGTACATTTCTCTCTGTTTCCTATTTATATTTCTATTATACCTCCTCAATTTAGCATTTTGGACATGAAAAGACCTAATCTAAAATCTGCACAAAAATTTTTTTCCTTCAAATTCATACCGTGATCGTAGCATGCATGGACTCGACTCATATGACTGGGATTTCCAAGAAAAAGATAGTGGGCCAAAAATGGGTGATCACTGTACATTTCTCTTCTGTTTACTATTTATATTTCAATTTTACCTTCTCAATTTAGCATTATGGACAGGGAAAGACCTAATCTAAAATCTGCACAAAAATATTTTGCCTTCAAATTCATACCGTGATCGTAGCATGCATGGACTCGACTGATATGACTGGGATTTCCATGAAAAAGATTGTGGGCCGAAAATGGGTGATCACTGTACATTTCTCTTCTGTTTCCTATTTATATTTATATTTTACCTCCTCAATTTAGCATTATGTACAGGGAAAGAACTAATCTAAAATCTGCACAAAAATGTTTTGCCTTCAAATTCATACCGTGATCGTAGCATGCATGGACTCGACTCATATGACTGTGATTTCCATGAAAAAGTTTTTGGGCCGAAAATGGGTGATCACTGTACATTTCTCTTCAGTTTCCTATTCATATTTCTATTTTACCTCCCCAATTTAGCATTATGGACAGGGAAAGACGTAATCTGAAATCTGCACAAAAATATTTTGCCTTCAAATTCATACCGTGATCGTAGCATGCATTAACTCGACTCATATGACTGGGATTTCCATGAAAAAGATTGTGGGCCAAAAATGGGTGATCACTGTACATTTCTCTTCTGTTTCCTATTTATATTTATATTTTACCTCCTCAATTTAACATTATGGACAGGGATATACCTAATCTAAGCTCTGCACAAAAATATTTTGCCTTCAAATTCATACCGTGATCGTAGCATGCATGGACTCGACTCATATGACTGGGATTTCCATGAAAAAGATTGTGGGCCAAAAATGGGTGATCACTGTACATTTCTCTTCTGTTTCCTATTTATATTTATATTTTACCTCCTCAATTTAGCATTATCGCCAGTGAAAGACCTAATCTAAGCTCTGCACAAAAATATTTTGCCTTCAAATTCATACCGTGATCGTAGCTTGCATGGACTCGACTCATATGACTGGGATTTCCATGAAAAAGATAGTGAGCCGAAAATGGGTGATCACTGTACATTTCTCTTCTGTTTCCTATTTATATTTATATTTTACCTCCTCAATTTAGCATTATGGCCAGGGAAAGACCTAATCTAAGCTCTGTTCAAAAATATTTTGCCTTCAAATTCATACCGTGATCGTAGCATGCATGGACTCGACTCATATGACTGGGATTTCCATGAAAAAGATATTGGGCCGAAAATGGGTGATCACTGTACATTTCTCTTCTGTTTCCTATTTATATTACTATTTTACCTCCTCAATTTAGCATTATGGCCAGGGAAAGACCTAATCTAAGCTCTGCACAAAAGTATTTTGCCTTCAAATTCATACCGTGATCGTAGCATGCATGGACACGACTCATATGACTGGGATTTCCATGAAAAAGATTGTGGGCCGATAATGGGTGATCACTGAACATATCTCTTCTGTTTCCTATTTATATTTATATTTTACCTCCTCAATTTAGCATTATGGACAGGGAAAGACCTAATCTAAAATCTGCACAAAAATATTTTGCCTTCAAATTCATACTGAGATCGTAGCATGCATGGACTCGACTCATATGACTGGGATTTGCATGAAATAGATTGTGGCATGAAAATGGGTGATCACTGTACATTTCTCTTCTGTTTCCTATTTATATTTCTATTTTACCTCCTCAATTTAGCATTATGGACAGGGAAAGACCTAATCTAAAATCTGCACAAAAATATTTTGCCTTCATATTCATACCGTGATCGTAGCATGCATGGACTCGACTCATATGACTGGGATTTCCATGAAAAAGATTGTGGGCCGTAAATAAGTGATCACTGTACGTTTCTCTTATGTTTCCTATTTATATTTATATTTTACCTCCTCAATTTAGCATTATGGACAGGGAATGACCTAATCTAAGATCTGCACAAAAATATTTTGCCTTCAAATTAATACCGTGAACGTAACATGCATGGACTCGACTCATATGAGTGGGATTTCCATGAAAAAGTTTGGGGGCCGAAAATGGGTGTTCACTGTATATTTCTCTTCTGTTTCCTATTTATATTTATATTTTACCTCCTCAATTTAGCATTATGGACAGGGAAAGACCAAATCTAAGATCTGCACAAAAATATTTTGCCTTCAAATTCATACCATGATCGTAGCATGCATGGACTCGACTCATATGACTGGGATGTCCTTGAAAAAGATTGTGGGCCGAAAATGGCTGATCACTGTACATTTCTCTTCTGTTTCCTATTTATATTTATATTTTACCTCCTTAATTTAACATTATAGACAGGGAAAGACCTAATCTAAGACCTGAACAAAAATATTTTGCCTTCAAATTCATACCGTGATCGTAGAATGCATGGACTTGACTCATATGACTGGGATTTCCATAAAAAAGATTGTGCGCCGAAAATGGGTGATCACTGTACATTTCTGTTCTGTTTCGTATTCATATTTTTATTTTACCTCCTCAATTTAGCATTATGGACAGGGAAAGACCGAATCTGAAATCTGCACAAAAATATTTTGCCTTCAAATTCATACCGTGATTGTAGCATGCATGGACTCGACTCATATGACTGGGATTTCCATGAAAAAGATTGTGGGCGGAAAATGGGTGATCACTGTACATTTCTCTTCTGTTTCGTATTTATATTTCTATTTTACCTTCTCAATTTAGCATTATGGACAGGGAAAGACCTAATCTAAAATCTGCACAAAAATATTTTGCCTTCAAATTCATACTGTGATCGTAGCATGCATGGACTCGACTCATATGACTGGTATTTCCATGAAAAAGATTGTGGGCTGAAAATGGGAGATCACTGTACATTTCTCTTCTGTTTCCTATTTATATTTATATTTTACCTCCTCAATTTAGCATTATGGACAGGGAAAGACCTAATCTAAGATCTGCACAAAAATATTTTGCCTTCAAATTCATACCGTGATCGTAGCATGAATGGACTCGACTCATATGACTGGGATTTCCATGAAAAATATTGTGGGCCGAAAATGGGTGATCACTGTACATTTCTCTTCTGTTTCCTATTTATATTTCTTTTTTACCTCCTCAATTTAGCATTATGGCCAGGGAAAGACCTAATCTAAGCTCTGCACAAAAATATTTTGCCTTCAAATTCATACCGTGATCGTTGCATGCATGGACTCGACTCATATGACTGGCATTTCCATGAAAATATTGTGGGCCGAAAATGGGTGATCATTGTACATTTCTCTTCTGTTTACTATTTATATTTACATTTTACCTCCTCAATTTAGCATTATGGACAGGGAAAGACCTAATCTAAGATCTGCACAAAAATATTTCGCCTTCAAATTCATACCGTGATCGTAGCATGCATGGACTCGACTCATATGACTGGGATTTCCATGAAAAACATTGTGGGCACAATATGGGTGGTCACTGTACATTTCTCTTCTGTTTCTGATTTATATTTCTATTTTATCTCCTCAATTTAGCATTATCGCCAGTGAAAGACCTAACCTAAGCTCTGCACAAAAATATTTCGCCTTCAAATTCATACGGTGATCGTAGCATGCATGGACTCGACTCATATGACTGGGATTTCCATGAAAAAGATTGTGGGCCGAAAATGGGAGATCGCTGTACATTTCTCTTCTGTTTCCTATTTATATTTCTATTTTACCTCCTCAATTTAGGATTATGGACAGGGAAAGACCTAATCTAAAATCTGCACAGAAATATTTTGCCTTCAAATTCATACTGTGATCGTAGCATGCATGGACTCGACTCATATGACTGGGATTTCCATGAAAAAGATTGTGGGCCGAAAATGGGTGATCACTGTACATTTCTCTTCTGTTTCCTATCTATATTTATATTTTACCTCCTCAATTTAGCATTATGGACAGGGAAAGACCTAATCTGAAATCTTCACAAAAATATTTTGCATTCAAATTCATACCGTGATCGTAGCATGCATGGACTCGACTCATATGACTGGGATTTCCATGAAAAAGATTGTGGGCGGAAAATGGGTGATCACTGTACATTTCTCTTCTGTTTCCTATTTATATTTATATTTTAACTCCTCAATTTAGCATTATGGACAGGGAAAGACCTAATCTAACATCTGCACAAAAATATTTTGCCTTCAAATTCATACCGTGATCTTAGCCTGCATGGACTCCACTCATATGACTGGGATTTCCATGAAAAAGATTGTGGTCCGAAAATGGGTTATCACTGTACATTTCTCTTCTGTTTTCTATTTATATTTATATTTTACCTACTTAATTTAGCCTTATAGACAGGGAAAGAACTAATCTAAGATCTGCACAAAAATATTTTGCCTTCAAATTCATACCGTGATCGTAGAATGCATGGACTCGACTCATATGACTGGGATTTCCATGAAAAAGATTGTGGGCCGAAAATGGGTGATCACTGTACATTTCTCATCTGTTTCGTATTCAAATTTCTATTTTACCTACTCAATTTAGCATTATGGACAGGGAAAGACCTAATCTGAAATCTTCACTAAAGTATTTTGCCTTCAAATTCATACCGTGATCGTAGCATGCATGGACTCGACTCATAAGACTGGGATTTCCATGAAAAAGATTGTGTGCCGAAAATGGGAGATCGCTGTACATTTCTCTTCTGTTTCCTATTTATATTTCTATTTTACCTCCTCAATTTAGGATTATGGACAGGGAAAGACCTAATCTAAAATCTGCACAAAAATATTTTGCCTTCAAATTCATACCGTGATCGTAGCATGCATGGACTCGACTCATAAGACTGGGATTTCCATGAAAAAGATTGTGTGCCGAAAATGGGAGATCGCTGTACATTTCTCTTCTGTTTCCTATTTATATTTCTATTTTACCTCCTCAATTTAGGATTATGGACAGGGAAAGACCTAATCTAAAATCTGCACAGAAATATTTTGCCTTCAAATTCATACCGTGATCGTAGCATGCATGGACTCGACTCATATGACTGGGATTTCCATGAAAAAGATAGTGGGCCGAAAATGAGTGATCACTGTACATTTCTCTTCTGTTTCCTATTTATATTTATATTTTACCTCCTCAATTTAGCATTATGGACAGTGTAAGACATAATCTAAGCTCTGCACAAAAATATTTTGCCTTCAAATTCATACCGTGATCGTAGCATGCATGGAGTTGACTCATATGAATGGGATTTCCATGAAAAAGATTGTGGGCCAAAAATGGGTGATCACTGTACATTTCTCTTCTATTTCCTATTTATATTTCTATTTTACCTCCTCAATTTAGCATTATGGACAGGGAAAGACCTAATCTAAACTCTGCACAAAAATATTTTGCCTTCAAATTCATACCGTGATCGTTGCATGCATGGACTCGACTCATATGACTGGGATTTCCATGAAAAAGATTGTGGGCCGAAAATTGGTGATCACTGTACATTTCTCTTCTGTTTCCTATTTATATTTCTATTTTACCTCCTCAATTTAGCATTATGGCCAGGGAAAGACCTAATCTAAGCTCTACACAAAAATATTTTGCCTTCAAATTCATACCGTGATCGTAGCATGCATGGACTCGACTCATATGACTGGGATTTCCATGAAAGAGATTGTGGGCCGAAAATGGGTGTTCACTGTATATTTCTCTTCTGTTTACTATTTATATTTATATTTTACCTCCTGAATTTAGCATTATGGACAGGGAAAGACCTAATCTAAAATCTGCACAAAAATATTTTGCATTCAAATTCATACCGTGATCGTAGCATGCATGGACTCGACTCATATGACTGGGATTTCCATGAAAAAGATAGTGGGCCGAAAATGAGTGATCACTGTACATTTCTCTTCTGTTTCCTATTTATATTTATATTTTACCTCCTCAATTTAGCATTGTGGCCAGTGAATGACATAATCTAAGCTCTGCACAAAAATATTTTGCCTTCAAATTCATACCGTGATCGTAGCATGCATGGAATGGACTCATATGAATGGGATTTCCATGAAAAAGATTGTGGGCCAAAAATGGGTGATCACTGTACATTTCTCTTCTGTTTCCTATTTATATTTCTATTTTACCTCCTCAATTTAGCATTATGGCCAGGGAAAGACCAAATCTAAGATCTGCACAAAAATATTTTGCCTTAAATTCATACCGTGATCGTAGCATGCATGGACTCGACTCATATGACTGGGATTACCATGAAAAAGATTGTAGGCTGAAAATGGCTGATCACTGTACATTTCTCTTCTGTTTCCTTATTATATTTCTATTTTACCTCCTCAATTTAGCATTATGGACAGGGAAAGACCTAATCAAGATCTGCACAAAAATATTTTGCCTTCAAATTCATACCGTGATCGTAGCATGCATGGACTCAACTCATATGACTGGGATTTCCACGAAAAAGATTGTGGGCCGAAAATCGATGATCACTGTACATTTCTCTTCTGTTTCCTATTTATATTTATATTTTACGTCCTCAATTTAGCATTATGGACAGGGAAAGACCAAATGTAAGCTCTGTACAACAATATTTTGCCTTCAAATTCATACCGTGACTGTAGCATGCATGGACTCGACTCATATGACTGGGATTTCCATGAAAAAGATTGTAGGCCGATAAAGGGTGATCACTGTACATTTCTCTTCTGTTTCCTATATATATTTCTATTTTACCTCTTCAATTTAGCATTATGGCCAGGTAAAGACCTAATCTAAGATCTGCACAAAAATATTTTGCCTTCAAATTCATACCGTGATCGTAGCATGCATGGACTCGACTCATATGACTGGGATTTCCATGAAAAATATTGTGGGCCGAAAATGGGTGATCACTGTACATTTCTCTTCTGTTTCCTATTTATATTTATATTTTACGTCCTCAATTTAGCATTATGGACAAGGAAAGACCAAATGTAAGCTCTGTACAACAATATTTTGCCTTCAAATTCATACCGTGACTGTAGCATGCATGGACTCGACTCATATGACTGGGATTTCCATGAAAGAGATTGTGGGCCGAAAATGGGCGATCACTGTACATTTCTCTTCTGTTTACTATTTATATTTATATTTTACCTCCTCAATTTAGCATTATGGACATGGAAAGACATAATCTAAGCTCTGCACAAAAATATTTTGCCTTCAAATTCATACCGTGATCGTAGCATGCATGGACTTGACTCATATGAATTGGATTTCCATGAAAAAGATTGTGGGCTAAAAATGGGTGATCACTGTATATTTCACTTCTGTTTCCTTTTTATATTTCTTTTTTACCTCATCAATTTAGCATTATGGACAGGGAAAGACCTAATCAAGATCTGCACAAAAATATTTTGCCTTCAAATTCATACCGTGATCGTAGCATGCATGGACTCGACTCATATGACTGGGATTACCATGAAGAAGATTGTAGGCCGAAAATGGGTGATCACTGTACATTTCTCTTCTGTTTCCTATTTATATTTCTTTTTTACCTCCTCAATTTAGCATTATGGACAGGGAAAGACCTAATCAAGATCTGCACAAAAATATTTTGCCTTCAAATTCATACCGTGATCGTAGCATGCATGGCCTCGACTCATATGACTGGGATTTCCATGAAAAAGATTGTGGGCCGAAAATGGATGATCACTGTACACTTCTCTTCTGTTTCCTATTTATATTCATATTTTACCTCCTCAATTTAGCATTATGGCCAGGGAAAGACCTAAGCTAAGCTCTGCACAAAAATATTTTGCCTTCAAATTCATACCGTGATCGTAGCATGCATGGACTCGACTCATATGACTGGGATTACCATGAAAAAGATTGTAGGCCGAAAAAGGGTGATCACTGTACATTACTCTTCTGTTTCCTATTTATATTTCTATTTTACCTCCTCAATTTAGCATTATGGCCAGGTAAAGACCTAATCTAAGATCTGCACAAAAATATTTTGCCTTCAAATTCATACCGCGATCGTAGCATGCATGGACTCGACTCATATGACTGGGATTTCCATGAAAAAGATTGTTGGCCAAAAATGGGTGATCACTGTACATTTCTCTTCTGTTTCCTATTTATATTTCTATTTTACCTCCTCAATTTAGCATTATGGACAGGGAAAGACCTAATCTAAGATCTGCACAAAAATATTTTGCCTTCAAATTCATACCGTGATCGTAGCATGCATGGACTCGACTCATAGGACTGGGATTTCCATGAAAAAGATTGTGGGCCGAAAACGGGTGTTCACTGTACATTTCTCTTCTGTTTCCTATTTATATTTATATTTTACGTCCTCAATTTAGCATTATGGACAGGGAAAGACCAAATGTAAGCTCTGTACAAAAATATTTTGCCTTCAAATTCATACCGTGATCGTAGCATGCATGGACTCGACTCATATGACTGGGATTTCCATGAAAAAGATTGTTGGCCAAAAATTCGTGATCACTGTACATTTCTCTTCTGTTTTCTATTTATATTTCTATTTTACCTCCTCAATTTAGCATTATGGACAGGGAAAGACCTAATCTAAAATCTGCACAAAAATATTTTGCTTTCAAATTCATACCGCGATCGTAGCATGCATGGACTCGACTCATATGACTGGGATTTCCATGAAAAAGATTGTGGGCCAAAAACGGATGATCACTGTACATTTCTATTCTGTTTCCTTTTCATATTTATATTTTACCTCCTCAATTTAGCATTATGGACAGGGACAAACCTAATCTAAAATCTGCTCAAAAATATTTTGCTTTCAAATTCATACCGTGATCGTAGCATGCAAGGACTCTACTCATATGACTGGGATTTCCATGAAAAAGATTGTGGGCCAAAAACCGGTGATCACTGTACATTTCTCTTCTGTTTCATATTTATATTTATATTTTACGTCGTCAATTTAGCATTATGGACAGGGAAAGACCTAATCTATGATTTGCAAAAAAATATTTTGCCTTCAAATTCATACCGTGATCGTAGCATGCATGGACTCGACTCATTTGACTGGGATTTCCATGAAAAAGATTGTGGGCCGAAAATGGGTGATCACTGTACATTTCTCTTCGGTTTCCTATTTATATTTCTTTTTTACCTCCTCAATTTAGCATTATGGCCAGGGAAAGACCTAATCTAAGCTCTGTACAAAAATATTTTGCCTTCAAATTCATACCGTGATGGTAGCATGCATGGACTCGACTCATATGACTGAGATTTCCATGAAAAAGATTGTGGGCCGAAAATGGGTGATCACTGTACATTTCTCTTCTGTTTCCTATTTATATTTCTATTTTACCTCCTCAATTTAGCATTATGGACAGGGAAAGACCTAATCTAAGATTTGCACACAAATATTTTACCTTCAAATTCATACCGTGATAGTAGCATGCATGGACTCGACTCATATGACTGGGATTTCCATGAAAAATATTGTGGGCCGAAAATGGGTGATCAGTGTACATTTCTCTTCTGTTTTCTATTTATATTTCTATTTTACCTCCTCAATTTAGCATTATGTACAGGGAAAGACCTAATCTAAAATCTGCACAAAAATATTTTGCCTTCAAATTCATACCGTGAACGTAGCATGCATGGACTCGACTCATATGACTGGGATTTCCATGAAAAAGATTGTGGGCCTAAAATGAATGATCACTGTACATTTCTCTTCTGTTTCCTATTTATATTTCAATTTTACCTTCTCAAAATAGCATTATGGTCAGGGAAAGACCTAATCTAAAATCTGCACAAAAATATTTTGCCTTAAAATTCATACCGTGATCGTAGCATGAATGGACTCGACTCATATGACTGGGATTTCCATGAAAAAGTTTCTGGGCCGAAAATGGGTGATCCCTGTACATTTCTCTTCTGTTTCCTTTTTATATTTCTATTTTACCTCCTCAATTTAGCATTATAGACAGGGAAAGACCTAATCTAAGATCTGCACAAAAATATTTTGCCTTCAAATTCATACCGTGATGGTAGTATTTATGGACTCGACTCATATGACTGGGATTTCCATGAAAAAGATTGTGGGCAGAAAATGGGTGATCACTGTACACTTCTCTTCTGTTTCCTTTTTATATTTATATTTTACTTACTTCATTTAGCATTATGGACATGGAAAGACCTAATCTAAGATCTGCAAAAAAATATTTTGCCTTCAAATTCATACCGTGATCGTAGCATGCATGGACTCGACTCATATGACTGGGATTTCATTAAAAAGATTGTGGGCCGAAAATGGGTGATCACTGTACATTTCTCTTCTGTTTTCTATTTATATTTCTATTTTACCTCCTCAATTTAGCATTATGGACAGGGAAAGGCCTAATCTAAGATGTGCACAAAAATATTTTGCTTTCAAATTCATGCCGTGATCGTGGCATGCATGGACTCGATTCATATGACTGGGATTTCCATGAAAAAGATTGTGGGCCGAAAATGGGTGATCAGTGTACATTTCTCTTCTGTTTTCTATTTATATTTCTATTTTACCTTCTCAATTTAGCATTATGAACAGGGAAAGACCTAATCTATGATCTGCAAAAAAATATTTTGCCTTCAAATTCATACCGTGATCGTAGCATGCATGACTCGACTCATATGACTGGGATTTCCATGAAAAAGAATGTGGGCCGAAAATGGGTGATCACTGTACATTTCTCTTCTGTTTCCTATTTATATTTATATTTTCCTCCTCAATTTAGCATTATGGACAGGGAAAGGCCTAATCTAAGATGTGCACAAAAATATTTTGCTTTCAAATTCATACCGTGATCGTGGCATGCATGGACTCGATTCATATGACTGGGATTTCCATGAAAAAGATTGTGGTCCTAAAATGAATGATCACTGTACATTTCTCTTCTGTTTCCTATTTATATTTCAATTTTACCTTCTCAAAATAGCATTATGGTCAGGGAAAGACCTAAGCTAAAATCTGCACAAAAATATTTTGCCTTCAAATTCATACCGTGATCGTAGCATGAATGGACTCGACTCATATGACTGGGATTTCCATGAAAAAGTTTCTGGGCCGAAAATGGGTGATCACTGTACATTTCTCTTCTGTTTCCTATTTATATTTATATTTTACCTCCTCAATTTAGCATTATGGACAGGGAAAGACTTAATCTAAAATCTGCACAAAAATATTTTGCCTTCAAATTCATACCATGATCGTAGCATGCATGGACTCGACTCATATGACTGAGATTTCAATGAAAAAGATTGTGGGCCGAAAATGGGTGATCACTGTAAATTTCTCTTATGTTTCCTATTTATATTTCTATTTTACCTTCTCAATTCAGCATTATGGAGAGGGAAAGACCTAATCTAAAATCTGCACAAAAATATTTTGCCTTCAAATTCATACCGTGATCGTAGCATGCATGGACTCGACTCATTTGACTGGGATTTCCATGAAAAAGATTTTGGGCCGAAAATGGGTGATCACTGTACATTTCTCTTCGGTTTCCTATTTATATTTCTTTTTTACCTCCTCAATTTAGCATTATGGACAGGGAAAGACCTAATCTAAGATCTGCACATAAATATTTTGCCTTCAAATTCATACCGTGATAGTAGCATGCATGGACTCGACTTATATGACTGGGATTTCCATGAAAAATATTGTGGGCCGAAAATGGGTGATCACTGTACATTTCTCTTCTGTTTCCTATTTATATTTCTATTTTACCTCCTCAATTTAGCATTATGGACAGGGAAAGACCTAATCTAAGATCTGCACATAAATATTTTGCATTCAAATTCATACCGTGATAGTAGCATGCATGGACTCGACTCATATGACTGGGATTTCCATGAAAAATATTGTGGGCCGAAAATGGGTGATCACTGTACATTTCTCTTCTGTTTCCTATTCATATTTCTATTTTACCTCCTCAATTTAGCATTATGATCAGGGAAAAACCTAATCTAAGATCTGCACAAAAATATTTGCCATCAAATTCATACCGTGATAGTAGCATGCATGGACTCGACTCATATGACTGGGATTTCCATGAAAAATAATGTGGGCCGAAAATGGGTGATCACTGTAAATTTCTCTTATGTTTCCTATTTATATTTCTATTTTACCTTCTCAATTCAGCATTATGGAGAGGGAAAGACCTAATCTAAAATCTGCACAAAAATATTTTGCCTTCAAATTCATACCGTGATCGTAGCGTGCATGGACTCGACTCATATGACTGGGATTTCCATGAAAAAGTTTGTGGGCCGAAAATGGGTGATCACTGTACATTTCTCTTCTGTTTCCTATTTATATTTCTATTTTACCTCCTCAATTTAGCATTATGGACAGGGAAAGACCTAATCTAAAATCTGCACAAAAATATTTTGCCTTCAAATTCATACCGTGATCGTAGCGTGCATGGACTCGACTCATATGACTGGGATTTCCATGAAAAAGTTTGTGGGCCGCAAATGGGTGATCACTGTACATTTCTCTTCTGTTTCCTATTTATATTTTTTTTTACCTCCTCAATTTAGCATTATGGACAGGGAAAGACCTAATCTAAAATCTGCACAAAAATATTTTGCTTTCAAATTCATACCGTGATCGTAGCATCCATGGACTCGACTCATATGACTGGGATTTCCATGAAAAAGATTGTGGGCCGAAAATGGGTGATTGCTGTACATTTCTCTTCTGTTTCCTATTTCTATTTCTATTTTACTTCCTTCATTTAGCATTATGGACAGGGAAAGGCCTAATCTAAGCTCTGCAAAAAATATTTTGTTTTCAAATTCATACCGTGATCGTAGCATGTATGGACATGACTCATATGACTGGGATTTCCATGAAAAAGATTCTGGGCAGAAAATGGGGGATCACTGTACATTTCTCTTCTGTTTCCGATTTATATTTCTATTTTACTTCCTGCATTTAGCAATATTGACAGGGAAAGACCTAATCTAAGATCTGCAAAAAAATATTTTGCCTTCAAATTCATACCGTGATCGTAGCATGTATGGAATTGACTCATATGACTGGGATTTCCATGAAAATATTGTGGGCAGAAAATGGGTGATCTCTGTACATTTCTCTTCTGTTTCCTATTTATATTTATATTTTACTTCCTTCATTTAGCATTATGGACAGGGAAAGACATAATCTAAGATCTGCAAAAAAATATTTTGACTTCAAATTCATACCGTGATCGTAGCGTGCATGGACTCGACTCATATGACTGGGATTTCCATGAAAAAGATTGTGGGCCGAAAATGGGTGATCACTGTACATTTCTCTTCTGTTTCCTATTTATATTTAACTCCTCAATTTAGCATTATGGACAGGGAAAGACCTAATCTAAGATCTGCACAAAAATATTTTGCTTTGAACTTCATACCGTGATCGTAGCATGCATGGACTCGACTCATATGACTGGGATTTCCATGAAAAAGATTGTGGGCCGAAAATTGGTGATCACTGTACATTTCTCTTCTGTTTCCTAATTATATTTCTATTTTACTTCCTTCATTTCGCATTATGGACAGGGAAAGGCCTAATCTAAGATGTGCACAAAAATATTTTGCTTTCAAATTCATGCCGTGATCGTGGCATGCATGGACTCGATTCATATGACTGGGATTTCCATGAAAAAGATTGTGGGCCGAAAATGGGTGATCAGTGTACATTTCTCTTCTGTTTTCTATTTATATTTCTATTTTACCTTCTCAATTTAGCATTATGGACAGGGAAAGACCTAATCTATGATCTGCAAAAAAATATTTTGCCTTCAAATTCATACCGTGATCGTAGCATGCATGGACTCGACTCATTTGACTGGGATTTCCATGAAAAAGATTTTGGGCCGAAAATGGGTGATCACTGTACATTTCTCTTCGGTTTCCTATTTATATTTCTTTTTTACCTCCTCAATTTAGCATTATGGCCAGGGAAAACCTAATCTAAGCTCTGCACAAAAATATTTTGCCTTCAAATTCATACCGTGATCGTAGCATGCATGGACTCGACTCATATGACTGGGATTTCCATGAAAAGATTGTGGGCCGAAAATGGGTGATCACTGTACATTTCTCTTCTATTTCGTATTCATATTTCTATTTTACCTCCTCAATTTAGCATTATGGACAGGGAAAGACCTAATCTAAGATCTGCACATAAATATTTTGCCTTCAAATTCATACCGTGATAGTAGCATGCATGGACTCGACTCATATGACTGGGATTTCCATGAAAAATATTGTGGGCCGAAAATGGGTGATCACTGTACATTTCTCTTCTGTTTCCTATTCATATTTCTATTTTACCTCCTCAATTTAGCATTATGATCAGGGAAAAACCTAATCTAAGATCTGCACAAAAATATTTGCCATCAAATTCATACCGTGATAGTAGCATGCATGGACTCGACTCATATGACTGGGATTTCCATGAAAAATAATGTGGGCCGAAAATGGGTGATCAGTGTACATTTCTCTTCTGTTTTCTATTTATATTTCTATTTTACCTTCTCAATTTAGCATTATGGACAGGGAAAGACCTAATCTATGATCTGCAAAAAAATATTTTGCCTTCAAATTCATACCGTGATCGTAGCATGCATGGACTCGACTCATTTGACTGGGATTTCCATGAAAAAGATTTTGGGCCGAAAATGGGTGATCACTGTACATTTCTCTTCGGTTTCCTATTTATATTTCTATTTTACCTCCTCAATTTAGCATTATGGCCAGGGAAAGACCTAATCTAAGCTCTGTACAAAAATATTTTGCCTTCAAATTCATACCGTGATGGTAGCATGCATGGACTCGACTCATATGATTGAGATTTCCATGAAAAAGATTGTGGGCCGAAAATGGGTGATCACTGTACATTTCTCTTCTGTTTCCTATTTATATTTCTATTTTACCTCCTCAATTTAGCATTATGGACAGGGAAAGACCTAATCTAAGATCTGCACAAAAATATTTTGCCTTCAAATTCATACCGTGATCGCAGCATGCATGGATTCGACTCATATGACTGGGATTTCCATGAAAAAGATTGTGTGCCGAAAATGGGTGATCACTTTACATTTCTCTACTGTTTCCTATTTATATTTCTATTTTACCTCCTCAATTTAGCATTATGGACAGGGAAAGACCTAATCTAAGCTCTGCACAAAAATATTTTGCCTTCAAATTCATACCGTGATCGTAGCATGCATTGACACGACTCATATGACTGGGGTTTCCATGAAAAAGATTGTGGGCTGAAAATGGGAGATCACTGTACATTTCTCTTCTGTTTCCTATTTATATTTATATTTTACCTTCTCAATATAGCATTAAGGACAGGGAAAGACCTAATCTAAGCTCTGCACAAAAATATTTTGCTTTCAAATTCATACCGTGATCGTAGCATGCATGGACTCGACTCATATGACTGGGATTTCCATGAAAAAAATTGTGGGCCGAAAATGGGTGATCACTGTTCATTTCTCTTCTGTTTCATATTTATATTTATATTTTACTTCTTAAATTTAGCATTATGGACAGGGAAAGACCAAATTTAAGATCTGCAAAAAAATATTTTGCCTTCAAATTCATACCATGATCGTAGCATGCACTGACACGACTCATATGACTGGGATTTCCATGAAAAAGATTGTCGGCCGAAAATGGGTGATAACAGTACATATCTCTTCTGTTTCCTATTTCTATTTCTATTTATCTTCTCAATTTAGCATTGTAGACAGGGAAAGACCTAATCTAAGCTCTGCACAAAAATATTTTGCTTTCAAATTCATACCGTGATCGAAGCATGCATTGACACGACTCATATGTCTGGGATTTCCATGAAAAAGATTGTGTGCAGAAAATGGGTGATCACTGTACATTTCTCTTCTGCTTCCTATTTATATTTATATTTTACCTCCTCAATTTAGCATTATGGACAGGGAAAGACCTAATCTAAAATCTGCACAAAAATATTTTGCCTTCAAATTCATACCGTGATCGTAGCATGCATGGACTCGACTCATATGACTGGGATTTCCATGAAAAAGATGGTGTGCAGAAAATGGGTGATCACTGTACATTTCTCTTCTGTTTCCTATTTATATTTCTATTTTACCTCCTCAATTTAGAATTATGGACAGGTAAAGACCTAATCTAAAATCTGCACAAAAATATTTTGCCTTCACATTCATACCGTGATCGTAGCATGCATGGACTCGACTCATATGAAAGGGATTTACATAAAAAAGTTTGTGGGCCGAAAGTGGGTGATCTCTGTACATTTCTCTTCTGTTTCCTATTTATATTTATATTTTACCTCCTCAATTTAGCATTATGGACAGGGAAAGACCTAATCTAAAATCTGCACAAAAATATTTTGCCTTCAAATTCATACCGTGATTGTAGCATGCATGGACTCGACTCATATGACTGGGATTTCCATGAAAAAGATTGTGGGCCGAAAATGGGTGATCACTGTACATTTCTCTTCTGTTTCCTATTTATATTTATATTTTACCTCCTCAATTTAGCATTATGGACAGGGAAAGACCTAATCTAAAATCTGCACAAAAATATTTTGCCTTCAAATTCATACCGTGATAGTAGCATGCATGGACTCAACTCACATGACTGGGATTTCCATGAAAAACATTGTGGCCCGAAAATGGGTGTCACTGTACATTTCTTTTCTGTTTCCTATTTATATTTATATTTTACCTCCTCAATTTAGCATTATGGACAGGGAAAAGCCTAATCTAAGATCTGCACAAAAATATTTTGCTTTCAAATTCATACTGTGATTGTGGCATGCATGGACTCAACTCACATGACTGGGATTTCCATGAAAAAGATTGTCGGCCGAAAATGGGTGATAACAGTACATATCTCTTCTGTTTCCTATTTCTATTTCTATTTATCTTCTCAATTTAGCATTGTAGACAGGGAAAGACCTAATCTAAGCTCTGCACAAAAATATTTTGCTTTCAAATTCATACCGTGATCGAAGCATGCATTGACACGACTCATATGTCTGGGATTTCCATGAAAAAGATTGTGTGCAGAAAATGGGTGATCACTGTACATTTCTCTTCTGTTTCCTATTTATATTTATATTTTACCTCCTCAATTTAGCATTATGGACAGGGAAAGACTTAATCTAAAATCTGCACAAAACTATTTTGCCTTCAAATTCATACCTTGATCGTAGCATGCATGGACTCGACTCATATGACTGGGATTTCCATGAAAAAGATTGTGGGCAGAAAATGGGTGATCACTAAACATTTCTCTTCGGTTTCCTATTTATATTTATATTATACTTCCTCAATTTAGCATTATGGACAGGGAACAACCTAATCTAAGCTCTGCACAAAAATATTTTGCCTTCAAATTCATACCGGGATCGTAGCATGCATGGACTCGACTCATATGACTGGGATTTCCATGAAAAAGATTGTGTGCCGAAAATGGGTGATCACTGTACATTTCTCTTCTGTTTCCTATTTATATTTCTATTTTACCTCCTTAATTTAGCATTATGGACAGGGAAAGACCTAATCTAAAATCTGCACAAAAATATTTTGCCTTCAAATTCATACCGTGATCGTAGCATGCATGGACTCAACTCACATGACTGGGATTTCCATGAAAAACATTGTGGCCCGAAAATGGGTGATCACTGTACATTTCTTTTCTGTTTCCTATTTATATTTCTATTTTACCTCCTCAATTTAACATTATGGACAGGGAAAGAGGGAAAGACCTAATCTAAAATCTGCACAAAAATATTTTGCCTTCAAATTCATACCGTGATCGTAGCATGCATGGACTCGACTCATATGACTGATTTTCATGAAAAAGATTGTGGGCCGAAAATGGGTGGTCACTGTACGTTTCTCTCTGTTTCCTATTTATATTTATATTTTACCTCCTGAATTTAGCATTATGGACAGGGAAAGACCTAATCTAAAATCTGCACAAAAATATTTTGCCTTCAAATTCATACCGTGATCGTAGCATGCATGGACTCAACTCACATGACTGGGATTTCCATGAAAAAGATTGTGGCCCGAAAATGGGTGATCACTGTACATTTCTCTTCTGTTTCCTATTTATATTTATATTTTACCTCCTCAATTTAGCATTATGGACAGGGAAAGACCTAATCTAAAATCTGCACAAAACTATTTTGCCTTCAAATTCATACCGTGATCGTAGCATGCATGGACTCGACTCATATGACTGGGATTTCCATGAAAAAGATTGTGGCCCGAAAATGGGTGATCACTGTACATTTATCTTCTGTTTTCTATTTATATTTATATTTTACCTCCTCAATTTAGCATTATGGACAGGGAAAGACATAATCTAAGATCTGCACAAAACTATTTTGCCTTCAAATTCATACCGTCATCGTAGCATGCATGGACTCGACTCATATGACTGGGATTTCCATGAAAAAGATTGTGGGCCGAAAATGGGTGATCACTGTACATTTCTCTTCTGTTTCCTATTTATATTTATATTTTATCTCCTCAATTTAGCATTATGGACAGGGAAAGACCTAATCTAAAATCTGCACAAAAATATTTTGCCTTCAAATTCATACCGTGATCGTAGCATGCATGGACTCGACTCATATGACTGTGATATTCATGAAAAAGATTGTGGGCCGAAAATGGGTGGTCACTGTACGTTTCTCTCTGTTTCCTATTTATATTTATATTTTACCTCCTGAATTTAGCATTATGGACAGGGAAAGATCTAATCTAAAATCTGCACAAAAATATTTTGCCTTCAAATTCATACCGTGATCGTAGCATGCATGGACTCAACTCACATGACTGGGATTTCCATGAAAAAGATTGTGGCCCGAAAATGGGTGATCACTGTACATTTCTCTTCTGTTTCCTATTTATATTTATATTTTACCTCCTCAATTTAGCATTATGGACAGGGAAAGGCCTAATCTAAGATCTGCACAAAAATATTTTGCTTTCAAATTCATACCGTGATCGTGGCAGGCATGGACACGATTCATATGACTGGGATTTCCATGAAAAAGATTGTGGGCCGAAAATGGATGATCACTGTACATTTCTCTTCTGTTTCCCATTTATATTTATATTTTACCTCCTCAATTCAGCATTATGGACAGGGAAAGACCTAATCTAAAATCTGCACAAAACTATTTTGCCTTCAAATTCATACCTTGATCGTAGCATGCATGGACTCGACTCATATGACTGGGATTTCCATGAAAAAGATTGTGTGCCGAAAATGGGTGATCACTGTACATTTCTCTTCTGTTTCCTATTTATATTTATATTTTACTTCCTCAATTTAGCATTATGGACAGGGAACAACCTAATCTAAGCTCTGCACAAAAATATTTTGCCTTCAAATTCATACCGGGATCGTAGCATGCATGGACTCGACTCATATGTCTGGGATTTCCATGAAAAAGATTGTGTGCCGAAAATGGGTGATCACTGTACATTTCTCTTCTGTTTCCTATTTATATTTATATTTTACTTCCTCAATTTAGCATTATGGACAGGGAACAACCTAATCTAAGCTCTGCACAAAAATATTTTGCCTTCAAATTCATACCGGGATCGTAGCATGCATGGACTCGACTCATATGACTGGGATTTCCATGAAAAATATTGTGGGCCGAAAATGGGTGATTACTGTACATTTCTCTTCTGTTTCCTATTTATATTTATATTATACTTCCTCAATTTAGCATTATGGACAGGGAAAGACCTAATCTAAAATCTGCACAAAAATATTTTGCCTTCAAATTCATACCGTGATCGTAGCATGCATGGACTCAACTCACATGACTGGGATTTCCATGAAAACATTGTGGCCCGAAAATGGGTGATCACTGTACATTTCTTTTCTGTTTCCTATTTATATTTCTATTTTACCTCCTCAATTTAACATTATGGACAGGGAAAGACCTAATCTAAAATCTGCACAAAAATATTTTGCCTTCAAATTCATACCGTGATCGTAGCATGCATGGACTCGACTCATATGACGGTGATATTCATGAAAAAGATTGTGGGCCGAAAATGGGTGGTCACTGTACATTTCTCTCTGTTTCCTATTTATATTTATATTTTACCTCCTGAATTTAGCATTATGGACAGGGAAAGACCTAATCTAAAATCTGCACAAAAATATTTTGCCTTCAAATTCATACCGTGATCGTAGCATGCATGGACTCAACTCACATGACTGGGATTTCCATGAAAAAGATTGTGGCCCGAAAATGGGTGATCACTGTACATTTCTCTTCTGTTTCCTATTTATATTTATATTTTACCTCCTCAATTTAGCATTATGGACAGGGAAAGGCCTAATCTAAGATCTGCACAAAAATATTTTGCTTTCAAATTCATACCGTGATCGTGGCATGCATGGACACGATTCATATGACTGGGATTTCCATGAAAAAGATTGTGGGCCGAAAATGGATGATCACTGTACATTTCTCTTCTGTTTCCCATTTATATTTATATTTTACCTCCTCAATTCAGCATTATGGACAGGGAAAGACCTAATCTAAAATCTGCACAAAACTATTTTGCCTTCAAATTCATACCTTGATCGTAGCATGCATGGACTCGACTCATATGACTGGGATTTCCATGAAAAAGATTGTGTGCCGAAAATGGGTGATCACTGTACATTTCTCTTCTGTTTCCTATTTATATTTATATTTTACTTCCTCAATTTAGCATTATGGACAGGGAACAACCTAATCTAAGCTCTGCACAAAAATATTTTGCCTTCAAATTCATACCGGGATCGTAGCATGCATGGACTCGACTCATATGACTGGGATTTCCATGAAAAAGATTGTGTGCCGAAAATGGGTGATCACTGTACATTTCTCTTCTGTTTCCTCTTTATATTTCTATTTTACCTCCTTAATTTAGCATTATGGACTGGGAAAGACCTAATCTAAAATCTGCACAAAAATATTTTGCTTTCAAATTCATACCGTGATCGTAGCATGCATGGACTCGACTCACATGACTGGGATTTCCATGAAAAACATTGTGGCCCGAAAATGGGTGATCACTGTACATTTCTTTTCTGTTTCCTATTTATATTTCTATTTTACTTCCTCAATTTAACATTATGGACAGGGAAAGACCTAATCTAAAATCTGCACAAAAATATTTTGCCTTCAAATTCATACCGTGATCGTAGCATGCATGGACTCAACTCACATGACTGGGATTTCCATGAAAAAGATTGTGGCCCGAAAATGGGTGATCACTGTACATTTCTCTTCTGTTTCCTATTTATATTTATATTTTACCTCCTCAATTTAGCATTATGGACAGGGAACGACCTAATCTAAAATCTGCACAAAACTATATTGCCTTCAAATTCATACCGTGATCGTAGCATGCATGGACTCGACTCATATGACTGGGATTTCCATGAAAAAGATTGTGGCCCGAAAATGGGTGATCACTGTACATTTATCTTCTGTTTCCTATTTATATTTATATTTTATCTCCTCAATTTAGCATTATGGACAGGGAAAGACCTAATCTAAAATCTGCACAAAAATATTTTGCCTTCAAATTAATACCGTGATCGTAGCATGCATGGACTCGACTCATATGACTGGGATTTCCATGAAAAAGATTGTGGGCAGAAAATGGGTGATCACTAAACATTTCTCTTCGGTTTCCTATTTATATTTATATTATACTTCCTCAATTTAGCATTATGGACAGGGAACAACCTAATCTAAGCTCTGCACAAAAATATTTTGCCTTCAAATTCATACCGGGATCGTAGCATGCATGGACTCGACTCATATGACTGGGATTTCCATGAAAAAGATTGTGGGCCGAAAATGGGTGATCACTGTACATTTCTCTTCTGTTTCCTATTTATATTTATATTTTATCTCCTCAATTTAGCATTATGGACAGGGAAAGACCTAATCTAAAATCTGCACAAAAATATTTTGCCTTCAAATTCATACCGTGATCGTAGCATGCATGGACTCAACTCACATGACTGGGATTTCCATGAAAAAGATTGTGGCCCGAAAATGGGTGATCACTGTACATTTCTCTTCTGTTTCCTATTTATATTTATATTTTACCTCCTCAATTTAGCATTATGGACAGGGAACGACCTAATCTAAAATCTGCACAAAACTATATTGCCTTCAAATTCATACCGTGATCGTAGCATGCATGGACTCGACTCATATGACTGGGATTTCCATGAAAAAGATTGTGGCCCGAAAATGGGTGATCACTGTACATTTATCTTCTGTTTCCTATTTATATTTATATTTTATCTCCTCAATTTAGCATTATGGACAGGGAAAGACCTAATCTAAAATCTGCACAAAAATATTTTGCCTTCAAATTAATACCGTGATCGTAGCATGCATGGACTCGACTCATATGACTGGGATTTCCATGAAAAAGATTGTGGGCAGAAAATGGGTGATCACTAAACATTTCTCTTCGGTTTCCTATTTATATTTATATTATACTTCCTCAATTTAGCATTATGGACAGGGAACAACCTAATCTAAGCTCTGCACAAAAATATTTTGCCTTCAAATTCATACCGGGATCGTAGCATGCATGGACTCGACTCATATGACTGGGATTTCCATGAAAAAGATTGTGGGCCGAAAATGGGTGATCACTGTACATTTCTCTTCTGTTTCCTATTTATATTTATATTTTATCTCCTCAATTTAGCATTATGGACAGGGAAAGACCTAATCTAAAATCTGCACAAAAATATTTTGCCTTCAAATTCATACCGTGATCGTAGCATGCATGGACTCAACTCACATGACTGGGATTTCCATGAAAACATTGTGGCCCGAAAATGGGTGATCACTGTACATTTCTTTTCTGTTTCCTATTTATATTTCTATTTTACCTCCTCAATTTAACATTATGGACAGGGAAAGACCTAATCTAAAATCTGCACAAAAATATTTTGCCTTCAAATTCATACCGTGATCGTAGCATGCATGGACTCGACTCATATGACTGTGATATTCATGAAAAAGATTGTGGGCCGAAAATGGGTGGTCACTGTACATTTCTCTCTGTTTCCTATTTATATTTATATTTTACCTCCTGAATTTAGCATTATGGACAGGGAAAGACCTAATCTAAAATCTGCACAAAAATATTTTGCCTTCAAATTCATACCGTGACCGTAGCATGCATGGACTCAACTCACATGACTGGGATTTCCATGAAAAAGATTGTGGCCCGAAAATGGGTGATCACTGTACATTTCTCTTCTGTTTCCTATTTATATTTATATTTTACCTCCTCAATTTAGCATTATGGACAGGGAAAGGCCTAATCTAAGATCTGCACAAAAATATTTTGCTTTCAAATTCATACCGTGATCGTGGCATGCATGGACACGATTCATATGACTGGGATTTCCATGAAAAAGATTGTGGGCCGAAAATGGATGATCACTGTACATTTCTCTTCTGTTTCCCATTTATATTTATATTTTACCTCCTCAATTCAGCATTATGGACAGGGAAAGACCTAATCTAAAATCTGCACAAAACTATTTTGCCTTCAAATTCATACCTTGATCGTAGCATGCATGGACTCGACTCATATGACTGGGATTTCCATGAAAAAGATTGTGTGCCGAAAATCGGTGATCACTGTACATTTCTCTTCTGTTTCCTATTTATATTTATATTTTACTTCCTCAATTTAGCATTATGGACAGGGAACAACCTAATCTAAGCTCTGCACAAAAATATTTTGCCTTCAAATTCATACCGGGATCGTAGCATGCATGGACTCGACTCATATGACTGGGATTTCCATGAAAAAGATTGTGTGCCGAAAATGGGTGATCACTGTACATTTCTCTTCTGTTTCCTCTTTATATTTCTATTTTACCTCCTTAATTTAGCATTATGGACAGGGAAAGACCTAATCTAAAATCTGCACAAAAATATTTTGCTTTCAAATTCATACCGTGATCGTAGCATGCATGGACTCGACTCACATGACTGGGATTTCCATGAAAAACATTGTGGCCCGAAAATGGGTGATCACTGTACATTTCTTTTCTGTTTCCTATTTATATTTCTATTTTACTTCCTCAATTTAACATTATGGACAGGGAAAGACCTAATCTAAAATCTGCACAAAAATATTTTGCCTTCAAATTCATACCGTGATCGTAGCATGCATGGACTCGACTCATATGACTGATTTTCATGAAAAAGATTGTGGGCCGAAAATGGGTGGTCACTGTACGTTTCTCTCTGTTTCCTATTTATATTTATATTTTACCTCCTGAATTTAGCATTATGGACAGGGAAAGACCTAATCTAAAATCTGCACAAAAATATTTTGCCTTCAAATTCATACCGTGATCGTAGCATGCATGGACTCAACTCACATGACTGGGATTTCCATGAAAAAGATTGTGGCCCGAAAATGGGTGATCACTGTACATTTCTCTTCTGTTTCCTATTTATATTTATATTTTACCTCCTCAATTTAGCATTATGGACAGGGAACGACCTAATCTAAAATCTGCACAAAACTATATTGCCTTCAAATTCATACCGTGATCGTAGCATGCATGGACTCGACTCATATGACTGGGATTTCCATGAAAAAGATTGTGGCCCGAAAATGGGTGATCACTGTACATTTATCTTCTGTTTCCTATTTATATTTATATTTTACCTCCTCAATTTAGCATTATGGACAGGGAAAGACATAATCTAAGATCTGCACAAAACTATTTTGCCTTCAAATTCATACCGTCATCGTAGCATGCATGGACTCGACTTATATGACTGGGATTTCCATGAAAAAGATTGTGGGCCGAAAATGGGTGATCACTGTACATTTCTCTTCTGTTTCCTATTTATATTTATATTTTATCTCCTCAATTTAGCATTATGGACAGGGAAAGACCTAATCTAAAATCTGCACAAAAATATTTTGCCTTCAAATTCATACCGTGATCGTAGCATGCATGGACTCAACTCACATGACTGGGATTTCCATGAAAACATTGTGGCCCGAAAATGGGTGATCACTGTACATTTCTTTTCTGTTTCCTATTTATATTTCTATTTTACCTCCTCAATTTAACATTATGGACAGGGAAAGACCTAATCTAAAATCTGCACAAAAATATTTTGCCTTCAAATTCATACCGTGATCGTAGCATGCATGGACTCGACTCATATGACTGTGATTTTCATGAAAAAGATTGTGGGCCGAAAATGGGTGGTCACTGTACGTTTCTCTCTGTTTCCTATTTATATTTATATTTTACCTCCTGAATTTAGCATTATGTACAGGGAAAGACCTAATCTAAAATCTGCACAAAAATATTTTGCCTTCAAATTCATACCGTGATCGTAGCATGCATGGACTCAACTCACATGACTGGGATTTCCATGAAAAAGATTGTGGCCCGAAAATGGGTGATCACTGTACATTTCTCTTCTGTTTCCTATTTATATTTATATTTTACCTCCTCAATTTAGCATTATGGACAGGGAAAGACCTAATCTAAGATCTGCACAAAAATATTTTGCTTTCAAATTCATACCGTGATCGTAGCATGCATGGACTCGACTCATATGACTGGGATTTCCATGAAAAAGATTGTGGGCCGAAAATGGGTGATCACTGTACATTTCTCTTCTGTTTCCTATTTATATTTATATTTTATCTCCTCAATTTAGCATTATGGACAGGGAAAGACCTAATCTAAAATCTGCACAAAAATATTTTGCCTTCAAATTCATACCGTGATCGTAGCATGCATGGACTCAACTCACATGACTGGGATTTCCATGAAAACATTGTGGCCCGAAAATGGGTGATCACTGTACATTACTTTTCTTTTTCCTATTTATATTTCTATTTTACTTCCTCAATTTAACATTATGGACAGGGAAAGACCTAATCTAAAATCTGCACAAAAATATTTTGCCTTCAAATTCATACCGTGATCGTAGCATGCATGGACTCGACTCATATGACTGTGATTTTCATGAAAAAGATTGTGGGCCGAAAATGGGTGGTCACTGTACGTTTCTCTCTGTTTCCTATTTATATTTATATTTTACCTCCTGAATTTAGCATTATGGACAGGGAAAGACCTAATCTAAAATCTGCACAAAAATATTTTGCCTTCAAATTCATACCGTGATCGTAGCATGCATGGACTCAACTCACATGACTGGGATTTCCATGAAAAAGATTGTGGCCCGAAAATGGGTGATCACTGTACATTTCTCTTCTGTTTCCGATTTATATTTATATTTTACCTCCTCAATTTAGCATTATGGACAGGGAAAGACCTAATCTAAAATCTGCACAAAACTATTTTGCCTTCAAATTCATACCGTGATCGTAGCATGCATGGACTCGACTCATATGACTGGGATTTCCATGAAAAAGATTGTGGCCCGAAAATGGGTGATCACTGTACATTTCTCTTCTGTTTCCTATTTATATTTATATTTTACCTCCTCAATTTAGCATTATGGACAGGGAAAGACCTAATCTAAAATCTGCACAAAACTATTTTGCCTTCAAATTCATACCTTGATCGTAGCATGCATGGTCTCGACTCATATGACTGGGATTTCCATGAAAAAGATTGTGGGCCAAAAATGGGTGATCACTGTACATTTCTCTTCTGTTTCCTATTTATATTTTACCTCCTCAATTTAGCATTATGGACAGGGAAAGACCTAATCTAAAATCTGCACAAAACTATTTTGCCTTCAAATTCATACCGTGATCGTAGCTTGCATGGACTCAACTCACATGACTGGGATTTCCATGAAAAACATTGTGGCCCGAAAATGGGTGACCACTGTACATTTCTTTTCTGTTTCCTATTTATATTTATATTTTACCTCCTCAATTTAGCATTATGGACAGGGAAAGACCTAATCTAAAATCTGCACAAAAATATTTTGCATTCAAATTCATACCGTCATCGTAGCATGCATGGACTCGACTCATATGACTGGGATTTCCATGAAAAAGATTCTGGGCCGAAAATTGGTGATCACTGTACATTTCTCTTCTGTTTCCTATTTATATTTTTATTTTACCTCCTCAATTTAGCATTATGGACAGGAAAAGATATAATCTAAAATCTGCACAAAAATATTTTGCCTTCTAATTCATACCGTGATCGTAGCATGCATGTACTCGACTCATATGACTGGGATGTCCATGAAAAAGTTTGTGGGCCGAAAATAGGTGATCACTGTACATTTCTTTTCTGTTTCCTATTTATATTTATATTTTACCTCCTCAATTTAGCATTATGGACAGGGAAAGACCTAATCTAAGCTCTGCACAAAAATATTTTGCCTTCAAATTCATACCGTGATTGGAGCATGCATGGAATCGACTCATATGACTGGGATTTCCATGAAAAAGATTGTGTGCCGAAAATGGGTGATCACTGTACATTTCTGTTCTGTATTCTATTTATATTTCTATTTTACCTCCTCAATTTAGCATTATGGCCAGGGAAAGACCTAATCTAAGCTCTGCACAAAAATATTTTGCCTTCAAATTCATACCGTGATCGTAGCATGCATGGACTCGACTCATATGACTGGGATTTCCATGAAAAAGATTGTGGGCCGAAAATGGGTGATCACTGTACATTTCTCTTCTGTTTCCTATTTATATTTATATTTTACCTCCTAAATTTAGCATTATGGACAGGGAAAGAACTAATCTAAAATCTGCACAAAAATATTTTGCCTTCAAATTGATACCGTGATCGTAGCATGCATGGACTCGACTCATATGACTGGGATTTCCATGAAAAAGATTGTGGGCTGAAAATGGGTGATAACTGTACATTTCTCTTCTGTTTCCTATTTATATTTATATATACCTCCTCAATTTAGCATTATGGACAGTGAAAGACCTAATCTAAGCTCTGCACAAAAATATTTTGCCTTCAAATTCATACCGTGATCGTAGCATGCATGGACTCGACTCATATGACTGGGATTTCCATGAAAAAGATTGTGGGCCGAAAATAGGTGATCACTGTACATTTCTCTTCTGTTTCCTATTTATATTTCTTTTTTACCTCCTCAATTTAGCATTATGGCCAAAGAAAGACCTAATCTAAGATCTGCACAAAAATATTTTGCCCTCAAATTCATACCGTGATCGTAGCATGCATGGACACGACTCATATGCCTGGGATTTCCATGAAAAACTTTGTGGGCCGAAAACGTGTTATCACTGTACATTTCTCTTCTGTTTCCTATTTATATTTCTATTTTACCACCTCAATTTAGCATTATGGACAGGGAAAGACCTAATCTAAGATCTGCACAAAAATATTTTGCCTTCAAATTCATACCGTGATCGTAGCATGCATGTACTCGATTCATATGACTGGGATTTCCATGAAAAAGATTGTGGGCCGAAAATGGGTGATCACTGTACATTTCTCTTCTGTTTCCTATTTATATTCATATTTTACCTCCTCAATTTAGCATTATGGACAGGGAAAGACCTAATCTAAAATCTGCACAAAAATATTTTTCCTTCAAATTCATACCGTGATCGTAGCATGCATGGACTCGACTCATATGACTGGTATTTCCATGAAAAAGATTGTGGGCCGAGAATGGGTGATCACTGTACATTTCTCCTCTGTTTCCTATTTATATTTATATTTTACCTCCTCAATTTAGCATTATGGACAGGGAAAGACCTAATCTAAAATCTGCACAAAAATATTTTGCTTTCAAATTCATACCGTGATCGTAGCATGAATGGACTCGACTCACATGACTGGGATTTCCATGAAAAAGATTGTGGGCCGAAAATGGCTGATCACTGTACATTTCTTTTCTGTTTCCTATTTATATTTATATTTTACCTTCTCAATTTAGCATTATGGACAGGGAAAGGCCTAATCTAAGATGTGCACAAAAATATTTTGCTTTCAAATTCATACCGTGATCATAGAATGCATGGACTCGACTCATATGACTGGGATTTCCATGAAAAAGATTGTGGGCCGAAAATGGTTGATCACTGTACATTTCTCTTCTGTTTCCTATTTATATTCATATTTTACCTCCTCAATTTAGCATTATGGACAGGGACAGACCTAATCTAAAATCTGCACAAAAATATTTTGCTTTCAAATTCATACCGTGATCGTTGCATGCATGGACTCAACTCATATGACTGGGATTTCCATGAAAAAGATTGTGGGCCGAAAATGGGTGATCACTGTACATTTCTCTTCTGTTTCCTCTTTATATTTATATTTTACTTCCTTCATTTAGCATTATGGACAGGGAAAGACATAATCTAAGATCTGCAAAAAAATATTTTGACTTCAAATTCATACCGTGATCGTAGCATGCATGGACTCGACTCATATGACTGGGATTTCCATGAAAAAGATTGTGGGCCGAAAATGGGTGATCACTGTACATTTCTCTTCTGTTTCCTATTCATATTTAACTCCTCAATTTAGCATTATGGACAGAGAAAGACCTAATCTAAGATCTGCACAAAAATATTTTGCTTTCAACTTCATACCGTGATCGTAGCATGCATGGACTCGACTCATATGACTGGGATTTCCATGAAAAAGATTGTGGGCAGAAAATGGGTGATCACTGTACATTTCTCTTCTGTTTTCTATTTATATTTCTATTTTACCTTCTCAATTTAGCATTATGGACAGGGAAAGACCTAATCTAAGCTCTGCACAAAAATATTTTGCCTTCAAATTCATACCGTGATCGTAGCATGCATAGACTCGACTCATATGACTGGGATTTCCATGAAAAAGATTGTGGGCCGAAAATGGGTGATCACTGTACATTTCTCTTCTGTTTCCTATTTATATTTATATTTAAATCCTCAATTTAGCATTATGGACAGGGAAAGACCTAATCTAAGATCTGCAAAAAAATATTTTGCCTTCAAATTCATACCGTGATCGTAGCATGCATGGACTCGACTCATATGACTGGGATTTCATGAAAAAGATTGTGGGCCGAAAATGGGTGATCACTGTACATTTCTCTTCTGTTTCCTATTTATATTTCTATTTTACCTCCTCAATTTAGCATTATGGACAGGGAAAGGCCTAATCTAAGATGTGCACAAAAATATTTCGCTTTCAAATTCATGCCGTGATCGTGGCATGCATGGACTCGATTCATATGACTGGGATTTCCATGAAAAAGATTGTGGGCCGAAAATGGGTGATCAGTGTACATTTCTCTTCTGTTTTCTATTTATATTTCTATTTTACCTTCTCAATTTAGCATTATGGACAGGGAAAGACCTAATCTATGATCTGCAAAAAAATATTTTGCCTTCAAATTCATACCGTGATCGTATCATGCATGACTCGACTCATATGACTGGGATTTCCATGAAACAGAATGTGGGCCGAAAATGGGTGATCACTGTACATTTCTCTTCTGTTTCCTATTTATATTTATATTTTACTTCCTCAATTTAGCATTATGGACAGGTAAAGACCTAATCTAAGCTCTGCACAAAAATATTTTGCCTTCAAATTCATACCGTGATCGTAGCATGCATGGACTCGACACATATGACTGGGATTTCCATGAAAAAGATTGTGGGCCGAAAATGGGTGATCACTGTACATTTCTCTTCTGTTTCATATTTATATTTCTATTTTACGTCGTCAATTTAGCATTATGGAAAGGGAAAGACCTAATCTAAAATCTGCACAAAAATATTTTGCTTTCAAATTCATACCGTGATCGTAGCATGCATGACTCGACTCATATGACTGGGATTTCCATGAAAAAGATTGTGGGCCGAAAATGGGTGATCACTGTACATTTCTCTTCTGTTTCCTATTTATATTTATATTTTACATCCTCAATTTAGCATTATGGACAGTGAAAGACCTAATCTAAAATCTGCACAAAAATATTTTGCCTTCAAATTCATGCCGTGATCGTAGCATCCATTGACTCGACTCATATGACTGGGATTTCCATGAAAAAGATTGTGGGCCGAAAATGGGTGATCACGGTACATTTCTCTTCTGTTTTCTATTTATATTTATATTTTACCTACTCAATTTAGCATTATGGACAGGGAAAGACCTAATCTAAGCTCTGTACAAAAATATTTTGCCTTCAAATTCATACCGTGATGGTAGCATGCATGGACTCGACTCATATGACTGAGATTTCCATGAAAAAGATAGTGGCCCGAAAATGGGTGATCACTGTACATTTCTCTTCTGTTTCCTATTTATATTTCTTTTTTACCTCCTCAATTTAGCATTATGGACAGGGAAAGACCTAATCTAAGATCTGCACAAAAATATTTTGCCTTAAAATTCATACCGTGATCGTAGCATGCATAGACTCGACTCATATGACTGGGATTTCCATGAAAAGATTGTGGGCCGAAAATGGGTGATCACTGTACATTTCTCTTCTGTTTCCTATTTATATTTCTATTTTACCTCCTCAATTTAGCATTATGATCTGGGAAAAACCTAATCTAAGATCTGCACAAAAATATTTTGCCATCAAATTCATACCGTGATAGTCGCATGCATGGACTCGACTCATATGACTGGGATTTCCATGAAAAATAATGTGGGCCGAAAATGGGTGATCACTGTACATTTCTCTTCTGTTTCCTATTTATGTTTCTATTTTACCTCCTCAATTTAGCATTATGGACAGGGAAAGACCTAATCTAAGATCTGCACAAAAATATCTTGCCCTCAAATTCATACCGTGATCGTAGCATGCATGGACTCGAATCATATGACCGGGATTTCCATGAAAAAGATTCTGGGCCGAAAATGGGTGATCACTGTACATTTCTCTTCTGTTTCCTATTTATATTTCTATTTTACCTCCTCAATTTAGCATTATGGACAGGGAAAGACCTAATCTAAGATCTGCACAAAAATATTTTGCCTTCAAATTCATACCGTGATCGTAGCATGCATGGATTCGACTCATATGACTGGGATTTCCATGAAAAAGATTGTGGGCCGTAAATGGGTGATTACTGTACATTTCTCTTCTGTTTCCTATTTATATTTATATTTAACTTCCTCAATTTAGCATTATGGCCAGAGAAAGACCTAATCTAAGCTCTGCACAAAAATATTTTGCCTTCAAATTCATACCGTGATAGTAGCATGCATGGACTCGACACATATGACTGGGATTTCCCTGAAAAAGATTGTGGGCCGAAAATGGGTGATCACTGTACATTTCTCTTCTGTTTCATATTTATATTTCTATTTTACGTCGTCAATTTAGCATTATGGAAAGGGAAAGACCTAATCTAAAATCTGCACAAAAATATTTTGCTTTCAAATTCATACCGTGATCGTAGCATGCATGACTCGACTCATATGACTGGGATTTCCATGAAAAAGATTGTGGGCCGAAAATGGGTGATCAATGTACATTTCTCTTCTGTTTCATATTTATATTTATATATTACCTCCTCAATTTAGCATTATGGACAGTGAAAGACCTAATCTAAAATCTGCACAAAAATATATTGCCTTCAAATTCATGCCGTGATCGTAGCATGCATTGACTCGACTCATATGACTGGGATTTCCATGAAAAAGATTGTGGGCCGAAAATGGGTGATCACGGTACATTTCTCTTCTGTTTTCTATTTATATTTATATTTTACCTACTCAATTTAGCATTATGGACAGGGAAAGACCTAATCTAAGCTCTGTACAAAAATATTTTGCCTTCAAATTCATACCGTGATGGTAGCATGCATGGACTCGACTCATATGACTGAGATTTCCATGAAAAAGATAGTGGCCCGAAAATGGGTGATCACTGTACATTTCTCTTCTGTTTCCTATTTATATTTCTTTTTTACCTCCTCAATTTAGCATTATGGACAGGGAAAGACCTAATCTAAGATCTGCACATAAATATTTTGCCTTCAAATTCATACCGTGATAGTAGCATGCATGGACTCGACTCATATGACTGGGATTTCCATGAAAAATATTGTGGGCCGAAAATGGGTGATCACTGTACATTTCTCTTCTGTTTCCTATTTATATTTCTATTTTACCTCCTCAATTTAGAATTATGGACACGTAAAGACCTAATCTAAAATCTGCACAAAAATATTTTGCCTTCACATTCATACCGTGATCGTAGCATGCATAGACTCGACTCATATGACAGGGATTTACATGAAAATTTTGTGGGCCGAAAATGGGTGATCACTGTACATTTCTATTCTGTTTCCTATTTATATTTATATTTTACCTCCTCAATTTAGCATTATCGACAGGGAAAGACCTAACCTAAAATCTGCACAAAAATATTTTGCCTTCAAATTCATACTGTGAATGTGGCATGCATGGACTCGATTCATATGCCTGGGATTTCCATGAAAAAGATTGTGGGCCGAAAATGGGTGATCACTTTACATTTCTCTCTGTTTCCTATTTATATTTATATTTTACCTCCTCAATTTAACATTATGGACAGGGAAAGACCTAATCTAAAATCTGCACAAAAATATTTTGCCTTCAAATTCATACCGTGATCGTGGCATGCATGGACTCGACTCATATGACTGGGATTTCCATGAAAAAGATTGTGACCTTAAAATGGGTGATCACTGTACATTTCTTTTCTGTTTCCTATTTATATTTATATTTTACCACCTCAATTTAGCATTATGGACAGGGAAAGACCTAATCTAAGATCTGCACAAAAATATTTTGCTTTCAAATTCATACCGTGATCGTGGCATGCATGGACTCGATTCATATGACTGGGATTTCCATGAAAAAGATTGTGGGCCGAAAATGGGTGATCACTGTACATTTCTCTCTGTTTCCTATTTATATTTATATTTTACCTCCTCAATTTAAAATTATGGACAGGGAAAGACCTAATCTAAAATCTGCACAAAAATATTTTGCCTTCAAATTCATACCGTGATCGTGGCATGCATGGACTCGACTCATATGACTGGGATTTCCATGAAAAAGATTGTGGGCCGAAAAAGGGTGGTCACTGTACGTTTCTCTTCTGTTTCCTATTTATATTTATATTTTACCTCCTGAATTTAACATTATGGACAGGGAAAGACCTAATCTAAAATCTGCACAAAAATATTTTGCCTTCAAATTCATACCATGATTGTGGCCTGCATGGACTCGATTCATATGACTGGGATTTCCATGAAAAAGATTGTGGGCCGAAAATGGGTGATCACTGTACATTTCTCTCTGTTTCCTATTTATATTTATATTTTACCTCCTCAATTTAGCATTATGGACAGGGAAAGACATAATCTAAGATCTGCACAAAAATATTTTGCTTTCAAATTCATACCGTGATCGTGGCATGCATGGACTCGATTCATATGACTGGGATTTCCATGAAAAAGATTGTGGGCCGAAAATGGGTGGTCACTGTACGTTTCTCTCTGTTTCCTATTTATATTTATATTTTACCTCCTGAATTTAGCATTATGGACAGGGAAAGACCTAATCTAAAATCTGCACAAAAATATTTTGCCTTCAAATTCATACCGTGATCGTAGCATGCATGGACTTGACTCATATGACTGGGATTTCCATGAAAAAGATTGTGGGCCGAAAATGGGTGGTCACTGTACGTTTCTCTTCTGTTTCCTATTTATATTTATATTTTACCTCCTCAATTTAGCATTATGGACAGGGAAAGACCTAATCTAAAATCTGCACAAAAATATTTTGCCTTCAAATTCATACCGTGATCGTAGCATGCATGGACTTGACTCATATGACTGGGATTTCCATGAAAAAGATTGTGGCCTTAAAATGGGTGATCACTGTACATTTCTTTTCTGTTTCATATTTATATTTATATTTTACCACCTCAATTTAGCATTATGGACAGGGAAAGACCTAATCTAAGATCTGCACAAAAATATTTTGCTTTCAAATTCATACCGTGATCGTGGCATGCATGGACTCGATTTATATGACTGGGATTTCCATAAAAAAGATTGTGGGCCGAAAATGGGTGATCACTGTACATTTCTCTTCTGTTTCCAATTTATATTTATATTTTACCTCCTCAATTTAGCATTATGGACAGGGAAAGACCTAATCTAAAATCTGCACAAAAATATTTTGCCTTCAAATTCATACCGTGATCGTAGCATGAATGGACTCAACTCACATGACTGGGATTTCCATGAAAAAGATTGTGGGCAGAAAATGGGTGATCACTGTACATTTCTTTTCTGTTTCCTATTTATATTTATATTTTACCTCCTCAATTTAGCATTATGGACAGGGAAAGGCCTAATCTAAGATCTGCACAAAAATATTTTGCTTTCAAATTCATACCGTGATCGTAGCATGCATGGACTCAACTCACATGACTGGGATTTCCATGAAAAACATTGTGGCCCGAAAATGGGTGATCACTGTACATTTCTTTTCTGTTTCCTATTTATATTTCTATTTTACCTCCTCAATTTAACATTATGGACAGGGAAAGTCCTAATCTAATATCTGCACAAAAATATTTTGCCTTCAAATTCATACCGTGATCGTAGCATGCATGGACTCGACTCATATGACTGTGATTTTCATGAAAAAGATTGTGGGCCGAAAATGGGTGGTCACTGTACGTTTCTCTCAGTTTCCTATTTATATTTATATTTTACCTCCTCAATTTAGCATTATGGACAGGAAAAGATATAATCTAAAATCTGCACAAAAATATTTTGCCTTCTAATTCATACCGTGATCGTAGCATGCATTGAATCGACTCATATGACTGGGATGTCCATGAAAAAGTTTGTGGGCCGAAAATAGGTGATCACTGTACATTTCTTTTCTGTTTCCTATTTATATTTATATTTTACCTCCTCAATTTAGCATTATGGACAGGGAAAGACCTAATCTAAGCTCTGCACAAAAATATTTTGCCTTCAATTCATACCGTGATTGGAGCATGCATGGAATCGACTCATATGACTGGGATTTCCATGAAAAAGATTGTGTGCCGAAAATGGGTGATCACTGTACATTTCTGTTCTGTATTCTATTTATATTTCTATTTTACCTCCTCAATTTAGCATTATGGCCAGGGAAAGACCTAATCTAAGCTCTGCACAAAAATATTTTGCCTTCAAATTCATACCGTGATCGTAGCATGCATGGACTCGACTCATATGACTGGGATTTCCATGAAAAAGATTGTGGGCTGAAATGGGTGATCACTGTACATTTCTCTTCTGTTTCCTATTTATATTTATATTTACCTCCTCAATTTAGCATTATGGACAGTGAAAGACCTAATCTAAGATCTGCAAAAAAATATTTTGCTTTCAAATTCATACCGTGATCGTAGCATGCATGGACTCATATGACTGGGATTTCCATGAAAAAGATTGTGGGCCGAAAATGGGTGATCACTGTACATTTCTCTTCTGTTTCCTATTTATATTTATATTTTACCTCCTCAATTTAGCATTATGAACAGGGAAAGACCTAATCAAGATCTGCACAAAAATATTTTGCCTTCAAATTCATACCGTGATTGTAGCATGCATGGACTCGACTCATATGACTGGGATTTTCATGAAAAAGATTGTGGGCCGAAAATTGGTGATCACTGTATATTTCTCTTCTGTTTCCTATTTATATTTATATTTTACCTCCTAAATTTAGCATTATGGACAGGGAAAGACCTAATCTAAAATCTGCACAAAAATATTTTGGCTTCAAATTCATACCGTGATCGTAGCATGCATGGACTCAACTCACATGACTGGGATTTCCATGAAAAAGATTGTGGGCAGAAAATGCGTGATCACTGTACATTTCTCTTCTGTTTTCTATTTATATTTATATTTTACCTCCTCAATTTAGCATTATGGACAGGGAAAGATATTATCTAAGCTCTGCACACAAATATTTTGCCGTCAAATTCATACCGTGATCGTAGCATGCATGGACTTTGACTCATATGACTGGGATTTCCATGAAAAAGATTGTGGGCCGACAATTGGTGATCACTGTACACTTCTCTTCTGTTTCCTATTTATATTTACATTTTACCTCCTAAATTTAGCATTATGGACAGGGAAAGAACTAATCTAAAATCTGCACAAAAATATTTTGCCTTCAAATTCATACCGTGATCGTAGCATGCATGGACTCGACTCATATGACTGGGATTTCCATGAAAAAATTGTGGGCCGAAAATGGGTGATCACTGTACATTTCTCTTCTGTTTCCTATTTATATTTATATTTTACTTTCTCAATTTAGCATTATGGACAGGGAAAGACCTAATCTAAAATCTGTACAAAAAGAGTTTGCCTTCAAATTCATACCGTGATCGTAGCATGCATGGACTCGACTCATATGACTGGGATTTCCATGAAAAAGATTGTGGGCCGAAAATGGGTGATCACTGTATATTTTTCTTCTGTTTCCTATTTATATTTATATTTTACCTCCTCAATTTAGCATTATGGCCAGGGAAAGACCTAATCTAAGCTCTGCACAAAAATATTTTGCCTTCAAATTCATACCGTGATCGTAGCATGCATGGACTCGACTCATATGACTGGGATTTCCATGAAAAAGATTGTGGGCCAAAAATGGTTGATCACTGTACATTTCTCTTCTGTTTCCTATTCATATTTATATTTTACCTCCTAAATTTAGCATTATGGACAGGGAAAGACCTAATCTAAGATCTGCACAAAAATATTTTGCCTTCAAATTCATACCGTGATCGTAGCATGCATGGACTCGACTCATATGACTGGGGTTTCCATGAAAAAGATTGTGGGCCGAAAATAGGTGATCACTGTACATTTCTCTTCTGTTTCCTATTTATATTTCTATTTAAACTCCTCAATTTAGCATTATGTACAGGGAAAGATCTAATCTAAAATCTGCACAAAAATATTTTGCCTTCAAATTCATACCGTGATCGTAGCATGCATGGACTCGACTCATATGACTGGGATTTCCATGAAAAAGATTGTGTGCGGAAAATGGGTGATCAGTGTACATTTCTCTTCTGTTTCCTATTTATATTTCTATTTTACCTCCTCAATTTAGCATTATGGACAGGGAAAGACCTAATCTAAGAACTGCACAAAAATATTTTGCCTTCAAATTCATACCGTGATCGTAGCATGCATGGACTCGACTCATATGACAGGGATTTCAATGAAAAAGATTGTGGGCCGAAAAGGGGTGATCACTGTACATTTTTCTTCTGTTTCCTATTTATATTTATATTTTACCTCCTCAATTTAGCATTATGGCCAGGGAAAGACCTAATCTAAGCTCTGCACAAAAATATTTTGCCTTCAAATTCATACCGTGATCGTAGCATGCATGGACTCGACTCATATGACTGGGATTTCCATGAAAAAGATTGTGGGCCAAAAATGGTTGATCACTGTACATTTCTCTTCTGTTTCCTATTTATATTTTACCTCCTCAATTTAGCATTATGGACAGGGAAAGACATAATCTAAGATCTGCACAAAAATATTTTGCCTTCAAATTCATACCGTGATCGTAGCATGAATGGACTCGACTCATATAACTGGGATTTCCTTGAAAAAGATTGTGGGCCGAAAATGGGTGATCACTGTACATTTCTCTTCTGTTTCCTATTTATATTTCTATTTTACCTCCTCAATTTAGCATTATGGACATGGAAAGACCTAATCTAAGATCTGCACAAAAATATTTTGCCTTCAAATTCAAACCGTGATCGTAGCATGCATGGACTCGACTCATATGACTGGGATTTCCATGAAAAAAATTGTGGCGCGAAAATCGGTGATCACTGTACATTTCTCTACTGTTTCCTATTTATATTTATATTTTACCTCCTCAATTTAGCATTATGGCCAGGGAAAGACCTAATCTAAGCTCTGCACGAAAATATTTTGCCTTCAAATTCATACCGTGATCGTAGCATGCATGGACTCGACTCATATGACTGGGATTTCCATGAAAAAGATTGTGGGCCGAAAATAGGTGATCACTGTACATTTCTCTTCTGTTTCCTATTCATATTTCTATTTTACCTCCTCAATTTAGCATTATGGACAGGGAAAGATCTAATCTAAAATCTGCACAAAAATATTTTGCCTTCAAATTCATACCGTGATCGTAGCATGCATGGACTCGACTCATATGACTGGGATTTCCATGAAAAAGATTGTGGGCCGAAAATGGGTGATGACTGTACATTTCTCTACTGTTTCCTATTTATATTTCAATTTTACCTCCTCAAATTAGCATTATGGACAGGGAAAGACCTAATCTAAGATCTGCACAAAAATATTTTGCCCTCAAATTCATACCGTGATCGTAGCATGCATGGACACGAATCATATGCCTGGGATTTCCATGAAAAACTTTGTGGGCCGAAAACGGGTTATCACTGTACATTTCTCTTCTGTTTCCTATTTATATTTATATTTTACCTCCTCAATTTAGCATTATGGACAGGGAAAGACCTAATCTAAGATCCTCACAAAAATATTTTGCCTTCAAATTCATACCGTGATCGTAGCATGCATGTACTCGATTCATATGACTGGGATTTCCATGAAAAAGTTTGTGGCCCGAAAATGGGTGATCACTGTACATTTCTCTACTGTTTCCTATTTATATTTCTATTTTACCTCCTCAATTTAGCATTATGGACAGGGAAAGACCTAATCTAATATCTGCACAAAAATATTTTGCCTTCAAATTCATACCGTGATCGTAGCATGCATGGACTCGACGCATATGACTGGGATTTCCATGAAAAAGATTGTGCGCCGAAAATGGGTGATCACTGTACATTTCACTTCTGTTTCCTATTTATATTTACATTTTACCTCCTTAAATTAGCATTATAGACAGGGAAAGACCTAATCTAAGATCTGCACAAAAATATTTTGCCTTCAACTTCATACCGTGATCGTAGAATGCATGGACTCGACTCATATGACTGGGATTTCCATGAAAAAGATTGTGGGCCGAAAATGGGTGATCACTGTACATTTCTCTTCTGTTTTCTATTTATATTTCTATTTTAACTCCTTAATTTAGCATTATGGACAGGGAAAGACATAATCTAAAATCTGCACAAAAATATTTTGCCTTCAAATTCATACCTTGATCGTAGCATGCATGGACTCGACTCATATGACTGGGATTTCCATGAAAAAGATTGTGGGCCGAAAATGGGTCATCACTGTACATTTCTGTTCTGTTTCCTATTTATATTTCTATTTTACCTCCTCAATTTAGCATTATGGGCAGGGAAAGACCTAATCTAAAATCTGCACAAAAATATTTTGCCTTCAAATTCATACCGTGATCGTAGCATGCATGGACTCGACTCATATGACTGGGATTTCCATGAAAAAGATTGTGGGCTGAAAATGGGAGATCACTGTACATTTCTCTTCTGTTTCCTATTTATATTTATATTTTACCTCCTAAATTTAGCATTATGGACAGGGAAAGACCTAATCTAAAATCTGCACAAAAATATTTTGCCTTCAAATTCATACCGTGATCGTAGCATGCATGGACTCGACGCATATGACTGGGATTTCCATGAAAAAGATTGTGTGCCGAAAATGGGTGATCACTGTACATTTCACTTCTGTTTCCTATTTATATTTACATTTTACCTCCTTAAATTAGCATTATAGACAGGGAAAGACCTAATCTAAGATCTGCACAAAAATATTTTGCCTTCAAATTCATACCGTGATCGTAGAATGCATGGACTCGACTCATATGACTGGGATTTCCATGAAAAAGATTGTGGGCCGAAAATGGGTGATCACTGTACATTGCTCTTCTGTTTTCTATTTATATTTCTATTTTAACTCCTCAATTTAGCATTATGGACAGGGAAAGACTTAATCTAAAATCTGCACAAAAATATTTTGCCTTCAAATTCATACCTTGATCGTAGCATGCATGGACTCGACTCATATGACTGGGATTTCCATGAAAAAGATTGCGGGCCGAAAATGGGTGATCACTGTACATTTCTGTTCTGTTTCCTATTTATATTTCTATTTTACCTCCTCAATTTAGCATTATGGGCAGGGAAAGACCTAATCTAAAATCTGCACAAAAATATTTTGCCTTCAAATTCATACCGTGATCGTAGCATGCATGGACTCGACTCATATGATTGGGATTTCCATGAAAAAGATTGTGGGCTGAAAATGGGAGATCACTGTACATTTCTCTTCTGTTTCCTATTTATATTTATATTTTACCTCCTAAATTTAGCATTATGGACAGGGAAAGACCTAATCTAAAATCTGCACAAAAATATTTTGCCTGCAAATTCATACCGTGATCGTAGCATGCATGGACTCGACTCATATGATTGGGATTTCCATGAAAAAGATTTTGGGCAGAAAATGGGTGATCACTGTACATTTCTCTTCTGTTTCCTATTTATATTTATATTTTACCTCCTCAATTTAGCATTCTGGACAGTGAAAGACCTAATCTAAAATCTGCACAAAAATATTTTGCCTTGAAATTCATACCGTGATCGTAGCATGCATGGACTCGACGCATATGACTGGGATTTCCATGAAAAAGATTGTGCGCCGAAAATGGGTGATCACTGTACATTTCACTTCTGTTTCCTATTTATATTTACATTTTACCTCCTTAAATTAGCATTATAGACAGGGAAAGACCTAATCTAAGATCTGCACAAAAATATTTTGCCTTCAAATTCATACCGTGATCATAGAATGCATGGACTCGACTCATATGACTGGGATTTCCATGAAAAAGATTGTGGGCCGAAAATGGGTGATCACTGTACATTGCTCTTCTGTTTTCTATTTATATTTCTATTTTAACTCCTCAATTTAGCATTATGGACAGGGAAAGACTTAATCTAAAATCTGCACAAAAATATTTTGCCTTCAAATTCATACCTTGATCGTAGCATGCATGGACTCGACTCATATGACTGGGATTTCCATGAAAAAGATTGTGGGCCGAAAATGGGTGATCACTGTACATTTCTGTTCTGTTTCCTATTTATATTTCTATTTTACCTCCTCAATTTAGCATTATGGGCAGGGAAAGACCTAATCTAAGATCTGCACAAAAATATTTTGCCTTCAAATTCATACCGTGATCGTAGCATGCATGGACTCGACTCATATGATTGGGATTTCCATGAAAAAGATTTTGGGCAGAAAATGGGTGATCACTGTACATTTCTCTTCTGTTTCCTATTTATATTTATATTTTACCTACTCAATTTAGCATTATGGACAATGAAAGACCTAATCTAAAATCTGCACAAAAATATTTTGCCTTGAAATTCATACCGTGATCGCAGCATGCATGGACTCGACTCATATGACTGGGGTTTCCATGAAAAAGATTTTGGGCAGAAAATGGGTGATCACTGTACATTTCTCTTCTGTTTCCTATTTATATTTATATTTTACCTCCTCAATTTAGCATTATGGACAGGGAAAGACCTAATCTAAAATGTGCACAAAAATATTTTGCCTTCAAATTCATACCGTGATCCTAGAATGCATGGACTGTACTCATATGACTGGGATTTTCATGACAAAGATTGTGGGCCGAAAATGGGTGATCACTGTACATTTCTCTTCTGTTTCGTATTCATATTTCTATTTTAACTCCTCAATTTAGCATTATGGACAGGGAAAGACCTAATCTAAAATCTGCACAAATATATTTTGCCTTCAAATTCATACCGTGATCGTAGCATGCATGGACTCGACTCATATGACTGGGATTTCCATGAAAAAGATTGTGGGCTGAAAATGGGTGATCACTGTACATTTCTCTTCATTTTCCTATTCATAATTCTATTTTACCTCCTCAATTTAGCATTATGGACGGGGAAAGACCTAATCAAGATCTGCACAAAAATATTTTGCCTTCAAATTCATACGGGGATCGTAGCATGCATGGACTCGACTCATATGACTGGGATTTCCATGAAAAAGATTGTGGGCCGAAAATGGGTGATCACTGTACATTTCTCTTCTGTTTCCTATTTATATTTCTATTTTACCTCCTCAATTTAGCATTATGGACAGGGAAAGACCTAATCTAAAATCTGCACAAATATATTTTGCCTTCAAATTCATACCGTGATCGTAGCATGCATGGACTCGACTCATATGACTGGGATTTCCATGAAAAAGATTGTGGGCTGAAAATGGGTGATCACTGTACATTTCTCTTCATTTTCCTATACATAATTCTATTTTACCTCCTCAATTTAGCATTATGGACGGGGAAAGACCTAATCAAGATCTGCACAAAAACATTTCGCCTTCAAATTCATACCGTGATCGTAGCATGCATGGACTCAACTCATATGACTGGGATTTCCATGAAAAAGATTGTGGGCCGAAAATGGGTGATCACTGTACATTTCTCTTCTGTTTCCTATTTATATTTCTATTTTACCTCCTCAATTTAGCATTATGGACTGGGAAAGACCTAATCGAAGCTCTGCACAAAAATATTTTGCCTTCAAATTAATACCGTGATCGTAGCATGCATGGACTCGACTCATATGACTGGGATTTCCATGAAAAAGATTGTGTGCCAAAAATGGGTGATCACTGTACATTTCTCTTCTGTTTCCTATTTTTATTTCTATTTTACCTCCTCAATTTAGCATTATGGACAGGGAAAGACCTAATCTAAAATCTGCACAAAAATATTTTGCCTTCAAATTCATACCGTGATCGTAGCATGCATGGACTCGACTCATATGACTGGGATTTCCATGAAAAAGATTGTGGGCCGAAAATGGGTGATCACTGTACATTTTTTTTCTGTTTCCTATTTATATTTATATTTTACCTCCTCAATTTAGCATTATGGACAGGGAAAGACCTAATCTAAGATCTGCACAAAATTATTTAGCCTTCAAATTCATACCGTGATCGTAGCATGAATGGACTCGACTCATATGACTGGGATTTCCATGAAAAAGATTGTGGTCACAAAATGGTTGATCACTGTACATTTCTCTTCATTTTCCTATTGATATTTCTATTTTACCTCCTCAATTTAGCATTATGGACAGGGAAAGACAATCTAAAATCTGCACAAAAATATTTTGCCTTCAAATTCATACTGTGATCGTAGCATGCATGGACTCGACTCATATGACTGGGATTTCTATGAAAAAGATTGTGGGCCGAAAATGCGTGATCACTGTATATTTCTCTTTTGTTTCCTATTTATATTTCTATTTTACCTCCTCAATTTAGCATTATGGACAGGGAAAGACCTAATGTAAGCTCTGTACAAAAATATTTTGCCTTCAAATTCATACCGTGATCGTAGCATGCATGGACTCGACTCATATGCCTGGGATTTCGATGAAAAAGATTGTTGGCCGAAAATGGGTGATCACTGTACATTTCTCTACTGTTTCCTATTTATATTTCTATTTTACCTCCTCAATTTAGCATTATGGACAGGGAAAGACCTAATCTAAGATCTGCACAAAAATATTTTGCCTTCAAATTCATACCGTGATCGTAGCATGCATGGACTCGACTCATATGACTGGGATTTCCATGAAAAAGATTGTGGGCCGAAAATGGGTGATCACCGTACATTTCTCTTCTGTTTTCTATTTATATTTATATTTTACCTCCTCAATTTAGCATTATGGACAGGGAAAGACCTAATCTAAAATCTGCACAAAAAAATTTACTGCAAATTCATACCGTGATCGTAGCATGCATGGACTCGACACATATTACTGGGATTTCCATGAAAAACTTTGTGGGCCGAAAATGGGTGATCACCGTACATTTCTCTTCTGTTTTCTATTTATATTTATATTTTACCTCATCAATTTAGCATTGTGGACAGGGAAAGACCTAATCTAAAATCTGCACAAAAATATTTTGCTTTCAAATTCATTCCGTGATCGTAGCATGCATGAACTCGACTCATATGACTGGGATTTCCATGAAAAAGATTGTGGGCCGAAAATGGGTGATCACTGTACATTTCTCTTCTGTATTCTATTTATATTTCTATTTTACCTCCTCAATATAGCATTATGGCCAGGGAAAGACCTAATCTAAGATCTGCACAAAAATATTTTGCCTTCAATTTCATACCGAGATCGTAGCATGCATGGACTCGACTCATATGACAGGGATTTCCATGAAAAAGATTGTGGGCAGAAAATGGGTGATCACTGTACATTTCTCTTCTGTTTCCTATTTATATTTATATTTTACCTCCTTAATTTAGCATTATGGACAGGGAAAGACATAATGTAATCTCTGCACAAAAATATTTTGCATCCAAATTCATAGCGTGATGATAGCATGCATGGACTCGACTCATATGACTGGGATTTCCATGAAAAAGATTATGGGCCGAAAATGGGTGATCACTGTACATTTCTCTTCTGTTTCCTATTTATATTTATATTTTACCTCCTCAATTTAGCAGTATGGACAGGGAATGACCTAATCTAAAATCTGCACAAAAATATTTTGCCTTCAAATTCATACCGTGATCGTAGCATGCATGGACTCGACTCATATGACTGGGATTTCCATGAAAAAGATTGTGGGCCGAAAATGGGTGATCACCGTACATTTCTCTTCTGTTTTCTATTCATATTTATATTTTACCTCCTTAATTTAGCATTATGGACAGGGAAAGACCTAATCTAAAATCTGCACAAAAATATTTTGCCTTCAAATTAATACCGTGATCGTAGGATGCATGGACTCGATTCATATGACTGGGATTTCCATGAAAAAGATTTGGGGCACAAAATGGGTGATCACTGTACATTTCTCTACTGTTTCCTTTGTATATTTCTATGTTACCTACTCAATTTAGCATTATGGACAGGGAAAGACCTAATGTAAGATCTGCACAAAAATATTTGCCTTCAAATTCATACCCTGATCGTAGCATGCATGGACTCGACTCATATCACTATGATTTCCATGAAAAAGATTGTGGGCCGAAAATGGGTGATTACTGTACATTTCTCTTCTGTTTCCTATTTATATTTCTATTTTACCTCCTCAATTTAGCATTATGGACAGATAAAGACCTAATCGAAGATCTGCACAAAAATATTTTGCCTTCAAATTCATACCGTGAACGTAGCATGCATGGACTCCACTCATATGACTGGGATTTCCATGAAAAAGATTGTGGGCCGGAAATAGATGATCACTGTACATTTCTCTTATGTTTCCTATTTATATTTTACCTCCTCAATTTAGCATTATGGACAGGGAAAGACCTAATCTAAGATCTGCACAAAAATATTTTGCCTTCAAATTCATACCGTGATCGTAGCATGCATGGACTCGGCTCATATGACTGGGATTTCCATGAAAAAAATTGTGGGCCGAAAATGGGTGATCACTGTACATTTCTCTTCTGTTTCCTATTTATATTTCTATTTTACCTCCTCAATTTAGCATTATGGACAGGGAAAGACCTAATCTAAGATCTGCACAAAAATATTTTGCCTTCAAATTCATACCGTGATCGTAGCATGCATGGACTTGACTCATATGACTGGGATTTCCATGAAAAAGATTGTGGGCCGAAAATGGGTGATCACTGTACATTTCTCTTCTGTTTCCTATTTATATTTCTATTTTATCTCCTCAATTTAGCATTATGGACAGGGAAAGACCTAATGTAAGCTCTGCACAAAAATATTTTGCCTTCAAATACATACCGTGATCGTAGCATGCATGGACTCGACTCATATGACTGGGATTTCCATGAAAAAGATTATGGGCCGAAAAGGGGTGATCACTGTACATTTCTCTTCTGTTTCCTATTTATATTTATATTTTACCTCCTTAATTTAGCCTTATGGCCAGGGAAAGACCTAATCTAAAATCTGCACAAAAATATTTTGCCTTCAAATACATACCGTGATTGTAGCATGCATGGACTCGACTCATATGACTGGGATTTCCATTAAAAAGATTGTGGGCCGAAAATGGGTGATCACTGTACATTTCTCTTCTGTTTCCTATTTATATTTCTATTTTACCTCCTCAATATCGCATTATGGACAGGGAAAGACCTAATCTAAGCTCTGCACAAAAATATTTTGCCTTCAAATTCATACCGTGATCGTAGTATGCATGGACTCGACTCATATGACTGGGATTTCCATGAAAAAGATTGTGGGCCGAAAATTGATGATCACTGTACATTTCTCTTCTGTTTCCTATTTATATTTCTATTTTACCTCCTCAATTTAGCATTATGGACCGGGAAAGACCTAATCTAAGATGTGCACAAAAATATTTTGCCTTCAAATTCATACCGTGATCGTAGCATGCATGGACTCGACTCATATGACTGGGATTTCCATGAAAAAGATTGTGGGCAGAAAATGGGTGATCACTGTACATTTCTCTTCTGTTTCCTTTATATATTTCTATTTTACATCCTCAATTTAGCATTATGGACAGGGAAAGAACTAATCTAAGATCTGCAGAAAAATATTTAGCCTTCAAATTCATACCGTGATCGTACCATGCATGGACTCGACTCATATGACTGGGCTTTCCATGAAAAAGATAGTGGGCCGAAAATGGGTGATCACTGTACATTTCTCTTCTGTTTCCTATTTATATTTCTATTTTACCTCCTCAATTTAGCATTATGGACAGGGAAAGACCTAATCTAAGATCTGCACAAAAATATTTTGCCTTCAAATTCATACCGTGATCGTAGCATGCATGGACTCGACTCATATGACTGGGATTTCCATGAAAAAGTTTGTGGGCCGAAAATGGGTGATCACTGTACATTTCTCTTCTGTTTCCTATTTATATTTCTATTTTACCTCCTCAATTTAGCATTATGGCCCGGGTAAGACCTAATCTAAGCTCTGCACAAAAATATTTTGCCTTCAAATTCATACCGTGATCTTAGCATGCATGGACTCGACTCATATGACTGGGATTTCCATGAAAAAGATTGTGAACCGAAAATGGGTGATCACTGTACATTTCTCTTCTGTTTCCTATATATATTTCTATTTTACCTCCTCAATTTAGCATTATGGACAGAGAAAGACCTACTCTAAGATCTGCACAAAAATATTTTGCCTTCAAATTCATACCGTGATCGTAGCATACATGGACTCGACTCACATGACTGGGATTTCCATGAAAAAGTTTGTGGGCCGAAAATGGGTGATTACTGCACATTTCTCTTCTGTTTCCTATTTATATTTCTATTTTACCTCCTCAATTTAGCATTATGGACAGATAAAGACCTAATCGAAGATCTGCACAAAAATATTTTGCCTTCAAATTCATACCGTGAACGTAGCATGCATGGACTCCACTCATATGACTGGGATTTCCATGAAAAAGATTGTGGGCCGGAAATAGATGATCACTGTACATTTCTCTTATGTTTCCTATTTATATTTTACCTCCTCAATTTAGCATTATGGACAGGGAAAGACCTAATCTAAGATCTGCACAAAAATATTTTGCCTTCAAATTCATACCGTGATCGTAGCATGCATGGACTCGGCTCATATGACTGGGATTTCCATGAAAAAAATTGTGGGCCGAAAATGGGTGATCACTGTACATTTCTCTTCTGTTTCCTATTTATATTTCTATTTTACCTCCTCAATTTAGCATTATGGACAGGGAAAGACCTAATCTAAGATCTGCACAAAAATATTTTGCCTTCAAATTCATACCGTGATCGTAGCATGCATGGACTTGACTCATATGACTGGGATTTCCATGAAAAAGATTGTGGGCCGAAAATGGGTGATCACTGTACATTTCTCTTCTGTTTCCTATTTATATTTCTATTTCATCTCCTCAATTTAGCATTATGGACAGGGAAAGACCTAATGTAAGCTCTGCACAAAAATATTTTGCCTTCAAATACATACCGTGATCGTAGCATGCATGGACTCGACTCATATGACTGGGATTTCCATGAAAAAGATTATGGGCCGAAAAGGGGTGATCACTGTACATTTCTCTTCTGTTTCCTATTTATATTTCTATTTTACTTCCTCAATTTAGTATTATGGACAGGGAAAGACCTAATCTAAGATCTGCACAAAAATATTTTGCCTTCAAATTCATACCGTGATCTTAGCATGCATGGACTCGACTCATATGACTGGGATTCCCATGAAAAAGATTGTGGGCAGAAAATGGGTGATCACTGTACATTTCTCTTCTGTTTCCTATTTATATTTATATTTTACTTCCTCAATTTAGCATTATGGACAGGGAAAGACCTAATCTAAGATCTGCAAAAAATATTTTGCCATCAAATTCATACCGTGATCGTAGCATGCATGGACTCGACTCATATGACTGGGATTTCCAAGAAAAAGATTGTGGCCAGAAAATGGGTGATCACTGTATATTTTTCTGTTTCTTATTCATATTTATATTTTACTTCCTCAATTTAGCATTATGGACAGCGAAAGACCTAATCTAAGATTTGCAAAAACATATTTTGCCTTCAAATTGATACAGTGATCGTAGCATGCATGGACACGTCTCATATGGCTGGGGTTTCCATGAAAAAGATTGTCGGCAGAAAATGGGTGATCACTGTACATTTCTCTTCTGTTTCCTATTTATATTTATATTTTACTTCCTTTATTTAGCATTATTGACAGGGAAAGACCTAATCTAAAATCTGCAAAAAAATATTTTGACTTCAAATTCATATCGTGATCGTAGCATGCATGGATTCGACTCATATGACTGGGATTTCCATGTAAAAGATTGTGGGCAGAAAATGGGTGATCACTGTACATTTCTCTTCTGTTTCTTATTTATATTTATATTTTACTTCCTCAATTTAGCATTATGAACAGGGAAAGACCTAATCTAAGATCTGCAAAAAATATTTTGCCTTCAAATTCATTCCGTGATCGTAGCATGCACGGACTCGACTCATATGACTGGGATTTCCATGAAAAAGATTGTGGGCTGAAAAAAGGTGATCACTGAACATTTCTCTTCTATTTCCTATTTATATTTCTATTTTACTTCCTCAATTTAGCATTATGGACAGGGAAAGACCTAATCTAAGATGTGCAAAAAAATATTTTGCCTTCAAATTCATACCGTGATCGTAGCATGTATGGACTCGACTCATATGACTGGGATATCCATGAAAAAGATTGTGGGAAGAAAATGGGTGATCACTGTACATTTCTCTTCTGTTTCCTATTTATATTTATATTTTACTTCCTTCATTTAGCATTATGGACGGGGAAAGACTTAATCTAAGCTCTGCAAAAAAATATTTTGCCTTCAAATTCGTACCGTGATCGTAGCATGCATGGACTCGACTCATATGACTGGGATTTCCATGAAAAAGATTGTGGGCAGAAAATGGGTGATCACTGTACATTTCTGTTCTGTATTCTATTGATATTTCTATTTTACCTCCTCAATTTAGCATTATGGATAGGGAAAGACCTAATCTAAGCTCTGCACAAAAATATTTTGCCTTCAAATTCATACCGTGATCGTAGAATGCATGGACTCGACTCATATGACTGGGATTTCCATTAAAAAGTTTCTGGGCCGAAAATGGGTGATCACTATACATTTCTCTTCTGTTTCCTATTTATATTTCTATTTTACCTCGTCAATTTAGCATTATGGATAAGGAAAGACCTAATCTAAAATCTGCACAAAAATATTTTGCCTTCAAATTCATACCGTGATCGTAGCAAGCATGGACTCGAATCATATGACTGGGATTTCCATGAAAAAGATTGTGGGCAGAACATAGGTGGTCACCGTACATTTCTCTTCTGTTTCCTATTTATATTTCAATTATACATCTTTAATTTAGCATTATGGACTGGGGAAGATATAATCTAAGATCTGCAAAAACATATTTTGCCTTCAAATTCATGCCGTTATCTTTGCGGACACCGTAAAGTGACAACGGTGACAGTATTGACATGGTCGAAGCTGCTGTTTGCCGCAGGAAAGCGAACGAATAATGCTTGTAGCCATGGACAGAATGAGAGATTCCACACAATTTGATACCAATTTGCAAGAGATTCCAGCTACTGGAAAAAATTCATAATGCAATGAATTGGGGGATGCCCCCCCATTTATGGTGCGCATGAAAATACCAACAAATTCACTAACGCTATGTCCCGTATCGTCGAAGGTCACTCCCTCCACACACAAGCGACTGAAATAAACATTTGACTGATGGAGACAGCAGGAAATTCCCCACAATCTGATATCTATCTCATGAGGATCCCCAAGACAGGAAAAAGTAGAAATTCGATCTCTTCGAGCAAACCGCTTTTCGAACACCGTAAAGTGCCAACGGTGACAGCAGGGACATAGACGAAGCTGCAGTTTGCAGCATGAAAGCGAACGAAAAATGCTTGTAGCCATTCACAGTGTGAGAGATTCCACACAATTTGATACCAATTTGGAAGAGATTCCATCTACTGGAAAAAATTTATAAAGCAATGAATTGGGGGCTTCACCCCCAGTTTTGGGGGCGCATGAAAATTACAACAAATTTACTAACGCTAGGTCCCGAATAGTCGAAGGTCACTCCCTCCCCACACAAGCGACTGAAATAAACCTATGTCTGATGGAGTCAGCAGGAAATTCCAGACAATCTGACATCTATCTCATGAGGATCCCCTAGAGAGAAAAAATAGAAATGTGATCTCTTCGAGGAAACCGCTTTTTGGACACCGTAAAGTGCCAACGGTGACAGCAGTGACATGTTCGAAGCTGCAGTATGCCGCATGAAAGCGAACGAAAAATGCTTGTAGCCATGCACAGAGTGAGTGATTCCACACAATTTGATACCAGTTTGGAGGAGATTCCAACTACTGGAAAAAATTTATAAAGCAATGAATTGGGGGAGGCCCCACAGTTTTGGTGCGCATAAAAATTCCAACAAATTCACTAACGCTAGGTCCCGAATCGTTGAAGGTCACTCCCTCCCCACACAAGCGACTGAAATAAACATTTGACTGATGGAGTCAGCAGGAAATTTCACACAATCTGACGTCTATTTCATGAGGATCCCCTAGAGAGGAAAAAGTAGAAATACGATCACTTCGAGCAAACCGCTTTTCGGAAACCGTAAAGTGCCAACGGTGACAGCAGTGACATGTTCGAAGCTGCAGTATGCCGCATGAAAGCGAACGAAAAATGCTTGTAGCCATGCACAGAGTGAGATATTCCACAAATTTGATAACAATTTGGAAGAGGATCCACTACTGGAAAAAATTTATAAAACAATGAATTGGGGGAGGGACCCCCCCCAGTTTTGGTGCGCATGAAAATTCCAAGAAATTCACTAACGCTAGGTCCCGAATCGTCGAATCTCACTCCCTCCCCACACGAGCAACTGAAATAAACCTTTGAATGATGGAGTCAGCAGGAAATTCCCCACAATCTGACATCTATCTCCTGAGGATCCCCTGGAGAGGAAAAAACTGAAATGTGATCTCTTTGAGCAAACCGCTTTTCAGACACCGTACGGTGACAGCAGTGACATGGTCGAAGCTGCAGTTTGCCGCATGAAAGCGAACAAATAATGCTTGTAGCCATGGACAGAGTGAGAGATTCCAAACAATTTGATACCAATTTGGAAGATATTCCAGCTACTGGAAAAAAATTTATAAAGCAATGAATTGGGGGAACCCCCGCCCAGTTTTGATGCGTATTGAAATACCAACAAATTCACTAACGCTAGGTCCCGAATCGTCGAAGGTCACTCCCTCCCCACTCAAGCGACTGAAATAAACCTTTGACTGATGGAGTCAACAGGAAATTCCCCACAATCTGACATCTCATGAGGATCCCCAAGAGAGGAAAAAGTAGAAATGGGATCTCTGCGAGCAAACCGCTTTTCAGACATCATAAAGTGCCAACGGTGACAGCAGTGACATGGTCGAAGCTGCAGTTTGCCGAATGAAAGCGAACGAAAAATGCTTGTAGCCATGCACAGAGTGAGAGATTTCACACAATTTGATACCTATTTGGAAGAGATTCCAGCTACTGGAAAAAAATTATAAAGCAATGAATTGGGGGAGGTCCCCCCCCAGTTTTGGTGCGCATGAAAATTCCAACAAATTCACTAACGCTAGGTCCCGAATCGTCGAAGGTCACTCCCTCCCCACACAAGCGACTGAAATAAACATTTGACTGATGTAGTCAGCAGGAAATTCCCCACAATCTGACATCTATCTGATGAGGATCCCCTGGAGAGGAAAAAATAGAAATGCGATCTCTTCGAGCAAACCGCTTTTCGGACACCGTACTGTGACAGCAGTGACATGGTCGAAGCTACAGTTTGCCGCATGAAAGTGAATGAAAAATGCTTGTAGCCATGCACAGAGTGAGAGATTCGGCAGAATTTGATACCAATTTGGAAGAGATTCCAGCTACTGGAAAAAATTTATAATGCAATGTATTGGGCGTGGCCCCCCAGTTTTGGTCCGCTTCCAACAAATTCACTAACGGTAGGTCCCGAATCGTTGAAGTTCACTCTCTCCCCACGCAATCGACTTAAATAATTATTTGACTCATGGATTAAGCAAGAAATTCCTCATAATTTGATATCAATTTCATGAGGGTGCCCAAGAGTGGAGAAAGTTGAAATCTGATCTCTTCGAGAAAACCGCTTTTCGGACACCGTAAATTGCCAGCGGTGACAGCTGCGGCAAGTTCGAAGCTAGACTTTGCCCTGTAAAAGCTACTTAGAAATGCTTGTTGGCATGGACTGAGTCAGAGACTTCGCACAATTTAATACCAAGTTTGAAGAGATTTCATCTGCTGGAAAAAAAGTTATAAAGCAGGGAAATGGTGAGGGATCCCCCAGTTTTGGTCCACTTCAAAATTCCGACAAATTCACTACATGAGGTCCCGTATCGTTGAACGTCACTCCCTCCCTACACAAGGGACTGAAATAATTCTTTGACTCATTGATTAAGCAGGAAATTCCTCACAATCTGATATCTATTTCATGAGGATCCCCTCGAGAGGAAAAACTTGAAATGGGATCTCCTTGAGCAAACCGCTTTTTGGACACTGTAAATTGCCCACGGTGACAGCAGCGACACACTCGAAGCTACACTTTGCACTATAAAAGCAAATGAAAAATGCTTGTAGACATCGACAGAGTGAGAGATTTCGCACAATTTAATACCAATTTTGAAGAGATTTCATCTGCTGGAAAAAAGTTATAAAGCAGGGATATGGTGAGAGATCCCCCAGTTTTTGGTCCGCATGAAAATTCCAACAAATTCAATAACACAAGGTCCCGTAGCCTCGAACATCACTCCCTCCCTACAGAAGTGACTGAAATAATTCTTTGACTCCTGCATTAAGCAGGAAATTCCACACAATGTGATATCTATTTTATGAGGGTTCCTTAGATGGGAAAAATTTGTATTGCAATCTTATCGAGCAAACCGGTTTCCGAACACTGTCAGTTATCAAAGGCCACAGCATCTACATGGTCGTTGCTGTATCGTGTCTATTAAACCTATTTTAAAATCATTCTAGACAGGCCTGTGTCGAGACATTGAAGTTATTTCACTTACTGGATAAAAGTTAAGTAGTGAAAATGTGTGATCACCCAGTTACGGTCCGCATGAAAAATCCCACAATTCTACTAACCCAAGTTACCGTATCATCTAAGGCCTTCTCTCCCTACTCAATCTACTTAAATAATTCTTTCATACATGGATTAAGCAAGAAATTCCGCTCAATCTCATATCTATTTTATGAGGGCTCCATAGAGGGGCAAAGTTCAAATGCAATCTTATCGAGCAAACCGGGTTTCGGACACTGTAAACTTTGAAAGGGCACAGCAGCGACATGGTCGATGCTTTACTTTGCTCTATTAAGCCAAATTTTAAATCCTTCAAGACAGGCATGAGTCGACAAATTCTGCACAATTTAATACTTGCACTAAAAGATTGCAATTGTTTTTTTTATTTTCTCATGTATCAAACTACATTAGAATCAATAATAAAATCAATATGAATAAAAATTTTGGAAAATACCATTTTTGAGGTTTCTATTACTAGTAGGGGCTAAAACCTCGATCTTCGATGTCTGATTTAAGGCTTATATCTTGCAAAAAATGATTGCCATTGTTTTTTTTTCTTTTCTTACCCATCAAACCACATAAGAATCAATAATAAAATCCCAAAATAAAAAGTTTTGGAAAATGGTATTTTTGAGGTTTCTCTTACTACTAGGGGCTAAAACCACTATCCTCGATGTCTGATTTAAGGCATATATAAGGATTGCTATTGTTTTTTTTTCTTTTCTTACTCATCTAACTACATTAGAATCAATAATAAAATGAATATGAATAAAAAGTTTTGGAAATTGGCATTTTTGAGGCTTCTATTACTATGAGGGTTTAAAACCGCTATCTTCCATGTCTTATTTAAGGCATATATCTTGCACGAATATGATTGCAATTGTTTTTTTCTTATCTTATGCATCTAACTACAGAAGAATTAATAATAAAATCAATATGAATAAAAAGTTTTGATCCCCCAGTTTTGGGCCTCATGAAAATCCCAACAAATCCACTAACACAAGTCGACGTATCATCAAACGCCACATTGTCCATACTTAAGCAACTGGAAAAATTCTTTTATACATGGATTAAGCAAGAAATTAAGAAGAAATGCAGACCCATTGAGCAAACCGGTTTTCGGACATCTTAATTGTTAAAGGACACAACAGTGACATTGTCAAAGCTGCACTTTGCTCGATTCAACCAAATGAAAAATCCTTGTAGACATGGATGTATTGATAAATTTCCTACAATACTAATTTTTAAAATATTTCATTTAATGGAAAAAGTGGGTTGACAACTCTAAAACTCTGTAGAATGCAGTGTGTATTATACAATGCACTGGCTGATAGGTTGAGTAGCACTGGCATTGAATTACATTGCCTTTCATTGTATCATTCTCATCATTTTATGTTGCCAGCAGACTCATTCATACATTACATTCGAGGTAACAACAGTTTCATGATGTTTTTTTCCTATTTTTTTTTTTTTTTTGAATAATGTTAACCCTGTGCAAGGCTCAAAAGCCACTCAGTTTATGAGGATATATGGGGAAGATAACTGTTGACTCTAGACTCAAACAGGTTAAGCTTGTTGGGATTGGGTAAGCATTCTCTTGTGAGTCAAATCAACAAAGCAACATTTCATGGCATCTACAGCTAGACTTTTACATATTTTGTATTATGAGATATCTGACAGAGTCCTTTTCCACAAGTGCGGGAGGGTGAAATCATGCAGTGTACTGTTTATTCTAATGGTATTGGCAATTAATTATCACCATTATACTATTCTCACTCCTAAAGAAGGAAACCATCCACTATCCTATCCCAAATGTGTCAGTAATATCACAGTTTTATCTAATGGGTTACTAAGGAGTTTCTTGAATTAATCCAATATCCATGTGACTAATATAAATTAAGTTCTCTCTTATTGATATAGATTTGGTTAAAAGAGAATCCATTTTTCTGATGATGCTATTTCATTTTTTTCACTATTTTATCAAGTTCTTCCCATGCTAATGCTGGGAGTGGCTTCAGACTTTTGAAAATATATATATATATATATATATATATATATATATATATTACAAGTAGATAAAATTCAATACCCCATAGGATAAAGAGCCATTTTACCCAGAACCAGCTTGTCAACACCAAGAAGTTAGATAAAGAAATGAATCAATGTTTTTGTAAATACGAAGAAAGAGGTGGGAAATTAACAACTAGGAGTAAATGTATTTAAAAAGACAAGCCCATTGTGGGTGAAATGGCTATATATCATATGGGGTATTGAATTTTATCTACAGTAATTCCTGTTTGCTTTATAATAAATATATTGAGATCTCTTCTGTGGATCAGTCTTAATATTTTATATTACGAGGATTCACATGGATTACTTACTATATATATATATATATATATATATATATATATATATATATTTAAAGTATGCTATATTTATGAGCTATAACTGCCTCAGCAAGTTGGCATAGTACTCACCATTGATGGTAACTCCTAAACCGTATTTGTCTGCAAACATTTATTGGTATTTTTTAAATAATCGTGTACATTTACACCAGAATGGAAATTTTCATTACAATTGGTTTCTGGGGCTTAATATGCAAATTTACTGAAAAATGACCCTGGATCTTTACTGACTGAGCATAAAAACACAATAATATTTGACTAATTAATTTAATGAAATTACTTATTATTCAACATTCTAGTATTATCACTTAATAAACATTAAAGAATTTAACACTGAAAAATGATGAGACCTCAAAAAACAGAAACGTGATTCTACAGAAGAATACTGAGGATACCAAGGACTGAATATGTAAGCAACAAGTAAGAATTAAGTTTTAAAGAAAATGGAAACCAGAAGGAAACTTATACTTAACATATGTTGATAGTTGAAATTTCCTTGGCACATAATGAGTAAAGAGGGCTTGGCAAATCTGATACTCGCAAGAAGGCAAGAGGGACAGAGGAAAATAATGTATAACCTATTTAGTAAGCTTGAGTAAATGGAACAAGGTTTAGGAGAAATAACAAAAAAATGAATTATTAAGAGCTATGAAGGATAGGAAGTTGTGGAAAGCCATGATTGCCTACATCATGAAGAGAGGAAGTCAGCTTTTAAGACATCCATTTTGCTATTAACTTCTTTCAAGGAATCTTTGAGTAGATTGTAACTTATAGCTTTATCATTTATTATTTCAGATCCTTGTTTCCCAGTTGGTGCTTTCATTCACATCAATGTTCCCTGAAAGAAAACAAGGTGTGCCCCACATTAACAGGACAGTAATTTATGGATCATTTTTATATTTAAAAAAATCTTTCTTTTTAAAAGTTAAAGACACCAAGCAATGTAATGTCTAAAAAAAAGAAATTAATGCTTATTTCAGGAGACCCCTGTATTATTTTCCTATTTTCAAATTTCATGATTAATGATTTCCTTATTAAAATTTAAAGTATGCCCCAGAATTTCAGTTATTCTACAAGTGTGTCCTGAATTAAAAAAAAAAATGTTTGTGAAATACAAAGAGTTTAGATTGGATTAAAGCTAAAAGTAACAAGACCTCAACAGAATCCAGAGATGGAAATAGGATATGATGGGTCCTGATCTGGCATCTCATCTACTGTCACTTTCTCACAGATGTACCTTTGCTTCCCTCTGTCTTTTCTACAAGTATTTTCACAGCAACTGCTCTGATGAACTACTTTCTCTGGTTCCCAAACTGCATGAATTCAAGCATGCTACTAGGTTGAAATGATTAAATATAGCCGTCTCTTCTACTCGAATAGCTTCTTATCTTGCACTTCCCATCTGTGGAACTCCCTTCCTCTTAGTTGCTTCCCTAATAGCTACAATCTTCAAATATGCAT